>CM053752.1:59206761-59220081 GCA_028658305.1 Pachyuromys duprasi
TATTTGAGCAAATGTCCTTGTTGTGTACTTGAACATCTTTTGGATATATGCCTAGGAGTGGTATAGCTGGATATTAAGGAATCACTATTCTTAATTGTCTAAGAAAATGCCAAATTGATTTCCAGAGTGGTTGTACAAGTTTACATTCCCACCAGCAATGGAGGAGGGTTTCTCTTTCTCCACATCCTCTCCAGCATGTGTTGTCACTTGAGTTTTTGATCTTAGCCATTCTCACAGTTGTAAGGTGAAAGCTCAGGGTCGTTTTGATTTGCATCTCCCTGATGGCTAAGGACTTTGAGCATTTCTTTGGGTGTTTTTCTGCCATTCTACAGTCCTCTACAGAGAGTTCTCTGTTTAGCTCCCTACCCCATTTTTAATTGGATTACTTGATTTATTGGTTTTTAACTTCTTGAGTTCTTTATTTATACTGGATATTAACCCACTGTCAGATATAGGGTTGGTGATGATCTTTTCCCAGTCTGTAGGCTGTCCTTTTGTTTTGATGACAGTCTCTTTTACCCTACAGAAGCTTTTCAGTTTCTTGACATTCCATTTATTGATTGTTGATCTTAGAGCCTGTGCTGTTGGTATTCTGTTCAGGAACTAGTCTCCTGTGCCAATGAGATCTAGGGTCTTTCCCACTTTTTCTTCTAACCGATTTAATGTGTCTGGTGTTATGTTGAGGTCTTTGAGCCACTTGGACTTTAGTTTTGTGAAGGTTGATAAATATGGATCTATTTTCATTTTTCTGCTTATAGACATCCAGTTGGTCCAGCACCATTTGTTGAAGATGCTGTCTTTTCTCCATTGGATGGATTTGGCTTCATTATAAAAAAATCAAGTTTCCATAGGTGTGTGGGTTTATTTCTGGGTCTTCTATTTATTTTATAAACCTAAAACCCTGGAATTGAGAAGGTACCAACCCTTTAAGCAATTTATTTTTAATGTCCAGCTACACATCCCTAGTTACTTGCCAATAAGTTGCCCTGTCTGGGTTGCTTCCTTTGCATCAGTGTGTCCTCATGGCCATGTGCTCATCATCCATCATGCACCATAGCAACTCTTTTCTTTCCTGCTTCCAAAGCCTATTAACATAAGCCCAACCTACCTCTCCTCTGCCCAGTCACAGGCTTCAGCATCTCTATTAACCGATCAGAGATAACTGGGGAACATTCCTTCTCAGAGCACTGAAATCAGGTTCTGAAAATATAGTGTACAAGGTCTTCCTCCAACACCTAGGTCTCTACCTTCTCCTACCTCCACTCCAAGCCTTCCTTTTATACTTCCTATTTTCCATCTCACATCCTATTACTCATCAAAACTTCTGCCAGTTGCCTTGCACTCTTTAGCCCTGAATATAGATCCCCTTCCTTTGACCCTGTTGATAAACCCTATCCTTTGCCCTCTACTAGCATTTCCCTTTAAATCCTGGCCCATTGGGAAGGGTCAGTGCACATAGGCAGCTCACAAAAGCCCCATCCTGGCTTCTCTAACTTACTTTCTTAAATCTCCAGATATTTTCCTGGCCTGTACTTTCATCAGCGGTTTCTTCTCCCACTTGTTCCTCCTTATCCTTTTGTGTCCAGTTCCCTTTCTTGGCCAAGACTCGAAATTGGGCATGACTTTTACTTTATACCATAGGAATTTTGCCACAGACACCTCTGTACCTCTACTGTATCCTGCTAACAACGAGACTACAGCAGCTGGCTCTCAACTCTCCCACACACTTTTTCCGTTACCCCCTTTCATTATCAAAACCAAGGTGTGGAACACTACCTCCCCCATTTTTATATCATACCATGAAACTATTACTATCAGAATTCACCTTCTGTTTATCTATATTTCCAGACCACAATGGTCTCTGCCACTATCTATTTTCTGCATAGTGAACCCAATCATTAAGACCCTCCTATCAAAAGGCCTTCTCAGGTCCACCTCTTCTCCCTTAAATATACTCATATTAGTTGAAAATTTTCTTAGTTTGGGTTTTATTCCTATGAAAAAACACCAATACCACAGTAATTCTTATAAAGAAAAATACTTAGTTGGAGCTGGCTTACAGTTTCAGAGGCTTAGTCTGTTATCATCATGGTCGAAAACATGGCATCCTTTGCTATGGCTTCTCTACTCATCAGTGAATCTAATAAACTAATCTTGGGAATTCCACTCATTAGGTACTTCCATAACTTTCTTCTCACTTATAAAAGACTATATTCCCTGCCTTCCTACACTCTGTAGTTTTACAGATAAAACTCTCGTTGGAAACACTTTTTTTTTCCTTTCAGATCTGTTCACCACTAAACCTTTCGACCTTACTCTTTCCCAATACCTTTCACTTATGCACTGAAACCCTAGATGTCTTATGCCTCATGCTACACACATTCAGAAGGTTCTTTGCCTACTTCTGACCTTATGTTCTACACTGATGGCATCTCTTTCCTTCAGAAAGGCCACAATGTTGTGGGTTATGCCTTAGTGTCTAATGCCTCCTGACCCACCAAGCCTGATTTTTTTTTTTGTAACCAGATGTGACTGAAAGTCAATTTTACACAAATGTCTACTGTTAAATGCTTCACATATTGTCTGATCTGCATTAATAACTTTTTTGGCTGTGTTGAATCATTCCCTACATCCAACAAGATGCCAACAATTGTGACAAATATTTTAATAGTTAACATTATCTCCTAATTTAGAATCCCCACCTCATGCTAATCTGATAACAGCCTTGAATTCACCTAACAAATTACCCAAGCTCTTACCTGAGCCCCAGAGATTCCCTGGCAATTCTACATCTTTTACCACCCTCCATCTTTTAGAAAGGCAGAGCACACTAAAAGAATACTTAAACTTTGACTAAACTTTGACTCAAGGTACATTTAGATTTAACCACACACTTCCTCCTCTGAGCACTCATTCACTTCTAAAATATGTCACCAAACCACATGGTCTCTCCATTTTTCAACCCATGCTTGGGCATCTTTTCTCACTCATGTCTTGCCCTCCTATACCTGAAGAACTCTCACTTCCTCTCTTACAGACTATTCAGTCATTTATCTGGACACATTCTAACTGCCTTTTCCCCACACCACTTCTTGCTTGACCACTACAACCTGGAGATAACATTCTTTTGGCCCCTCCCAATCAGTCCAATCCAAGTGCCAGGGTCCTTATACCATGTGCTTACTACTACCACTGTTAGACTCAGGAATTCCATATTGGGTTCACATATCCCATCAAACCCTTTATTTTGCTTTCTTCCCACACCAATTGTCTGCCGCACTCCACATTCTCACCCTCACTCACATGGCCTCAGTATAACCTGTCTTTCATTGCTCCCTATTCCCAAGCAAGATCTTTCTCTTTCCATTTCTATTTCTCCTCCATTTGCATAATGGCCAGTATACCTGGCAGTTCCAAGTAAAAGAAGCCCTCACTGGCCAAAAGGATTCTACTTCTGTCCCACTGCTGGATGCAGTATCCCAGTAACATTCCCCATCTAGCTCTGCTCTATTTCAAAATCCCCAAGCATCATGCCTGCTTGACCTTTTATCAAATTTTCATAGACTGCTTCATATACCCTGAATGGAGGGGAAATGCCTACTATTCCTGTAGAATTCATTGGACATGTAGTATTGGACTCTATTCAGTGTCCTTTAGGCTACTTAAGAAAATCAATAAAAAAACTTCTAATATACAATAACAGATCCATGGTAGAGCAGATGGGCCACTGCAGTCCTGGGTAAGCTTTACAGCATTTAGTCACTCCTACAGGTACAATTAAGATCTACTGCTAGCTGGTCCCTAGACTCTGCTATTTGTACAGACATCTAACACTCTGAACAGGTGCTGCAAGCACAAATATCTCTAATACAATCAAACCACACCTGACCCTACCACCTACCTCTGTACTATCCCATTTTCCCAGTTTGTCCCTTACTTGGGTCCAGATCATCAAGAAGCTCTCTCCTCAACTTTACCAATTCCTCTCATGAAGGATTCCACTGTTTTCTTTGTTCTTCCTTACAATGCCTCCTCCTAGCTGCAAGCCCAATTGCAAACAATGCTGTTACCTCGTCTCCCTTAGGGACAAATGCCTGTCTCCTCTCAGCCATCCAGGTCCCTGTGTAGGAACTAGAATCTGTCAACTCATCTATGTCTACCAAGAAAACTTGCTATTTTCCTTTTCTTTCTCCTACCACACAATATCATCCCTGCTCTCAAGAGGGCTACATTTCAGCTCTCAGAAAGATTCCCCATGGAAGGCTGTTCTGGTATAATGGGATTCTCTCTAACTGTATAGCTCCAAACATGAACAGACCTTGCTTTCTTGCGATGATCATCACCTAACTAATTCTACATGGAATGACTAGAGCTCTGCTAACTTTTCTCAAGAACTTTCTACCTGTCATACTGGGTCTCCTCTTACCCACCATTTTGATAGGCACATCCTGTGGTGTCCTTCAACCCTTGGTTCTCACTGCCCATGATTTTGAAACCAAGATACAGTTCACTCTAGACTCCACCACTGGGTCTTTTGCCTTATTCAATGACAATTTAATTTCCTAGCTCATGTCTCTTTATAGCACTACTGAGCCTTAGATCTGTGACATAGAAAAATATGAGGTACCTGCTTATTTCCCAGGGAAGAATGATGCTGTCATATCAGTTAATCTGATTTGTTTGAAGAAAATGTTAACAAATTAGCCCAACTATCGAACAAGCTTTTTAAACAGACAACACTTAACTGTGACTCCCTGAGATGGCTCTGTAACTCTGTTATCATCACCCTCTTACTCTTCTTTGCTCCTATCATCCTTAACTTCCTCATGTACTTTTTCAGCAGACGAATCTGCCAGATAAACAACCAAACGTTTAAGCAGCTCCTCTTCAGAAACCACCAACCCTTAGCCTCCAGGGATGACTTGATATCTATAAGTGCATCATAAATACTTTGCTTGGGCCTGCTACATGGTCCTGGAAGAGAAGATCAATGGCTCCTACCTTCCACTTTTGAGAATTCAAGTGACCCCTGAATGGCCATTGAAAAACTATGACCTCAGAAATCTTTCCAGCCCCTGGACACAGACTTCATACTCTCATCATCTTTGTTTTTGACCTCTTGGTTTTTTTTCACCAACATAGCAGCACATTTTTCTTAAAACAAAACAAAACAAACAAACAAACAAAACCCTATGACTTCTATTATTAGGAATCATCAGCAATAACAATGCCCCAACTACTTTTTTATAAACAAGAGGTGGAAATGTTTGATAAGGTCTTTCAAATTCACCAGGCTATATGACCAAGGCATGCTACCTTATAAAACCACACAGGACAACAAAAGCCCCCACCTATTCTGCTCTGTTTTGCCAGAGACAGCCACTACAAACCTCTCTGGAGGAGAGAGATACTCTTTTCCTTCTTTCCTGTGCTATAGCCCCTAAAACAGTCATGGGCTAGTCATACATCCCTGTCTCTGACCATGTCCTTCCAAATAATAAAATATAATTTGTTTGTTGAGAATCTGGTATTCAGATGTGCTCTGTGTCATATCTGGGATCACTTCCCTGCCCAACTTTATTAATTACAGTTTATTCACTTTGTATCTCCCCTGTAGCTCCCTCTCTCCTCCCCTCTGAACCCTGGTTCACCTATACCCCTTCCCCACTCCACTGATAAGGGAGGTCTTCCTCCCCTTCCCTCTGATCCTAGTCTATCAGGTCTCATCAGGAGTGGCTGCATTGTCTTCCTCTGTGGTCTGGTAAGGCTGCTTCCCCATCAGGGGGAGGTGATCAAAGGACAGGCCAATCAGTTCATGTCAGAGACAGTCCCTGTCCCCATTACTAGGGAACCCACTTAGACACTTAACTGCCATGGGTTACATCTGTGCAGGGATTCTAGGTCATCTCCATGAATTGTCCTTGGTTGGAGTATCAGAAAACACCCATGTGTCCAGATTTTTTTATTCTGTTGCTCTCCTTGTGCACTTCCTGTCCCTTCTAGGTATTTCTATCTTCCCCTTCTTTCATAAGATTCCCTGGACTCTGCCCAAAGTGTGGCTATAAGTCTAAGCATCTGCCTCGATATCCTGCAGGGTAGAGTCTTTCAGAGGCCCTCTGTGGTAGGTCTCTGTCCTGTTCCCTGTTTTCTTCCTCTTCTGATGTCTATCCTCTTTGCCTTTCTGAATAAGGATAGAGGATCTTATGTAGAGTTCCCCTTCTTGATTAGCTCTTTTAGGTGTACAGATTTTAGTATGTTTATCCTATATTACATGTCTAATAGCTGCTTAAAAGTGAGTAAATAACCTGTGTGTCTTTTTGCTTCTGTGTTACCTCACTCAGGATGGTCTTTTCTAGTTCCCACCATTTGCCTACAAATTTCATGATTTCCTCACTTTTAATTGCTGAGTAGTATTCCACTATGTAAATGTACCACAATTTCTGGATCCATTCCTCAACTGAGGGGCATCTGGGTTGTTTCCACCTTCTGGCTATTACAAATAAAGATGCTAGGAACATGGTTGAGCAAATTTCCTTCTTGTGTACTTGAGCATCTTTTAGATATATACCTAAAAGTGGTAAAGCTAGATCCTGAGGTAGCATTATTCCCAATTGTCTGAGAAAGTGCCTGGTGTTTTCCAAAGCAGTTTTACAAATTTATGTTCCCACCAGCAATGAAGGAGGGTTCCTCTTTCTCCACATCCTCTCCAGCATGTATTGTCACTTGAGTTTTTCATCTTAGCCATTCTTATGGGTGTCAGGTGAAATCTCAGGATCATTTTTATTTGCATTTCCCTACTGACTAAGGATGTTGTGCATTTCTTTAAGTGTTTCTCTGCCCTAATGGCCCATTTTTTAATGAGTTTACATAATCATGTTCATCCCACAGAAAACCAAGCTCCTTGATTTCTGTTCTTCAAGCAAGTTAGCTGGATTTTAGTTGTAAATAATATATGTGTGTTATGACTTCTTAGTCAATTGTGTGCTTTATTACTTTTCAATCACAAGTAGAATGCCTTCTATACAGGGGCGTGAATCTGTGCTATTAGCTAAATAAAGCTATTAGTAGAGAACTTGAAGTGACTACACATTCAACTAAATAATGAAATTCTTATGTGCCTTTGCCTTTTCATTGTTTGTATTAAAAACAGAGGCCACACTCTACCATACTGAGATTTCCCCCTTCCTCAGGGGGTGGAGGATTCTTATGATGAAACATAAGTCTACCAAATGATTGTCCGGTCTCCCCAGACAAATATTACATCTTTATAAATACAGACCAGTAGTAAGTTACCAATAGTTCAGTTTGGAAACTGGCTTATTTTAGTTTGTTTACTGTTCTGATATGCTTATTGTTTTCAAAAAAGATAAATGGAAACATCATAGGTAATTTTGAAAGCCAGAAAGATTCCTCAGTGGTTGGGACCATAAACTCTCTTGTAGAAGTCTAGAGTTAGGTTCTTAACAGTCAAGTCAGACAGCTCACAACTGTCTGTAATTTCAGATTTAGGGTATCTGACACCTCTTCTGGACTCTAGAAGTACCTGCACTCACATATGAATATACACTTAGATAAACACCTATGCACATACTTAAAAATAAAACTTTTTTTCAATTTTTCTTGCCCCTTTCTCACATAAATCTGTGAGTCTGACAGTAGAGGTTAAATAAGTACATCTGATTTGGTTTTGAATGATCCAAAGTCTTTCGTCCTTTGTATATTATCTAGTTGTGAGTTTTGTTTTAATTATCATCTATTACAAGAAGAAACTTCTGATGAGAATTGATCAGTACATTGATCTATGAGTACAGTATTATGTCAGTATGGATTGTATTTTGGTTTTGTTTGTTTGTTTGTGCTGGTTTTTGCTTTGTTCATGTAGCAGAATAATATAGTGGGATTTCTCCTGAGGCTTGTGACCTATCTAGTCTCAGGCTCTTGTCTGCTTTAACAGTGTAAGGAATAGGTTCTACTTCATGTAGAAGTAGGTGAAGGGCACCACAAATGACAGCAAGAAACAGTTTTTTCCAGGCACAACAAGGCTGATACACGTATGCACACACAAAGTCAGTGACAGCACAAGACTTACACTGGTTAAAAACAGACAAAAGTCCAGAAATGAGTATTAGAGGAACTCACAAATTCCCACCCAAGAACAAGAAGCAATTTACAATTGATAGCTACTGGGAAAAGGATAATTAGTTCTCTCCAAAGGGTCTTTTAACCACACTCTAGGCGGGTTTATGCCCAGGAGTAGTCGACTACCACAAAATAGACCCTGTGGGGTTTTTGTTTGTTTGTTTTTTGTTTTGTTTTTTTTTGGGGGGTGGACTTTTTCTTCTGTTTTGGTGGGGTTTGTTTGTTCCTACTGTTTTGTGTGTGTGGGAGCTTGATTTTATTTTATTCTTAAGAGAAATAAACCCTGAAGTTGAGTGAGTATGGAATTTGGAAGTATCTGGAAGGAGTTTTTGGAGAGACAATAAAATGTTTTCTAAATGGCTAGATATATTTAACACACATGACATAAGTGGAAAATATAAAATTATTTTCCAGAAGAAGCATTCTTCCTCATAGATCTTTTTATCATGATTCTGATACTCTTCAAAGTATCCCTTAAATGCTCCTTTGCAAAACAGAAGATTCTCTGTGATGTATTACCATTCTGAAATGTGTTCACACAGGATACAGTAATTAAAGCCAGAAAAAAAAAAAACAACAACACAGGAGATGCAGCTGCAGTTAGAGTTTTATTCAACTATATAGTGTGTCATGAATTTATCTTTCATATGTGGTCTTATTCCCATGACATCATATATCTTTCCTATTGTTTTAACATGATAAACTTGAGCAGAGAAAGATGAAGTGGTTGAAAATGTTTTAAGTAAGGAGATGAAAAGCTTTTCTTTCTATGTAAGTAATGTGAATAGATATATGGTTTGTTACATAACCCATAATCCATATTAATGGCATTTTTTCATAGAACCTATTAAACATCTGATATATATATATATACATATTAAACATCTGATATAATATATGCCATATTATCTATAACTTGATACCTACTAAAATATCATACTGTTATTATGTGGATTGGGTTTTAAAATATATATGTATTTGTATTTCCACATTATTTGTAAGTCACAATTTAGGGGATAGAATCACAAACACAAAACATTGAACACAGAAGCTCTTCAGCATCATGCCTGAGATAAATGTTTAATAAACAGAATGATGTGTGTAAGAGTATTATTTATGAATTACAGTGTGAATAATTAATGATGTATTAGAAGTGGAAAGAAAAGAAAAAAATATTGACAGGATATGTCTGAGTTCAGAAATGGCTGGGACCTTATACTGGCACTTTGTTATCTTTTCTATTATTTTATTTTTAATTGATATAGAAAACTGTATAAACTTTAGGAGATACAATTTGATATTAATAGTCATAAATATAACATGCAAACATCAAATAACAGCAGTTTAGCCAATATCTCAGAAGATATTTTGTGATTCTCAACTTGAAAACCTCTCTCCTGTACATATTTTATATATATTAATTATACCATATGCAAAAACCCAAGAAATCATAGCTATTGTGGAATCAAAACAAATCAGTAGGAAAATAATAAGAATGCAGTAAATAACATTATTAAAATTTGATACAATATCTGGATAGAGGTATCAAAGTGGAAGATATTTAGATTATCAAATGGGAGAAAGCAGTAGAAAAAAGAGATATTAGAAATGATAATAGGAGTGAATGTGCTCAAAGTACAATCAACACATTTAAGAAATCTCAAAAACATGATCAACATCACCAACAACTGTAGAAATGAGACAGAATGCCATTATGTAGCTGTTTTCTTTTTTTACCTGAAGCTTATTTTTCATGAAGATTAATTTTGCTGCCTACCTTAGGTAGATAATTATCACCTCCAACATCTAGATTTTTTTTCCTCTTTTTTTTCTGTCATTCTCTATTCCCCAAACTAAACATCTCCATTTAAAAGGAGCTTGTCATTGTAATGGTCAAGACTTGAAGATTTTGCTAGCAGTGAAAATATCATGCCTTTTGAATACAAATATCTAATTTATTATGAAATATGTTTAACAAAGACATGTAACTGCTAATAAAGTGAAGATTTTGTTAGCACAAAACCATTTGAACTCAAAATACAAAAAAAACTGAATCTGTAAGAGCTTCAAACTAAATATATTCAGTGATGAAAACCAATATTTTAGGACTATTTAAAAATTTGGAATTTTTCCAATAGTAGTTTTATGTACCTTGAAGAAAAGAAAAACATATACAGCAGTAGGAATCACAAACCACAGGTATGTTCTAACTTAAGAATGTATTCATTAACCAATTTAGGATTCAGATATTTTTATGCCATTTTATGTTGTTGAAATGGTTGCATATATGCATAAAATCATAATTTTAGTGTCTGCATATTTATTTAAAAGACTATTTTGTTTTATTTTATTTTATTTTTCAGTTTCTGTAGGGCCTCTTTTACATCTTTGTTCCTCAGGCTGTAAATCAGAGGGTTAAGCATGGGGATTATCAGGGTGTAAAACAGTGAGGCCATTTTGTCTTGATCCAGAGAATAAGTCGAAGCAGGACGGAAATACATGAAAAGCAGTGTTCCTTGGAAAATGGCAACTGTGATTAAGTGAGAGGCACAAGTGGAGAAAGCTTTGAACTTACCCTTAGTGGAGCCGATTTTTAAGACTGATGAGATGATGTAACAATATGAGACAAGGACTCCTAAGATTGTGGTCAGTTCAATGAAACCAAAAACAATAAATGTGATTAACTCATTGACCTGTGTATCTGAACAAGACAGTAGCAGAATAGGAGGGATATCACAAAAAAAGTGATTAATCTCATTAGATCCACAGAAACATACTCTAAAGGTCATTACAGTATGTATCACAGTATCTGCCATTCCTACTAGGTAAACTCCAGCTAGGAGTTGGAAGCAAAATTTTCTGGACATATCTGCTACATACATCAGGGGATTGCTGATGGCCTTGTATCGATCAAAGGCCATTACTGCCAGCAGCATGCATTCAGCATCTATAAAGATACAGGTGAAGAAAAATTGCAAGGCACAGCCAACAAAAGAAATAGATTTGTGTTTGGCCAGTAGGTCTACCAACATCTTTGGGCCAACTGCAGTGGAATAGCAGACGTCAGAGAAAGAGAGGTGGCTGAGGAAGAAGTACATTGGTGTGTGAAGCTGGGGATCCATCCTAATCAAAATGATCATTCCAATATTTGCAACAAGAATAACGAGATAGATGAGAAGAAACACAATGAGTAGAACTATTTTCATGCTAGCGTTTCTAGTAATTCCCAGTAATATAAATTCAGTGGTTGAAGAGCAGTTTCCTTTATCCATTCTTTTTCGTTCTTTTCCCAAATGGTTGCAGAAAGAATTAAAAATATATAGACATGGATTTAATTCATCTAACCAAGAAACTGTAGGCACATTCAGAATCTAATTTCATTATGTAGAAAATATTTTATATATTCATAAGATATTCTAGACAAAAATCACTCTTAAAATGGCACGATAATTAAAAATTTCCCGATATTAAATGTGAGTTGATAATTTTTAGCCTAAATTGATAAATAATTCTTAACACATAATGTTTCTTGATCAATTGAGAAGCCTAAATTTTTAGCAGATCACAATTCATCTGTGAAAACAACAAAATCAGACATAAAGTCAAAAATAGGAAAAAGTAAACATTACATAAATTTGAACTGAAAGATTACATTCATCATATTAATAAACAATCACAGTTAATCTCTCATCATAACATCAAACATAAATAAATTAATGGAAATTGCTGTTATAGGTTTGCTACTTTTTCTTAATGACACCTGTTTCATTAAATCAACTGTCATTTACCATCATTCATTGCTTTTGTGATCTGAGGATCAGACCCTCCAGACTCCAAACACTAAACTCTAGTGAAAGAAAGTCATTGAGCCAATGTAAAAAAAAATATTACACAATACTTCTGAATCATTGGTTTGTGAATAACCTGATAATGCCTACAAACATTAGGGACTTCTGAAGAACACATCTTCTGTTTCTTGTGTTTATCTTTGCTTTTAGAGGTATATGTCAGAGAGTGCTTGTTCATATCCATTGTTAAATGAATCTGATTTTTCTATACTAAGTCTATGACATGTGGTTCTTATGGAATTTACATGGATGTTCATGTGTAATATTTATATTCATATGTAATTTTTTATTTGAGCAAAACAGAAAAATACATGTGCATATCACTTACAGAGTTATTTTACAAAGAGGCTTTGTTTATTATTATTGAATTATTGAAACCATTATAAAGTTACATCAGTACAAATGAAAGCAATTAAAATCTCAAGTACAGCAAAAAGGCACAATGGCTATTAGATTTTAGTCTGTATTTAACTGACATCAAGTTACACTATTATTTTTTGAATATTCCTCAGAATTTGATTTCTCAGGACTTGACTTCTCAGTTTAAGAAAGAAAACAAGGTACTATTTGTCCTGTTGTTTAAATGTAGACATTGAAAACATACCTCAGATATCCTTCCCTTATCTCTAGTACCTGGACAATATGCACACCCCACTATTTTCCTATCGTGCTGTTTGCTTTTAAATGTGTTAGAGTCTGTGTTTACTGTTCTGATTGTAATCAGGATTAATTAGTTTCCCATCTTGTTTCTCCCCCCTCTGAGGAATACAGCAACAGCTTTGATAAAGGCTGAACTTTTAATTATTAACCCTTGTTATCACATACATCCATATCAGATGTTAAACAGAGCTTACGAATAAGATTTGTAGCACCTAGAGAAACCACACATCAGTGAAACTGAAATACTTTCTCTTCTAATGTTGGCCATATTTTCTTTGTTTGTTTGGTTTTCTATCTTGTTTCTTTGCTTTCTGAAACAAAATTTTCAACTCTGGTGATTTTCCGTAATCATTTTTTTGTTTGTTTGTTTGTTTTAATTTATTTATTTTTATCTCAATCACAGGTTAGGTACTTTGAATCCCAGGCATAACCCCTCCCTCATTCCCTCCTACCCTCCCACTCCCTCCCTCATCTCCCTCCAAGTCCACCAACAGGGGAGGACCTCCTTCCCTTCCATCCAACCCCAGCTTATCCTGTCTCCTCAGAGCTGGCTGCAATGTCCACCCCTGGGATCTAGCCAGTCTGTCACTCCCCGGCTTGTATGGGGGAGGGTCAAAGAGTCAGCCATCAAGATCATGACTGAAACAGTCCCTGTTTCCCTGAATAGGGTCTT
>CM053752.1:59220581-59239218 GCA_028658305.1 Pachyuromys duprasi
GACAGTGTCCTTTGCTTTACAGAAGCTTTTCAGCTTCATGAGGTCCCACTTATTGATTGTTGATCCTAGAGCCTGTGCTGTTGGTGTTCTATTCAGGAAGAAGTCCCCTGTGCCAATGAGTTCTAGGGTCTTTACCACTTTTTCCGTAATCATTTCACTAAACATCTGTCTCCTTTCTCAAAACTCCCAACTAAACATCATCATTTCTATAACATAATTCCTCTGTATTTATTAGTTTTTGCATGGTCATGTTTAGATTGTTAGTGGAGAGGGTTCACTCATTTTTTTTTCTTCATGACATATAGGTGTGACTCTATAAGTTTCTGTGCAAAGAATAGATCAGTAAAGAGATGGTGTTAAATGTTTTCAGGTAGATACATCAGATAATGATTATTAAGCTTCAGTCAGGATGTATAATGAATAAATTTTGAAAAAAATAAAAAGAATAAAAATCTAAGACGTAAAATGATGTCTTTTAATTAAAAACTCATGTGCATAACACATTCAAGAAAAATGTCAAGTTAATTCATTTTGCCAAAGAATTTAGTTAATTTTACTTATATAAATAATTTGAAAATTAGGAGAAATCAGAAGTTTTGATATATGGAGGTCATTCAAAAATGTGCTCTGCAGCCACCAATGTTACATTATACTCCCTCAATGTTGAATTAGTATTCTAACATCTAAGTCATTGCTGTCTTAACTTGGATGGAGAACTAAATACTGCTTTTATATTTTGTTACATAAGTTTTTCTTCACCATTTATCCTTTACATAATACTTTTTATCATCACCTCTTCCTTTAGGAAAGGGCATTTGAGAATAAAAGTGACAAATTAAAATGAAGATTAGAGGTAGATATGGTAGTAAAAGTGATATTTTTGCATAATATTTAACAGCATGACATTGTAGAATTCAAAATTGTGTTCTTCCATCTTTAACATCTTCACTTTATATAATGAAGACATATGAGTAATAAAAGTAATAAGTACTAAAACTCTTCTGGAACCCTGTGCACAAGCTAATTGATTCCAAAATACCAAATGCCAATAGTGTACTAAATAAATACTTATCATGCTGAAAACAGTCATGTGTACAGAAGAAAATATAGACTACTATTATGCATCATTTTAGTATATTTATACATCACCCCCAATTGTGTTTGAAAGAATTTGAAAGAGAATAGAGACCTAATTCACATTCTGTCTCTGCACATGGGCAAGACTAAATTGGTGATTGGCATGAAGAGGGACATTATGAAATGTGTCAAACTGAAATGTGTGTGTGTGTGTGTGTGTGTGTAGTTAGCAGAATGCTTGTTTACTTATCCTGGATTTATAATGGTCTGTCACGTTACACAATTAGTGGAAGCACAGAAAATTAAATAGTAACCCTGAGGCTGTACAGCATCTTGTAGGGAAAGCTCCATGCACAGGCATTGTTATGATAGGTACTTTATAAGAAATGGTACATTTCAGGAGGCTCATATTTGTATGCGGTCACCAATGCTTACTGTGCTGTAATTCATGATGGTTTATTTCTTTACATTTTCTCTTAAAATAATTAGGACATCACGGTAAACAGAAACCTTCTCTACAAAATAGCATAATGCTGACAGGCATAAACTAGTGTGACTCAAATAATCCAGACAGTTTAATTTTTAGAGTGCTTATTAAATAGCAAGCACCATGTGGCTTTTTAAACATCTTATGTAAACATTTGCTATCTTATTTAAACATTTATTTATTTGTTTGTTTGTTTGTTTTATTCATTACTATTTGTTCACTTTGTATCCCAGCTGTAGCCCCCTCCATCTCCTCTGAGTCCCAACCACCCTCCCTAATTTCCACCCATGCCCCTTCTTTAGACCACTGATAGGGGAGGACTACCTCCCCTTCTATCTAACCCTAGCCTATCACATCTCATTTTTAAAACGTTCTTGAGTGCTAGTTTTCATTTCCACTGTCACTACTATTTTCTCCTTTGCTCCTTTTACACATCTACATCCCCCCCCATTATCCCTATTCATATCAAGCTGTGTTTTCCCATATTTTCCCTTTAAAAACATTTCTCTTCCCCACCCATTATTTCTTTTAGGGTTCCCTGGCTTCTATAGATATTCTAAGTTAAACAAAACAAGCAACAAACAAAACACTAAAGATTTAAAGCAGTGATCTGTTTTTTTTAAATTTTTCATTATTATCATTTATTAAAATTTATTCAATTTATAATCTGCTGTCTCCTCCACCCTCTCCAATCTCCTTCCAGTCCTTCCCTCCCTCCCTCTTCTCCCCCTATGTCCCTCTTTTAGTCCACTAATAGGAGAGGTCCTTCTCTCCTTCTATCTGACCAAGGACTGGTTGCATTGTCTTCCTTTGTGGTCTGGTAATGCTGTACCCCTGAGGAGATGTCAGATAGCCTGTCACTGAGTTCATGCCAGAGAAAGCCCCTGCTCCCTTTACTGGGGAAATGACTTGGAGACTGAGTAAATGGGCCACATGTGAGCCAGGATTTTAGGATACCCCCCAAAAGGACAATGGTCTACTTAAAATGAAGAACATTTGGAATTTTTCTTTCGTGGTCTGGGTTATCCCTCTTACTATAACATTTCCCACTTGTACCCATTTATTTACAAATTTTACATCTTTAGTTTTCTTAGCAGCTGAATAAAATTCCATTGTATATAGGTACCATCTTTTATTATCCATTCATCAGTTGATAGACACTTAGTGCAGCTTTTACACTTCACCAGTTTTAAATGAGGGATAGAAGTGAATACAGAGACTCACAACTGGTCAAAATACAGAAAAGAAGTGACTGTGGAATGTTCACCCATAAATGGAGCATCTACATCAGCTTTACTAATCCAATGACTCAAGAAACATAGTGGAAGAGAGGCCAACCAATTGTGAGAATCAGAGGAGAAGGGGACTGCTGGAAAATGGTGTCTGCTGGCCATTGAGGGACACTGGTGACTCATGATGCTCCACTCCTAGTTGTGGCCCTGTATTCAGTTGATGGCTGCCAGGTGAAGAAAAGGCACTTTGTTTTAGAGGTATGACCTCTTGCAACTGCACATATTTCGATTGATAATATAATTATACCCATGTGCACATAGACCATGGTAATCGGACTAGTTGATTACACACAAAGAATTAAAAAGTAAAATAAAATGAAGAGTGCCTAGAGTTGAAAGGATTTGTAAGTGAGAGGAGTTTAGGAGAGTTAAGGGTAAGAATAAGGGTTAGTATGATAATGTTTTGTATATGTATAAGAAATTCTCAGAAAATTGAATGTTTTTAAATCCCTTAGAGGTAGTTTAAAAACATTAGAGTATGAGTCTCTGAAAGAACAACTTTGCCCAGATTTTTTGGTTCTTTTGCTCTGCTTGTGGAGCTCCTGTCTCCTCCAGGTCTTTCTATCTCCCTCTACTTTCCTAAGATTCCCTGCACTCTTCCCAAAGAGTTGCTTTGAGTCTCAGCATCTACTTTGATATCTTACTGGGTAGAGACTTTCAGAGGCCCTCTATGGTAGGCTTCTGTCCTATTCCCTGTTTTGTCCCTCTTCTGATGTCCCTCCCATTTGCTTTTCTGAGTGAGGACTGATCATTTTACCCAGGGTCCTCCTTCATGATTAGCTTCTTTAGGTGTACAGATTTTCGTATGATTATCCTATATCATATGTCTAAAAGCCACTTATAAGTGAGTATATACCATGTGTTTCATTATCCATTTAGGATGCCTCACTCAGGATGATCTTTTCTAGTCCCACCATTTGACTGCAAATTTCATGATTTTTTAAAATGTAATATATTTATTTTTATATTGATCACAGGTTAGGTACTTTGTATCCCAGTCGTAGTCCCTTCCCTCATTCCCTCCCACTCTCCACATCTCTCCCTCATCTCCTCCCTGCCCCCTCCAAGTCCACTGATGGGGGAGGACCTCCTCCCCTTCCATCTGACCCTAGCTTATCCTGTCTCTTCAGGGCTGGCTGCAATGTCCTTTTCTGGGATCTAGCTAGGCTGTTCCTCCCGAGTGTGTGTGGGAGGGTCCAAGAGCCAGCCATTGAGTTCATGACAGAAATAGTCCCGGTTCCCCTTACTAGGGTCTCCAGTTGGATACTGAGCTACCATGGGCCACATCTGAGCAGGAGTTCTAGGTTATATCCATACATGGTCCTTGGTTGGAGAAACAGTCTCATGAAAGACCCCTATGCCCTGATCTATTTGGTTTTTATGGAGTCTTGTTCTCGCCAAGTCTTACTAACTCCCCCTATTTTCATATTATTCCCTGCCCTCTTTTGAAGACTTGGTTGTGAGTCTTAATATCTGCTTTGATACATTGCTATATAGAGTCTTTCAGAGGCCCTCTTTGGTAGGCTCCTGTCCTGTTGCTTGTTTTCTCCTATATTCAATGTCCATCCCATTTGTCCATCTAAGCAAGCATTGATCACCCCAACCTGGGTCCTCCTTCTTGTTTATCTTCCCTAGGTGTATAGATTTCCGCATGACCTTCCTATCCTATAGGTCTATATAAATGAGTATATACCATATGTTTCTTTCTGCTTTGGGGATACCTCACTCAGCATGATCATTTCCAAGTCCCAACATTTGCTTTCAAATTTCATGATTTCCTCATTTTTAATTGCTGAGTAGTATTCCATTGTGTAAAATTATCACAATTTCTTGTATCCATTCCTCGACTGAGGGACATCTAGGTTGTTTCCAGGTTCTGGCTATTACAAATAAAACATCTACGAACATAGTTGAGCAAATATCCTTGTTGTGTACTTGAGCATGTTTTGGATATATTCCTAGGATTGGTATAGCTGGATTTGGAGGAAGCGTTATTCCTAATTATCTGAGAAAGTGCCAGATTGATTTCCAAAGTGGTTCTACAAGTTTACACTTACACCAGCAATGCAGGAGGGTTCCCCTTTCCCCACATCTTCTCCAGCCTGTGTTGTCACTTGAGTTTTTGAGCTTAGCCTTTCCTGTTGGGTGTAAAGTGAAATCTCAAATTTGTTTTGATTTGCATCTCCTTGATGACCAAGGAGGTTGAACATTTCTTTATGTGTTTCTCTGCCATTCTATATTTCTCTATTGAGAGTACTCTGTTTAGTTCTTCACACCATTTTTTAATGGGATCACTTTTTTGTAGGTGTCTAACTTCTTAAGTTCTTTATATATTTTGGATATTTGCCCTCTTTCATATGTATTGTTGGTAAAGATCCTTTTCCAAGACATAGGCTGTGGTTTTCTTCTGATGACATTGTCCTTTCCTGTATAGAAGTTTTGAGTTTCATGAGGTTCCATTTATTGATTGTTGATCTTAGAGCCTGTGCTATTGGTGTTGTGTTCAGGAAGTTGTCTCCAATGCCAAAGAGTTCAATGCTCTTCCCCAATTTTTCTTCTAACATACTTAGTGTGTCTTATTTTATGTTGAGGTTTTTGTTCCACTTTAGTTTCATGCAGGGTGATAAATATGGATCTATTTTCATTTTTCTCCACGCAGATATCCAGTTGGACAAGTACCATTTAGTGAAGATGCTTTTTTCCATTGTATGGTTTCGGCTTCTTTGCCTAAAATCAAGTATCCATAAGTGTGTGGATTTATTTCTGAGTCTTCTATTTTGTTCCATTGATCCACCGTTCTGTTTCTTTGCTGGTACCATGCAGTTTTTATTACTATTGCTCTGTAGTACAGCTTGAGAGCATGAATGGAGATAGCTCCAGACGATCTGCTGTTGTACAGGAATATTTTAGCAATTCTTGTTTTTTTGTTTTTCCTCATGAAATTGAAAATTATTCTTTCAAGGTCTGTAAAAGTTGTCTGTAATTTTTATGATAATTGCACTGAATCTGTAGACTGCTTTTGACAGGATGGCCATTGTCATTATGTTAATCTTACCAACCTATAAGCATGGGAATTCTTTCCATCATCTGGTATCTTTCTTCAGATACTTGAAGTTTTTTTTTCATACATGTCTTTGACTTGCTTGGTTAGGGTCACACCAAGGTACTTTACGTTATTAGTGGTTATTGTGAAGGGTGTTGTTTCCCTAATTTTTTTTCTCAGCCCCTTAGGCTTTTGTATACAGGAGGGCTACTGATTTTTTTTGAGTTAATTTTGTACCCAGCCATTTTGCTGAGAAGTTCTCTGGTTGAATTTTTGGGGTCCGTCGTGTACAGTATATCATCTCCCAGCAGTGATACTTTGACTTCTTCCTTTCTGATTTGTATCCCCTTTATTTCCCTTAGTTATCTTATTGTTGTAGCTAGGGCTTTAAGAACGATTTTGAAGATATATGGAGAGAGTACACCGCCTTGCCTTGTCCCTGATTTCAGTGGGACTGATATAAGTTTCTCTTAAATGGATGTTGGATTTTGTCAAATGTTTTTTCAGCATCTAAGGAGATGATCATGTAGTTTTTCTCCTTCAGTTTTTTTTTTTATATGGTGGATTACATTGATGGATTTCTGTATATTGAACCACCCCTGCATGCCTGGGATGAAGCCTACTTGGTAATTATGGATCATATCTTTTATGTGTTCCAGTTTTTTTTAAGTATTTTATTGAGAATTTTTGCATCAATGTTCATAAGAGAGATAGGTCTGAAATTCTTTTTTGTTGGGTCTTTGTGAGGTTTTGGTTATCAGGATGAGTGCGACTTCAGAGAATGAGTTTGGTAATGTTCCTTCTGTTTCTATTTTGTGGAATAGTTTGAAAAGAAATAGAGTTAGCTCCTCTTTGAAGGTCTAGTAGAATTCTGCTGTGAAACTATCTGGCCCTGGACTTTTTTTTTTTTTTGGACAGGAAGAGAGGCTTTTGATGACTGCTTCTTTTTCCTTGCAGAATATAGAACTATTTAATCTATTTACCTGATCTTGATTTAATTTTGGTAAATTGAATCTATCAATAAAATTTTCCATTTCACTTTGATTTTCAAATTATGTGACATCTAGGCTTTTGTAGTAAGACCTAATGACTGTTTGGATTTCCTCAGTGTCTACCAGTATGTCCCCCTTTTCACTTCTGATTTTGCTGGCTTTGATAGTTTCTCTAGCTTTTAGTTAGTTTGGCTAACGGTTTGTCTCTTTTGTTGATTTTCTCAAAGAACTAGCTTTTGGTCTCATTGATTCTTTGAATTGTTTTCTTTGTTTCTAATTCATTGATTTCGCTCTGAGTTTGATTATTTCCAGTTGTCTACTCCTCCTGGGTAAGTCTGATTCTCTCCCCCCCAACCCCCCTCTACCTAGGGCTTTTAGGTGTGCTGTTAAGTTGCTTGTATGCGATTTCTCAAACTTATTTCTTAAGGCACTAAGTGCTATGAACTTTCCTCTTAACAGTGTTTTCATTGTGATCCATAAGTTTTGGTAAGTTGTGCCTTCATTTTCATTGAATTTTAGGAAGTCTCTAGTTTCTTTTTTCATTTCTTCCCTGATCTAGTGGTCGTTGAGTAGAGAGTTGTTTAGTTTCCATGTGTATGTAGGCTTTGTTATTTCTGTTGTTGTTGATGTCTAGTTTTAGGCCATTGTGGTCTGAGAGGATACAAGGGATTATTTCTATCTTCTTGTATCTGTTGAGGCTTGCTTTGTGCCCAACTATCTGGTCAATTTTTGAGAAGGTTTCTTGAAGTGCTGAAAAGAAGGTACATGCTTTTGTGTTTGGCTGAAAAGTTCTGTTGACATCTAGTAGCTCCATTTGACTTATGACCTCTGTAAGTATCATTATTTCCCTATTTAGCTTCTGTCTAGATGATCTGTTCCTTGATGAAAGTGGAGTGTTGAAGTCACCCACTATTAAGTTGTTGGGAATGATGTGTGATTTAACCTTTAATAATGTTTCATTTACATATACACAGGCTCTTGTACTTGGGGAATAGATGTTCAGGATTGTAATGTTATCCTGGTGGATTTTTCCTTTGAGTAGAATGTAGTGCCCCTCTTCATAATTTTTTATTAATTTTGCTTGAAAGTCTATTTTATTAGATATTAGGATAAGTATCCCAGCTTGTTTTCTGTGTCCATTTGCTTGTAAAACCTTTTTCTAGCCCTTTACTTTTAGGTAGTGTTTATCTTTGTTACAGAGGTTTGTTTCTTGGATGCAGTGAAGTGTTGGATCTTGTTTCTACAACCATTCTGTTAGCCTGTGTCATTTTATTGGAGTGTTGAGTCTATTAATGTTTATAGATAAAGTGACCAATGAATGATAGTTCCTTTTATTGTGCAGTTGTTGTTTCTGTGTTTCAATGCTTGTTTTCTTTTAATTTTTTGTTGTGACATTATCTATATCCTTTGTTTTCTTAGGTGTAGTTGATTTTGTTGGATTGTAGTTTTCATTGTATTATCTTCTATAGAGCTGGTTTACTGTGTAGAGATTAGGTTTAGTTTTGTCATGGAATATTTTTTTTCCATCTATGTTGATTGAAAGCTTTCCTGGGTATAGTAGTCTGGGTTAACATCTGTGGTCTTTCTAGAGACTGCATGACCTCTGCCCAGGAGACTTTCATAGTTTCTGTTGAGAAGTCTGGTATGATTCTGATAGGTCTACCTTTATATGTTACTTGGCCTTTTTTCCTTGCTGTTTTTAATATTTTTCTTTGGTCTATAGATTTAGTGTTTTGACTATGATGTGATATGAGAAGTTTCTTTTCTGGTCTAGTATATTTGGTGTTCTGTGAACCTCGTGTGAGTTTATGGATCTCTTTCTTTAAGTTGTGAAATTTTTCTTCTATGACTTTATTGAAAGTATTTTCTTTACCTTGGAGCCTGGAAGCTTCTTTTTTGGCCATTCCCATTATTCTTGGATTTTGTCTTTTCATGGCATCCTGAATGTTTTGTGTTTGGAACTTTTCTGATTTTAGTTTTTTCTTTGAGAAATGTATCAATTTCTGGAATTTTATCTTCCAGATGATGGCCTCTATTTTTTTGTTTGTTTCTTCTCTATATGCCACTACATGTGCCTCTATTTGTTTAGCTTGATTTCCCTGTATTTCTATGAGAACTTCATGCATTTCCTTTCTAAATGCCTCTACTTGTGCCTCAACCTGTGCTTCTATTTGTTTAGCTGTACTTGACTTTATATCTTTGAGATCTTTGTTCATTTCCTGTTTATTTGCATTTATAATAATACAAATATATAAATATAATAGACATAGCTTTTAAATAATTTTTCTTGTGTTTCCAATGAATTAAAATATCTATTGATTTTGGGGGTTGCTGGTGAAGCCACATATCCTGATTTTTGTTGGATTTGTTCTTACTCTGACCTCTAGCCATCTGTTTATTTGTAACCTTCATTGTTTGTTCTTGAAGTCTGTACTTCAGACTGGGTCTGTCTTTCTCTGGTATCAGGAGTATTCTTCAGCAAGATAAAAGAGGACCATCAGTTTGACAGTGGATGTTGGTGTTTCAGCTGTAGCTAAGGGAGGAAGGTGTAAACACATGTGAGCAAGCACGGATGTGTTCATGGATGTGTGCCTTGAGGGAGAGTGTGCTAGAGCATGTAGAAGCCTTGAAGGATGGAGCTTAAGCATGGGAGGAGGTGCAGCTGCTTGTGCTGTTCTGGGGTGCAATGCACATGCTCAGGTGCCCTGAATACCCCAGTGGCCTATAGGCCTGTCATAACGTCCTCCTGGTATTCATATCTGTCTGGTCTCCAGGAACTGTTCGCCTGGACATGGATCCATTGGAAGACCCACAGAACAGGGACTTCAATGTTGAGAACGCTGTACCAAGGATCCCTATGTTGCCCACAGTGGGGTGCTGGTGGGAGAGATCCAATGTCTGGCTGCTACTAGCATAGAGGGACCCTGGATCTGGGACTCTGCCTATACTCACTTGAAGGCACACTCACTTGTTTGCAGGCCCAATTGGAAAGAACAGGGGTTACCCCTGTTCTCTACTCTCAGGTTTGGGCCCACATGGGCAAATGAGAGTGTAGGAAATCCTTCAGCTCAGTGGCCACTGGGCAGGGAGACCTGTACTTGGGGTAGTTACCTCTGCTGTTTCAGTCACAGAGCATGGAGGATCCTGCTTGGAGGTTGCTTGGGACAACCACTACTGCTTCTACAGATCAAGGTGACCCATGCTTGGGGCAAAGGGAAGTGCAGGGGATTGAATATTCGCCACTTTCAGTCCCCATAGAAGTCCAAGGGTGACCTGGATCTTAACTCTCCCAAATCAAATCACGGGTTGTCCCCTCTTGACCAGGAAGTCTCAATGTCCATCTTCTGGCTTCAGCTGCCCCTTCACTCACCAATTTCAGCGTTTCAGATCCTGTGTACCTCACATAAGGTGCATGCTGGTCGCTGCCATCTTGGACCCCTCTGCATTCTTAATTATAATTTGCTCAGTTTGTATAACCATGCTCAGTGTGTAGTTTTAGATCTGACTGTTTGGTTTTGGATAACCAATTGGCGTTCTCTTGCCTGGGGGAGACAATTTTTCTTCCACTCTCAGCATTTATCTTTTCTGTGTGGTTGAGAACTTTTGGGCTTTTCTTCCTCCACTTTGCCATTTTTGTTTGTGTTAACCTCACTCAGCTCATATTCAGGCAGTCATAATGGTGAAACTGTGTTGGTATACCTTCTAACATTCCTAGAAGACACAATCGTAAACAAAATAAACAAAAGGGAACAAACAAAACAAACCTTTTCTGATTCTTAGTTTAAAGAGCTGTTTTGTTTCTACCCACATCTCCAGTGTATCATGCATGACTTCTTTTCTACCCTTACTTGTGACTCATTAAGTTTTCCCAGGATCTACCTACAACTAGCATTCCCTGGGAACCAGGGACAAGCCTGTAGGAGAAGCAAGGAGGCTAGGGAATCAGTTAGGTGAGATTCGGCTCCTCACCCTTTCCTTTCTCTAAAACCAGTTCCCCAGTGTCATCCCAAATCTATACCATACAACCTGTTTGGGTTTCTTCTCACTCTCTGCCTCAATACAAGGAAAGAAAGCAAACGCTCTTCTCCTGCAGGGTACATACCTTGCTTTCCTCCATTCTGTGTCCTCTCTCAGCCATAGCTACATCTAGCTTTTCCCTATACCTAAATGTCAGCTCCAAAATCCAAGGAACATATTCTAGAACCCTCACTACTCACACTTGGCAGGATCCAGAAACATTCCTTACTAGGCAACATATAGTCACCATATTCTCCCAAGAATAAGAAAAGAGAAATAAATCAAGGAAAAGAAACCCACCCAATAAAGATAAGAGGAGATAGCAGTACCAACAGTACAATCTTACCAAGTCCAGAGGACTAGACAGCAGCATAAAAACACCATCAAACAGGGAACAGGACAGGAACCTACCAAAGAGTGACTTTGAAAGACACTGCCCTGCAGGGTATCAAAGCAGAGGCTGAGACTCATCGCCAAATTTGAGCAGAGTGCAGG
The DNA here is from genome assembly GCA_028658305.1 of Pachyuromys duprasi. Taxonomy (NCBI): domain Eukaryota; kingdom Metazoa; phylum Chordata; class Mammalia; order Rodentia; family Muridae; genus Pachyuromys; species Pachyuromys duprasi. Next base: position 59,231,985 of record CM053752.1, read on the forward strand.
AAATCTTATGCAATAAGGGGAGATAGAAAGATCTGAAGGGAACAGGATCTCCACAAGGAGAGCAAAAAATAAAAACTAAAAAATAAATGAATAAATCTGGCCACAGATTTTTTTTTCTGAGACTGATGCTCCAACCAAGGACCATTCATAGAGATATCCTAGAATTCCTTCAAAGATGTAGCCCATAACAGCTCAGTGTCCAAATGGGTTCCCTAACAATGGGAACAGGGGCTGTCTCTGACATGAACTTAGTGGCCTGATCTTTGATCACTGACCCCTCAGGGGGGTGCAGCCTTACCAGGCCACATAGGAAGAAAATGCAGCCAGTCCTGATGAGAACTGATAGATTATGGTCAGATGGAGGGGAGGAGGATCTCCCCTTTCAGTGTACTGGGAAAAGGGCTTCGGAGGAGAAGAGGGAATGGGGGAGTGGGGAGTGGACAAGGGAGATAGCTACAGCTGGGATAAAAATGAATGAACTGGAATTAATAAAACAATAAATAAATTAAAAAGCAAAACAAAACAACAACACAAAAAACATAAATTACAGCCAGGACACTATATCTCTAGATTCCAGCAATCTTACTAAGACATTAGTATTGCAACAAAGCTAATGCAAAAAAAGAAGTACTTTTAAAGAACCTTTGTAGGTATGATATATGTCTTTAAATTGGATATAAATAAATCTACTAAAGAAAGCTATGAAATCAGAAACATACAGTGGAAGAAAAGGAATAAAATGGTTCAAGATTTGAAAGCCCGGGTCCTCTTTTTTGTTTATCTTCTTTAGGTGTATAGGTTTCAGTATGTTTATCATATCTTGAAGGTCTAAATAAGTGAGTGTATACCATGTGTGTCTTTCTCCTCTGGGGCACCTCACTGAGACTAATTTTCTAGATCCCACCATTTGTCTGCAAATTTCATGATTCTCTCATTTTTAATTGCTGAGTAGTATTCCACTGTGTAAAAATACCACAATTTCTGTATCCATTCCTCAGTTGATGAACATTTGGGTTGTTTCCAGGTTCTGGCTATTACAAATAAAGCTGCTACAAACATGGTTGAGCAAATGTCCTTGTTGTGTACTTGAGCAACTTTTGGATATATGCTTAGGAGTGCTATAGCTGGGTTTTGAGGAAAAAGAGGAACCAGGGAAAGATGATCAATCCTCACTTAGAAAGACAAATGGGATGTAGGAGAAAACAAGTAACAGGACAGGGTCCTACCACAGAGGGCCTCTGAAAGACTCTACCTAGCAGTGTATCAAAGTGGAAACTGAGACTCATATCCAAACCTTCTGCAGAGGGCAGGGAATCATATGAAAGAAGGGGTAGTTAATATGATCTAGAGAGGATAGGAGCTCCACAAGGACCAAATATATCTGGGCACAGAGGTTTTATATAAGACTGTTTCTCCAACCAAGGACCATGTATGGATCTAACCTAGAACCTCTGCTTACCTGTCACCCATGGTAGCTCAGTATCCAAGTGGGTACTCTAGTAAGGGGAATAGGGACTATCTGACATGAACTCATTGGCGGGTTCTTTGACCTCCCCACCCTGAAAGGGAGGAGTAGCCCCCCTAGGCCACAGAGGAGGACTTTGCAGCCAGTCCTGAAGATACCTGATAAACGAGGGTCAGATGGAAGGGGAGGAGGTCCTCCTCTATCAGTGGACTTGGAAAGGGGCAGACTAGGGAGGGTAGGATTGGGAGGGAATGAGGGTGCAGGATTCTCCTGGGATACAGAGTTATTAAAATGTAACTAATAATAAAAATATAAATAAATTAAAAATATTTGAAAGAAAAAATAATATCAATGAAGAAAACTGAAACAAAGGGAAATCTGGAAATGAAAAATTTAGACCGTTCAAAATGAAGCTCAGAGGGAAAATTTACAAACAGAAAATGGGTGAAGAGAAAAATATCAGACATTCAAGAAACAATGGAAGAAATGAATACCTTGGCCAATGGAAAATGATAAATACAAAAAACTACAGAGTCAGGACATCTAGAAAATCTGGAACACTATAAAAATATCAAATATACAAATCTTAGGAATAAAGGAAACTAAACAAAATGAAGTCAAAGCCACAAAAATATTTTCAACAAAATAGTACAGGAAATTTTCACAACTTAAAAAAGGAGCCGTCTATTGAGGTACAAGAAGAATAAAAAATATCAAATTGGCAGGACCAGAAAATAAAGTCCCTTTGCAAAAAATAAAATAAAATAAAATAAAATTCAGTAAATTTATAGATTTGTGCCTAGAAAGATTGTCTGCCAAGTCTAAGAGACCACAGATACTCTCCCAAACTATATATCTACAAAAACATTAATTACAGTGCATGTAGAGAAAAATATAATGCATAATAAAGCTAAGTTTAAGCAGTGTCTATGTACAAATCCAGCCCAATAAAAGGGAAGAGAAGGAACAATTCAGTCAGAAGAGACTAACCATATCCAAGGACTCAGTAGTAAAAACAATGACAGAAAAGCAAATCAACTGGGAAAACACAAACACACACACACACACACGAATAACATAAATGAACAAATATTGTTAGTTAATAACTCTTAAAATCAATCGTATCAATTTCCTAATAAAAAGGCATACACTAATAGAATGGATCAGAACAGGATTCGTACTTCTGTTGAATCTAAAAAATATACCTTACCATCAAGAATAAACATAACCTCAGGCTAAAAGTATGGAAACATATATCTAAGAAAATGGACTTTTATAGTATAGCCATTTTAATATCAGAACATAATAAACTTCAAACCAGAACTATCAGAAGAAGTAGGGAAGGACATCATATACTAAACTGACTTAACAAAAGTACACCAAGAGGGTATCACAAATCTTGACATCTATTACCAAGCACAAGAGAACCCACTTGTAAAAACAAAACAAAACAAAACACTACTATAGCTTAAATCATGCATTGATCCCTATCCACTGATAGTGGGACACTTTAATAGCTGAGTCTTACCAAAAGATTGGTTATGCAGACAAAACATAAGCAGAGAAATGCCAGAAATAACTTAGATCATAAATCAAATAAACGGCTCTCGACTCTTCACCACTTCGGCGGTGGGAGCTGTGAGCCCAAGCTGCAGCTTGTAATTATAATAAAAAGATCCTCATGTGATTTGCAACGGACTCAGCTCCTGGTGGTAGTCTTTTGGGGAATCGTGATTCCAGCACAACATACTTTGGGGGCTCTCCGGGATCCCCAAGACCTCGCAGGAATCCTGAGCCGGAGGTTCAGAAGCCTGGGTAAGCGCAGTTGTCTTGGCCAAGTTCTGTTTCTCTGTTCTGTCCTTCTGTGTATTTTTGAGATCTCAAGGTAGTACACAGTGAGTGGCTAAGGATCGGTCTTGTCAGGGTACACCAGCTGACGAGCTGGTAGACCGAGGCCATGGGGATTTCGGGAGACGTCCCAGATCCCGGCGGGGCAGTGTTCCCCAATAGCACTGTGAGGGACTTGGGGTCCCAAATCTGTTTGATAGGCCTAGAAAGTGGGTCGCTCCCAGGAGACAGGAAGTGCTGGCGGATCTGTTGTTTTGTTTTTGTGTTTCTGTCTGTCTAGCCACTGCTGAGTGAAAATTGTCTACTGCTTTTGGCCAGCTGGTGAGTGTGTTTTGTCTTAGTGTCTCCATGCAGTATTTGTTTGCCTCTACCTTCTATTTTCTGTTCTGAAAGCCCTCCAGGTGTCTTTAGGACCTGTGGTATATGACTGAGTGGACACACCTGAGAGTCACAAGCTGTGGGGCTCAAGAGGAAAAGTCCCTGGCCCTGGGGTAGAAAAGGAATCCCACCTGTGAGTGTTGGTGGATGTGGAATCCCACCATTTGGTTTTAGATCGAGTAAGAACAGTTTTGTCTGTTTAAATAGACAGAAAAGAGGAAGTTTCACCAAGTTCCTTAAAAGTTGTTCTAAGTTCCTTAGACTTGTTAATGTCACCTTAGATCACCATATCTGCTACAGGAAAGTAATTTTAAGAAGAGTTTAGCAATTTCAGAACTTCTTTTTGTATTGATGTGACTTGTTTCTGCTTTGCCTAAAAAATATCGTAAAATAAGCCCATGCTGGGCTCTGCAGGATCATGTCATGATAAAAAGGATTTTGATGGGAGTTTTTGTGTTGTCTAAAAAGCAAGAGAGAGAGAGCATGCAAGAGATATTTTAAAAATTGATTGTCTAAAGTAAAAATGTCTGGTTAAGCCAGAAGAAGGAAGCTAGGAACCAAAAAGTATATACAATGTTGCAGAAGGTTAGTGCATGTATGTATAAAGAGCTGGAGAGTTAATGTAATTTTTAAAATAACTGTATTTAAAAATATGTTGTACTTCATTTAAAAGGGCTAGTGATTCTTCATTGCAAACTGTTTTCTTATGCTTTTTTAAGGGGAAAAATTCTGGCTGATAGATTTGGTGTGACCAAATTAGTTTGTATGTTTTAAAATTGTTTATACTGTTCTGTTATGCAGTTGGTTTAAAATTTACTTGATCACAATGTTAAAACTTTTGGTTATGGAAAAAAAAAACTGTAAATGTTTCACAGAGCTTACTGTATTGTGAGAGGTAACAGTGCCTATCAGCAACACCTATTGGCTATGGTTTGTATTGTCAGCCACAGCCTGAGGTAACACATGGCTAGCGCCATGATGGTTCAGGGATAGAGAGGGTGCAGCTGTAGTTTTGCTGCCATTTTTGTTTAGGGCTTCCAGCTGAGTTCAGTTACACGTGGCCAGCCGCCATGCTGGTTCAGAGATAAAGAGGGTGGAGCCATGAGTTTTGCCACAAGCTTCGTTTCGGTCTATCAGTTATGTTCAGGCCTCTGATTAGTGCTAAGTGCAAAGCTTTTTGCTGTTCAAACTTTAATGCAAGTGGTAGGATTAGCAAGATTTGCTAGCCTTTCTATAAACTGTATCTGATTAAAAGGTTTACTTTGATTTTAGTTCAGAAAGAACAGATTTAAAGTTATGCTAATAACTGCAGTTGATTAAAATGTTGAGCTTTACCTAGTCTTTTTGTTTAGGTTTTGGTTAAGCCTAGGATGGGCAACTATAAAGCTTGCTTATGTAGATCTACTTAAATTATAGTTCTGAAACCTACGTCTAAGAAATATGCCAGAATTAGAGAGTATAACATTCTGTTTTATAGGACACAGTTTAGAGCAGATGATAAAGATAAAAAGTAACTCAGACTTGCTGGCCCTCAAGCTTGTCAGAGATCTGATAAATATGGCATTTTAACATGTGTAAGCTTATTGCCACAGAGAGTTCCAAAATCCTGGCAGTAGCCCTCCCCCCCCCCCCAAGGTCTCCAAGAAGATTTGGGCACAATGGCAGATGACTGCAACTCTGGATTGTGGTATGCTAACCACTGGGCAATACTGCCTCAATTGGCCCACTGCTAGGGCCCAGCCTAACCTGTGGACAAAGTCATGGACACCTGGAGAGCCATTGTTTCACATTGCGAGAGGCAACGTGAGATCAATCTCTCTTGTGTTCCTATTTCCACAGAAGCAGTCTCTCATCTGTGCCTGGCTGAACTGTCTCTGCTCATGATGCCATGAGACCACAGGAGCCACGGACACTGCCTAGGTGATGGACTAGTCATCTCTGTCATTTTGATTGGTACATGGATTGGTATATTTATTTAGCTTATAATTTATCCTTCTCAGGTCTCTGATCACCTTGATGGCTATGCTAAACTAATGGTAGCTTTTCAGCTAGAGAGCAGACAATTAGACCCACTATTAGCCCATTGGCCAGTTCATTAGCTAGCTAGAACTACTAGGTACTAAATCTCTTATTTAAAAAGGAAAACAGGTTTGCTTTGATCACAGGATTCATGTCAGTTGCCTGTGTTTTAAGATATATAGCTAGATAAAAGGAGCTTATGTAGGGTCTAAAAATATAGGAGCTTAGGTTGTACAAATCTAAAGAGTGTTATTTGGTCTAAAAAATGTTTCAGGTTTAATAAAGGCAGAAAAGATTAGAGAATCCAAGAAGTTATGTTAAAATATGTAAATATAAGTTATAATTTAAGGTATATTAAAAATAAAAGATACTTTAAATTTCTCCTCCTTGCTACTGTTGTGCTTATAAGATTTCAGAAGTTCAGAGTTTTGGCATTGATCAATAGAGTTCTAATAAGTTAATGGAGCACTGACTGCTTATCATTCAGTTACCAGTTTAAAATTTTAATTTCCTTTGGTTGTTTTCTAAAGATAGATTTAAAGGTGCTTCTTGTCATGTTAAGAACATCTGTTAAATGTGTATCTGTCCCCAAAGTCATAGCTTTTACTATGGTATTCTTAATATCTGCCATTTCTGAGGCAGATAGGACTTAGAAATATCTTAAACATATTCCTTCTAGTTGCTTTGTGAAAAAAGTTCAAGCATCCAGGTTTTAGCAATAAAGCCATTAATATATTTCTGCCTAACTTTCCAGTGTGTCATGGAGATGGCAAGCTAAAAGTAAATGCTAAGTGTGTAAAAAGTGGCCAACCTCCATTGGTTGCTGATAATGGACAGGACCAACAGTAAAAGTCTTAGAGTTCCAGATTGGACACAGTTGTTTATTAAAAAATTACAAAACATACATCTAACTGGTGCCCATCCCGTTGGATGTAGTTTTACGTGTTATTCTCAAAATGTTATTAGATTTGCTAATGTTACTTTTCTGAGTTTTTAATATATTTCCTTTTTGGGTTTTTTTAATGAATTTATTTATTTTTATATCAATGGCAGGTTAGGTTTTTTGCATCCCATGCGTAGCCCCCTCCCCTACTCCCTCCCACCCTCCCCAACCCTCCCTCATCTCCTCCCCGCCCCCTCCAAGTCCACCAACAGGGGGAGGATCTCCTCCCCTTCCATCTGACCCCAGATCATCTTGTCTCCTCCGGGCTGGCTGCAATGTCCTCCCCCAGGATCTAGCCAGGCTGTTATTCCCCGGGCATGTATGGGGGAGGGTCAAAGAGTCAGCCATCAAGCTCAAGACTGAAACAGCCCCTGTTTCCCTTACTAGGGTCTTTATTTCACCAATGAGTTATCATGGGCAACATCTGAGCAGGGGTTCTAGGCCATATCCATACATGGTTCCTGGTTGGAGAAACTGTCCCATATAAGACCCTTGTGCCATGCTCCGTTTGATCTTTGTGGAGCTCTTGTTCTCCCCAAGTCTTACTAACTTCCCCTATATTTATTATTACTTCCAGCCCT
>CM053752.1:59239718-59271440 GCA_028658305.1 Pachyuromys duprasi
GCCAGCCCTGAGGAGACAGGATGAGCTGGGGTTGGATGGAAGGCGAGGAGGTCCTCCCCTGTTGGTGGACTTGGAGGGGGCGGGAAGGAGGGAGATGAGGGAGGGAGTGGGAGAGTGGGAGGGAATGAAGGAGGGGGCTATGCCTGGGATGCAAAATACCAAACCTGTGATTGATATAAAAATAAATAAGTATAAAAAAATAAATAAATACTTTACAGAGTAGTGGCTTCCAGAGGTCCTCTGTGCTAGACTTTTGTCCTGTTATCTCTTTTCTTGAGGATTGAGAAACTTCCCTAGGGTCTTCCTTCTCTATTAGCATCTTTAGGTGTACAGACTTTAGTTTGTTTATCCCATATTATACATCTAATATCCATTTGTAAGTATATACCATGAAGATGGAAAGATCTCCCAAGTTCATGGATCAGTAGGATTAAAATAGTGAAAATGGCCATCATGCCAAAATCAATCTAACATTCACGCAATTCCAGTCAAAATAACAACAAAATTCTTTACAGAACTACAAAGAAGAATTCTCTATTTCATATGGAAAAACAGAAAGCCCAGAACAAATACAAATAATACAAATAATACTGTGTAATAACAAATTGTCTGGAGGTATGTCCATCTCTGATCTCAAGCTATAGAGCAACAATAATAAAAACTATATAGTACTGGCATAGAAACAGAATTGTGTTTCAATGGAATTGAATAGAAGACCCAGAAATAAACCCACACACCTACAGATGGTTGATTTTTGACATATAAGCCAAAACCATACAATGGGAAAATGATAGCATGTCCAACAAATGGTGCTGGTCTAAAGGGATGTGTACTTGTAGAAAATGCAAAAAGGTCTATAATTATCACCCTGCACAAAACTAAAGTCCAAGTGGATCAATGTCCTCAACATAAAACTGGACACCAGGCCACAGGGGAATAAAATGCAGCTAGTCCTGATGAGACCTGATAGGCTAGGGTGGGATGGAAGGGGAGGAAGACCTCCCCTATCAGTGGACTTTGGACTTTGGGAGGGGCATGGGAGGAGATGAGGGATGGATGTAGGGTGGTATGGGGAGTGGACACAGGAGGGAGTTACAGCTGGGATACAAATTGAATAAACTGTAATTAATAAAAAATATTTTTTAAAAAGGCAATCTGAGTAAGACTGGGAGAGTAAGCCAATAAACAGAATTCCCCTGTAATCTCTACTGCAGTGCCTGTCACCAGGCTTACCTCCATGGATATAGGACTGCAATGTGCAAATTGAAATAAAATCTTTTCTACCCACAAAAAAGAGAAATATTTTAAATGGTGAAAAATCATTTGAAAAAATTCAACACGCAATCATGTTTAAACGTTTGGAGAGATCTGGGATACAAGGCACATAACAAACATAGTAAAAGCAATGTACAGCAAGCCTATAGCCAACATCAAACTAAATGGAGAGAAAATTGAGTAATTCCCACTGAAATTAGGGACAAGGCAAGGCTGCCCACTCTCTCTGTATCTCTTCAACATAGTTCTTAAAGTCCTAGATAGAACAATAAGACAACTAAGTGAGATCAATGGGATACAATTGGAAAGGAAGAAGTCAAAATATCACTATTCGCAGATGATATAATAGTATACATGAGTAACCCCAAAAATTCAACCAGAGAAATCCTTCACAGATAAGCACCTTCAGCAAATTAGCTGGATGCAAAATTAATTCAAAAAAATCAGTAGCCCTCCTGTATACAAAAAACAAACCAGCTGAGAAAGAAATTAGGGAAACAATACCCTTCACAATTACACAAATACCATAAAGAACCTTGGTGTGACTCTATGGAGAAGATATAGAGAAAGGGGTACCCTCCTCCAATGCTGGTGGGCATGTAAACTTGTACAACCACTTTGGAAATCAATCTGGTCCTTTGTCAGAAAAGTAGGAATAGTGCTACCTCAAGATATAGCTATACCACTCTTAGGCATATACCTGAAAAAATGTCCTACCATTCACTAAAGACATTTGCTGAACTATGTTCTTAGTGGATTTATTTATAATAGCCAGAATTAGGAAATGACCTAGATGTTCCTCAACAGAGGAATGGATACAGAAAGTGTGGTACACTTATACAATGGTATACTACTCAGCAATTAAAAACAAGGAAATCATGAAATTTGCAGGCAAATGTTGGGAACTAGAAAAGATCATCCTGAGTGAGGTATCCCAGAAACAGAAATACACACATGGTATATACTCACTTAAATGTGGATATTAATCATATAGTGTAGGATAAACATGCTAAAATTTATAGTCCTAAAGAAGCTAAACAACAAGGACGAACCTAGGAATGATGTTTAATTCTCAGTCAGAAGGGCAAACAGGATAGATATTGGAAGTAGGAGACAAGGAACAAGATAGGAGCCTTCCAGAGAGGACTTCTGAAAGACTCTAACCACCAGGGTATCAAAGGAGATACTGAGCCTCATAGCCAAACTTTGGCCAGAGTTCTGGAAACCTTATGGAAGAAGGGAGAGATAGACAGATCTGGAGTAGACATAAACTCTACAAGGAGAACAACAGAGCCAAAACACCTGGGCCCAGGGGCCCCGCAAAGGCTGATGTTCCAACCAAGGGCCAAGTATGAAAAGGATATAGACCCCCTGCTCAGAGAAAACCCAAAGGCTGCTCAGTTTCCAAGCGGTTCCCCTGTAAGGGGTATAGGAGCTGTTTCGGGTACGAATTCTGCGGGTGGCTCTTCGATCGCCTCTCTCTGGGGGCACAGGCTTACCAAGCCACAGAGGAAGATGATGCAGCCAGTCTGCATGAAACCTGATGGACTAGGATCAGAGAGAATGGTAGGAGGTCTTCTTCTATCCAGAGACTAGAGAAAGTGCATTTGTGGAGAAGAGGGAGGGTGTGTGGGATTAGAAGGATGAGAGGGAGAGGGCTGCGGCAGGGATACAAAGTAAATAAATCGATTTACTTAATAAATAATGTATTCTCAAAGTACATAAATCTAATTAATTAATTAATTAATTAATTGAAAAACTACTATAATTACAAAAATTAAAGCAGCTCACACAGGGAAAATCATAAGACTTGAATACAAGTAGTTTTGTAAGTTAAGTTTAAAAAGGAAGGAAATCCATTTATTTACAACAATGTGAATAAGCCTATGCTGCAGTATGATAAAGAAAATAAATAACTAACAAAAAGAAAAAAAAGGTGAGCCTCAGAGAATTTTGTTATATTCCTTGAAAACCCTGAAGATCTATACAATAAATAGTTATGTGTTCTACCCAATGTTCTGAATAACGTCTATCTGCCAAATGTTTTTTAAATAAAAAAACATTTTAGATGTCATGAATGCTGTGTTATAGGGTCCAAATAAAACTGTTGCTTGAATGGTGGAGTGGATATGTCAAAGAATTTTATTTTGCTTTGTGTCCCACACACAATCCACAAGTTTTTGGATTAATTTGTGAAAACAGGATTAAGTTATTGACTTAAATTGATGTATACACTTTTCAAAATCTAAAGAGGTCCACTGAGATTAGCAGTAGATGAGCCAGTGCTCAGGAGCTATTTTAATGGCAGTGACAGAGAGTGTCTAAATTATATACTAACAGATCTTGAGAGTGAATTTCATGGCACAGAGTTTTCTTTGTTATTTCTTTTATTATTTTTATTATCATTTATTGCAAATTATTCAGTTTGTGGCCCCCTCCCTCATCTCCCCCCAATCCCACCCTTCAATCACTCTTCTTCTCCTCTGCCCCTTCCTTAGTCCGCTGATAGGAAATTGCTTTCTCCCTTCTATCTGACCTTAGCCTGTCAGGTCTCATCAGGACTGGTTGCATTGCCTTCCTCTGTCGCCTGGCAAGGCTGCAGCCCTCAGAGGGAGGAGTTCAGAGAGCCTGCCACTGAGTTCATGCCATAGAAAGCCCTATCTCCCTTTACTAGGGACCTCACAGAGAGACTGATTCTATTATAGGATACATCTGAAAGCCTCATTATTATAAATACTTCAAGATAATTCATCTTAATTATCTGTTCCAGGTCCTGTATGGAATATTTTCTTAGATTTTCTCTAGAGTCTGAGTCTCCAGAGATATGAGGTAAACATAAACGATCTTTTCTTCCAACTTTCTTAGTCCACAGAGCACCAGGAGGATAGTGACTCTCTTTGCAGCAAGTAAGTTTAGTCAGATTTCTTGTGCTACTATGAAAATGTTCTTTTCCTGATGTAACTAAGAGACTCTTTGATATTTATTTATTTTCTTATTTTGTGAAATCATTAATGCAGAGAGAGAGTACTGTTCAGGAGATAATGGTATATATCTAGAGATTTTTTTGCCTCTGCCTTTGGCAATTAACTAACAAAGCATTAAACTTTTTTTAAGTCTCCCTAGGCCTCAGTGATATCATAACTCAAAACATGGCCAAATGGTACTGTTCCATCTTTTCTCTTAGATTTCTCTAATCTTTTATTTCTCAGAATAAAAAAAGTCTCAGTGATTAGATTTGTGGAAATAATTAAAATAGAATGGCATTCTCTATTATCTGTTGTGTGTGATTAATATTTACTATTGACATATGTTTTAGTTAATCTGTGATTAGTCCTAAATCAGTTGTATACCCAAATCACCACACAGAGACTGGAATTTATTTAATTAACCTTGAGCATAGTGCTGGGCAATAATTACTCCATCCTAAACCTCCAAGCCCACATAGTTTCCTGCCACTCAGATTTCACCATTATACTTGCTTTTAGTCATATCTTAGGTCCAGTTCATCTCTGCACATGGTTCCAAGACCTTTCCCCCAGATTCTCCTCTTTTCTTCCTCTCCTAGCTTCCTTCTCCTCCCCTCTCTGGACCAGGATGTCCCACTCTATATTCTCCATAGTCAGCATTGTGGCTGGTTGTTTTAATTGACAATTTAGAGAACAAATGGTGGCATATTTACACAAACTTGAGACACGTGATGCTTATTCTAAGCATCACAATGCAATGTCCTGATTGAAACCAGTGGGGGAGAGAAATCAGCATTTGAATGAACAAGGGTAAATTGTATAAATTCCAAAAGCACATTATACCAACAATTATCTTTGAGAAATATTTGACATTTCTTGTATATTTTTTTATTAAACAGGAGACTCTTCAGCCTCAGCTGTCCAATGATAGGAGTTATGGTGCCAATGGAAAGAAATGTGAGTGTAGAGATTATTTTCACCCTCTTGGGCTTCACAGACTACCCTGAGCTTCAGATTCCTCTTTTCCTTATCTTTCTCTTCATGTATGTTGTCACTGTAGTGGGAAATCTTGGGATGATAGTGCTCATCAATATGGACCCCAAGTTCCATACTCCCATGTATTTTTTCCTTAGCCATCTTTCCTTTGTTGACTTCTGCTACTCAACTATCATCACACCCAAGCTGCTTGAGAACTTGGTCCTGGCTGATAAAACTATCCTCTACTTCAGCTGCATGTTGCAGTATTTCCTGTCCTGTGTGGCAGTGGTGACTGAGTCATACTTGCTAGCAGTTATGGCCTACGATCGCTTTGTGGCCATCTGCAATCCTTTGCTGTATACTGTGGCCATGTCACCGAGACTATGCATCCTTCTAGTGACTGGATCATATATCTGGGGCTCATTTGCCACCTTGATCCTCCTCTGCTATGCTCTTAAGTTAAAGTTTTCAAGATTCAACGTCATCAACCACTTTTTCTGTGAATATACTGCCATCATTGCTATCTCTAGTTCTGATATACACATCCCCAGCCTGCTACTCTTTTGTTTTGCAACCTTCAATGAAGTGAGTACACTACTGATTATTCTCACTTCTTACATGTTCATTTTTGTGACTGTTTTAAAAATCAAATCTGCTAGTGGACGTCACAAAGCCTTCTCTACCTGTGCTTCCCACCTGACTGCCATCACCATATTTCATGGAACCATTCTTTCCCTGTACTGTATACCTAACTCCAAAAACTCTCGGCAGGTGGTCAAAGTGGCTTCTGTCTTTTACACAGTTGTCAACCCCATGCTGAACCCTCTGATTTACAGCCTGAGAAACAAGGATGTGAAAGAGGCTTTTCAGAAATTACTGGGCACAAAGGTCCCACTTCACTGAAACACCTTAAAGTGTGTTCAATACAACGGTACAGCTAGAACAATGCTGTTTCTAGCTTCTATGGTGCATATTTTCATGGATTCTACAGATTGTTATGATGCACAGGATGATAAATTCAACTCAGAAGATGTCAAAGATGTTTACTGTTTGAAGGAAGTACAAAAATAGATGCACAATATTATGTGAAACATATAATGGTAAGGATGATGATAAATAATTAGACACCATAAAACATTAGAAAGCACAGTTGGCTATATTGTATGAAGAACATAGTTTCTGAAAGAATGATGGTAACTAATGCAGAGAACTTGTCTGGTTTTGTTGTACATACTGCAGTGAGCTTCTGGCTCTAAAGTTCATAGAAATGGTGCCATTATTAATAGAGGCTTGCTATTAAACTACATTATTAAAACACAAGGTAGTATTTTTACATCATATATTCATACTTTGTCTCCTATGAATAGTATATAAAGACTCCTGAACTCCTTAGTCACGTTTTGTTGAGAGGCTGGCATCAAAATGAGAACTATATATCTTTGGTTAAAAAATGACACAACATCTAAGAAAATGGTGAAGAATTGGTTGATATGACTTAAAATAAAAATTAACTCTATAAATTGAGTATCTACTTCTTTTTATATAAAGCAGTTTTTAGACACTGAGTGTTAGAGAACACAGACATTAATGACATATTTCAGAAGTGAAAAGGTTTGAATCATTTTATTATTTCTAGTTAGCACTTGGATGTTAATGGGCAAAAAGTTTTATTCCCATAATAACTGGATATCAAAATATCAAGAAGCATCATTTATATAAACTCATTCAAATAGAAATAAAAATTATCCTGAAACATTGAAGACCATATTTTAATATTTATATTTCACTGTTTATATGAGTATTTGAATAAACCTAAATATCTAGTGTTAAAATTCCATTAATTATAATAAATTTGAACACTGAGGCAATGCTACAGAAATTAATGTAAATTATAAAGTTTCAATTTTAAATATTATCTCTTTGGATAATATTTAGTGCTCTTAACCACTGAGCCATTTGCAAAGGAGATGCCCAGGTGCATTCTTAAATAAATAAGGACAAGATCTAGAAGACAGATTATAACATGAAAATGTGTCAAATAGTAAAAATTATTACTGAAAATATTAGGAATAAAATTTTATTAAATACATTAGTGAATAAATAATTATATGCTAGGGTTTACAGAATATGAGCAAAGAGGTTATTTTTATTAAATTTTTATATTAATTAAAGTTTATTTACTTTGTATCCTAGTTGCAGTTCCCTCCTTCATCCCTTCCCAATCCCACCTTCCCTCATCTCCTTCCTGCTCCTCTCTAAGTTCACTGCTAAGGGAAGTCCCCTTCCATCTGACCCTAGCTTATCAGGTCTCATCAGTACTGGTTGCAATGTACTCCTCTGTGGCCTAACAAGGCTACTCCTCCCTGGGAGGAGGAGGGGTGTCAAAGAGCCAGTAACTGAGTTCATGTCAGAGACAGTCCCTGTTCCACTTACTAGGAAAATTTAAGCAAAAGTAATTTACTCTAAACCTGACTTAAGAATGTCCTTAAAAATGGCTCCAAGAATAAGTTTAAATAAAAAATAGAAATTAACATTTCTACTCTCAATATGTTTCATAAATGATCAATATTTTCTTCTGAAAGAGAACTCAAGGTCTTTGGGCAAGTGATTAAAGATTAAAGATGATTCTTGGGTAATGTAACCCTCAGGAGATAATGACATAATACCAAAGAGAAGAAAGTGGTTATTTAAATGGCTTTATTTATTTTTCAGATAGAAATTTCTATGAAATGAAAATCCATTATAGCTGTTTAATATAATATATTAAACCCTATTTGTATTAAAATATTAAATTAATATATGAACAATAAACCTTTGGTTACTACTAAATGCTGATCATTTTTGTGAAAATAAAGAAGAAACATTTAACTTTCCCCTTTTCAACTGGCATTAAGATCTCATCACAGTATGAGAAGAGGAATGTCAGAAGCAGTTAATGCAAACATTAGAACCAAACTAGAAAAATAAAAGTTGAAACCGTTTATTTAAAATAATGAATTTTCATAGTAATGCCTATGCATGTTGAAAGCAATTGATAGCACATTGATTACAGATTTGAAAATAAAATAATCATGATTGATTGTCCTTGAATCAGCAGATCAGAGTGGACCTTAAAATCTGTCCCCTGTACCTATATTGGGCCATGCCAAGTGGAGCCAGTTGTGAAGAATTCTCACCAAACAGAAATTTAAAAATTAAACATATTTATAAATATTTATTTCACTATCTATTTTAAGTGAGTGTTTAAAGGATGAAACCGATGTCAAATAAACCAGGATGACAGATTCCAAGTATGAATGAGATACAAATGACCAATCTTCTCCCTCCCCAGCTCTTAGTTTTATTGTTTGTATTGTTCTCTTTTTTTTTTTCTAAGTTATTTATTTCAGCCCGGAGTTTATTTTCTGTCATCTACTCCTCTTGGGTGTGTTTGATTCTTTTTTTTTTCTAGAGCTATTCTATTTTTTTTAATTTCTGTTTATTTATTTTACATCCCAAGGTTGCCTCTTCCCTTCTCTCCTCTCAGCCTCCTTCCCTTACTTTCCCCTTTGCTCTTCCTTTCCCTCAGAAGAGGGGAGCTCTCCATATCAACCCTCCACAGTACATCAAGTCACATCAGGACTGAGCATATCCTCCTCCCCTGAGGCCAAGAAAGGCAGCACTGCCAGGGGAAAGTGATGCAAAAGCAGGCAATAGAGTCAATGGTAGAAATAACAACACCCCCACCCACCAGGTGCCCCATATGAAGACTAGGTCTTCCATTCTTTGCATGTGTGCAGGAGGCCTAGGTCCAGACCATGCTTCTTAGATGATGTCTCGGACTCTGTAAGCCCCCATGGGATTGGGTTAGTTGTCTCTGTTGGTCTTATGAGGTTCCTGTCCTTTACAGGTCCTTCCATCTTTCCCCACAAAACTTCCACAAGATCCTGGAGCTCAGCCCCATGCTTGGCTGCAAGTCCTAGCATCTGTCTCAATCCTATGCTGGGTGGAGCCTCCCAGAGGACAGTCAAGTTAGCCTTCTGTCTGCTAGCATATTTGAGCCCCATGAATAATGTTAGGGGCTGGAGTGGGTCTCAGGTTGGGCCAGTTATGAGAATACAAACTTATACAACCTTTCTATAAATCAATCTGGCAGTTTCTCAGAAAATTGGGAATAGTTCTACCTCAAGACCTAGCTATACCACTCCAGAGCATATACCCAAAAAGATGTTTCACCATACAACAACGATATTTGCTCAGCCATGTTCATAGTGGCTTTAGTTATAATAGCCAGAAAGTGTAAACAACCTAGATGTCCCTCAGCTGAAAAATGGATACAGAAATTGTGGTAATATTCACACAATGGAATACTACTCAGCTATCAAAAACAAAGAAATCGTTAAATTATTGAGCAAATGGGTGGAAGTATAAAAGATCATCCTAAGTAAAGTGACCCAGACCCAGAAAGACAAACATGGCATATACTAATTTTAGTTGAAGACCTATAGTACAGAATAACCATACTACAATCCACAGACCAAAGAAGCTAAGTAACATGGATGGCCCAAGGGAGGAAGAGTACTGGAATGTCACCCAAAAGGGGAAATTGAATAGACAGGAGAAGTGGATGAAGAGAGGAATCTGGGCAGAAGGTGGAATGTAAAGAGAAACAAGGGTGGGGATCAGATGTGGGGAAAACTTAGCCTTATAATACAAGATAACCATACTACAATCCCCAGACCTAAAGAAGCTACATAACAAGGAGCACTCTAGGGGGGATGCTAAATTCTCATTCAGAAGGGCAAATAGAAAAGATACAGCATGTGTTTGGAGAGAGGGAATAGGACAGCAGACTAACACAGATGACCTCTGAAAGACTCTATCTACCAGGGGATTGAAACAGATCCTGAGAGTCACAGTCAAAATTTGGGCAGAGAACAGGGAGCCTTATGAAAGAAGAAGACAGAAGGACCCTTAGGAAACAGGAGCACCACAACGAGACCAAGAGAGTCAACAAATTTGGCCCCAGTGGGTTCCTGCCAAGTCTTCTGCACCAACCAAGGACCATGCATGGAGAGGACATAGATCCCCTGCTGAGATGTAGACAATAGGCAGCTCAGGCTCCATGTGAATGCCCTAGTAAGTGCAGCAGGAGCTGCCTCTGAGATGGACTCTGTTGTCTGCTCCTTGATCACTTCCATGTGGCAGTACAGCCTTGCCAGAAAAGAATGCAGGAAGTCTTGATGAGACTTGAAAGGCTGTCATCACTTGGTGGGGAGGAGATCTCCCCATTTCTGAGGACTGGTAGAGGGGATGGAAGAAAGAAAGAGGAAGGGTAGGACCAGGGTGAGAAGAGAGAGGGGGCTGCAAGAGGGATATAAAGTGAATAAACTATAAAATACATTTAAATAAAAATAGAAAATTTAGTTAGAAGAAAGGTTTCAGTAGAGAAGAAGGCAAAATGAAACAGGGTGAAATATAGAGGAAATGACCAAAACTCAATTTGTAAATGTATAAAATGTCAACAAACAAAGTGAACTGAAAATAAGTTAACTTAAAATTTAAAATTATTGTTCCATAGTTTTATTATGATATAATACAAACTTACTACTACCATAAAAACAGCATTGAGAAAATGTATAGAAACACCCATAATTTATCTCTTTACCATAACTAATGTCTCCTGTTATTATTCTTGTAATAGTCTTGCAAACACCATTAGAAAGTACGTAATAGTTGAGGTGGCAGCACCTGGAGGACACTTTCTGACCAGCAGCACAGCAGGATCTGCACAGTGACCAGCAGACAGAATTCTGGGTCCTAAAACACCAGTGATTGTGCTTCCCAGGTAAGAGGAAACACCACGGTGTGGGACTCAATTAGCTTCATGCCACCCAGTGAAACCAAGGAAGAGTTCCCGGTTCCACCAGGTTCATGGTCACCAGCCCAGAGCTACACGTCAGCATGCTCTTCATTGTCCCAGTCTAAACTGTGGGCCACACAACAGCAGAGACTGGGATTTCCAGTCGAGAGAAAACACCATAGTGCAGGAATGATTGGGACCAACCTAATTCACCCAGACAATCCTTAGAAAAAGACCAGGTGTCTGGCAGGTGTCCAGCAGCTAGCCCAGAGTGGGAAACACAGGTGTCAGCACAGAGTCTTGCCTGCAGTCCTGACTCACTGCCCCAGATAGAACTGTGGGCCCCAGGGCACCATAGACTGGGTTTCTCTGTCAGGTAGAAACCCCCAGTGAGGGGAACAGAAGTATGACCTCAGAGCTGACACTCCCCTCCCCTCGAAAACTTTTTCTCTGGAAAGGTCCCTAGGTTTCTGCAGACAGCCAGGCGCCTAATTATCAGCAAGGCAGAGCCATACACTGTGCCTACATGTTCTATTCGATATCCCAGACAGAACTGTGGTCCCCCAAACACCACAGTTTGGGTGCCCCTGTCAGGAGGAAACCCCACACTGGGGAAATCAACTGGTCCAACATGCAGAACACCAAGTTCCAGAAAAAATTTCTGGGTTCATGCAGGCTCTAGGCTCTGGCCTTCTACTGCAGGCATGAGTGCCTTGCTCACCTGCCATTGATTACCCCTAGCGCACTGGGGCATACAGAGGCAACCTCAGACATACAAAAGCCTGAAAGCCATTGGAGCAGCCCTCAGATACTGCTCCAAGGTGCAACCAGTTATCCCTAGCTAAACTGACAAAACTGCGGTACTCCCTGATTCTTCATGAGGGCTGTGTCCAGCAAATACAGCTTAAAAGCAGCAGCAGCAGCTCACTAAATACAGAGCAAAAACCCCAGCAGCAGGGTAGCCATTTCCAGGACTTCTTCTGATGAGAGGAAAGCCTTACTGAACACCAGAGTTATCACACAGCTTCATATACCTGAGGTGAACTGTGACAATTCCTGAGAAGCATCACCACTCAGTTGACCATACCCAAAGAGCTCAGGAGATCTCCTTCAGAACTTGTGCTAAGGGGATTCTCCCCACCCCAGGACCCAGCATGCACCAGAAATTAACAGACAACACCTGAGACAGTCAGATGGGTAGAGGTCAGCAAAAAAGCACAACCAAGAAAAGGCAAAGCAATACGGTATCCCCAGAACTCAGTTATCCAGGGGCAAGTAGCCCTGGATACCCTAACATAAGTGAAATTCAAGAAGATGCCCTTACATCTATGCTTATGGAGGAAGCAAATCGAATGTGTAAAGAATTAGAGGAACATATAGTAGTACAGATTATGGCCATCCATAAAGAAGTACAGGAAGATGCAGCCAAACAGTTTGTAGCTTTCAGAGAGGAAATGATTAAATCACTGAAAGAAATAAAAGAAATAGAGGAATGTCAAAAAAACAGCTGAAGGGATTGAATGGAAAACAGGAAAATACAGTAAGACAGGTAAAAGAAATCAACAAAACTGTTCAAGATATGAAGGCAGAATTGGAAAAATTAAAGAAAACACAAAGGTAGGAAATCATGGAGAGGGAGAACATAAGAAAGAAAGCAGGAGCTACAGAGGTAAGCATAACCAACTGACTACAAGAGATGGAGAAAGAATCTCAGGTATGGAAGATACAATGGAAGAAATCAATGTATCTGTCAAAGAAAATAATGAATCTAAAAGAAAATCCTGACTCAAACCATCCAAGAAATCCAAGACAACATGAAAAGACAAAACCTAAGAATGATAGGACTAGAAGGAAAAGAAGATTCCCTCTTCCAACGCAGAAAATATTTTCAACAAAATCATAGAAGAAAATTTCCCCAAATTAAAGGAGAGGCCTATGAGCATACAAGAGGCCTACAGAACACCCAATAAATTAGACGAAAGAAGAATATCTTCCCACCACATAATAATCAAAACAGTAAGTACAGAATAAAGAAAAAATACTAAAAGCTGCAAGGGAAAAAGCCAAGTAACATATCAGAATCACATATGACTTCTCAACAAAGACTATGAGAGCCAGAAGGGCCTAGACAGATATCATGCAGACCATAAGAGAACACAGATATCATCCCTAGACTACTATACCCAACAAAACTTCAGTCTTCATAGACGGAGAAAACAAGATATTCAACAACCAAAACAAATTTCAAATATACCTACACACAAATCCAGAGTTACAGAAGATACTAGAAGGAAAACTACAACCCAAGAAAACTAATTACTTTCAAAAAACACAGTAAATAATTAACCTGACTACAGCAAAACATAAACACTACCACACAAACACACTACCACAGCCAACATCAATATCAAAGGATCTAATAGTCACTGGATGTTAATCTCTCAACATCAATGGACTCAATTCTCCAATAAAAAGACACAGACTAACAGAATGAATGCTTAAACAAGCCCCAACAATCTGTTGCATACAAGAAACATATAGATACCCCACTCAAGATCTTTTCTAATTCCATCCATTTGCTTGCAATTTTCTTGATTTCTTTGTTACAGCTGAGTACTAATCTATTGTGTAACTGTACCACAACTTCTGTATCCATTCTTCAGTTGAAGAACATCTAGGTTGTTTTCAGATTCTGGCTATTACAAATAAAGCTGCTACGAACATAGTTGAGCAAATGACCTTATTGTATGTTTGAGCATCTTTAAGATATATGCCCAGGAGTGGTATAACTGGGTCTTGATTCAACACTATTCTCAGTTTTCTGAGGAAGTACCAGATTGATTTCCAAAGTGGTTGTACATATTTACATTTCTACCAGCAATGGTTTCCTCTTTGTCTACATCCTCTCTAGCATATGTTATCACTTGAGTTTTGATCTTAGCCATTATTACCAGTGTGAGTTAGAATCTCAGAAGAAAGGGAACAGGCCTGGAGCCTAACACAGATATCCTCAAGAAGACTCTAACCAGCACGTTATTGAAGAGGATGCAGAGACTCATAGCTAAACATTGGACAGAGTGCAGGAAGTCTTATGAATGAAGTGGAATATAACAGGATACTGAGAGGACAGAAACCACATAAGGAGACCAACAAAGCCATAAAATAATGCATGGCCTAGGAGGCACTACAGAGACTGATGTATCAGTCAAAAACTATGCATAGAGAGGACCTACACCCCCTATTCAGGTATAATCCATAGACTGCTCAGTCTCCATGTGCGTTCCCTAGTAAGGTGTAAGAGACAGTCTCTGACATGAACTCCTTTGCCTGCTCCTTAATCACTTGGGTAGATCTAGTCAGCCAACATAGGAAGAGGATCCAGGCAATCCTGATGGGACCTGATAGAATAGGATCAGACACTAAGGGAGGAGGGCTTCCCCCATCAGTAGGAAGACAGATAGTATAGGAAGAGGGAGGGAGGTTAGGACAAGGAGGAGATGCAAGAGCAGAATATAACTGGGATACAAAGTGAATAAACTGCAAATAAAAATAATGACTAAAAAGCAACAAACAAACAAAAAACAACTGTTCTGTTCCTTTTTTTCTCAATCTTCTGATACCCATCTGTTTGCCTTTCTGATTGAAGATTGGTCATCTTACCCAGGGTCCTCCTTCTTGCTTAGCATCTTTAGGAGTACAAATTTTAGTATTTTATCCTATATTATATATCTAATATCCATTTATAAGTGAGTACATGTTTCTCTCTGTTTCTGGAAAGACTCTACCCAGCATGGTATCAAAGCAGATGCTGAGACTCATAGCCAAACTTTGAGCAGAGTTCCGGGAATCTTATGAAAGAAAGACCTGGAGAGGATAGGACCTCCATAAGGAGAGCAACAGAACCAAGAAATCTGGGCCCAGGGGACTTTTCTGATATTGATACTCCAACCAAGGACCATGTATGGGAATAACTTAGAATCCCTGCACAGATGTAGCCCATGGCAGCTGTGGCCTTTCAGAATTTTCTTAAAATTAAATTACTAGCAATAACTTTTGTAGCATTCTCAAAATATGATTCTATATTTACTTAAAAATTAATTTTCATATACAGATTTGATCAACAAAGATATGTTTCTCAATGTGCCCCACTAAATATATTGTAAAGCCCATGATAAATCTGTCATAAGTGTTAATGATAGAGTAATAAATGAGTAAATACATGAGTACTTGTCACCGGCCAGTAGTGATACCTTGATACCACCTGAGTGAGGGCTGGGGAGAAAGAGACAGGGCGACACAAAGAAGGACACCAAATCTACATTCTGATCGAGGTGTCAATTTAATAATAGTAAAACCAACACTTATATAGCAGAAAATTACATGCAGCTTCTCACAGAGGCAACTTTACTTAGCCAAAGCATATGAGGGCTCACTCAAGGTTACACAGAGCCTGCAGTCTGGTTACCATGGTTGCATGGAGTTTCTCAGGGTCAGAGCCCTCTACCAAGATCAGTCTCTGAAACAGCGAACTTTATATTATAGCCAGGGCCAGGGGTCAAATTCCACTGCTCAGATGTGCACTCCACTTTGCCATTAACTCCAAATAGGCTGCCACAAGTACTTATATGTCTTCTAGCTATATTCAACTTATTTTCCTGAATTTCTCTACCAGATAGTAATGGTTGTCAGCTTTTAAATTTCTAAGCATTGTTTTTATACTTTTGCATTAATCAATACCTAATGATACTGCTCATTTAAGTATAAAATACCTTGAATGAAGGTATTTCTCTATTAATTCCTTATCAATAGTTTATTATATAACAGGCTCTAACAATTTTTGAAAACATGTCTGCTCAATGTAAAAGCATGCCAAATATATATATAACACTTTTAAAGGTTTCCAAAGGGAGTAATCAAGACGTTGGTATACATTTGCAAATAGTTTCATTACGGTGTAATTCCTATGGCTTGACAATAGAAAGAAAATTATTAGGGTACAGTAATTTTGCTCTACACTAATTTTTGACTGGATGATTTAAATTTTTCTTTTAATTGGTATAAGATATATTAATAATAAATTTCCATTTCATGAAAACAACAAACAAAATTGGTTTTGGTGAATTATCTTTTTCTGAAAATTTGGTGAATTTCATTATATTCCAAGTAACATGGAAAATTAAATTCAACATTCAATAAATATTTATGGTATAGTCATTTATGTATGAAGTTTGAAGATATTAGTGAACAAATTAACTCCAGTCATATTTGGAGCATTGCATTTTCCAAGGAGAAACAATTTATACAATTGGTACAATAAAAAAAAATTTAAAACCCATGCTTCAACTATGCTCAGTGAAGTAAACACTATGTAGAGTAAACCCTTTAGCTCATCGAAGTTCACTGGATTCTAAAAGCAAAGAGGTATAAGATTAGCTAGATGGCTCAGTAGAGTACCAACAAAGCAAAACAAACAAAAACAGGCACTAAATTTTTTACTTATCTGGGGTTTTAATTTTGTAAAGTTTTCTTTCATCTGTAATGAGCCTTAATGACCTGAGGGCAGAATATTCAATTACCCCAGACAAAGTTATCATTCTCTGAAAAGAGAACATCATGACTCTCAGAAAGAGTAAATTCCTGTGTAATAATGTTGATCTCTACAATATGCTATGGTAGGAGAAGCCTAATGAAGGCATTCTTTGGTTGTGGAATAACATGAGATATCTATTATATATGTGTTTACATTTATATTATATGCCATATTTATGCACTGGCCCCGATGATGATCTAATTTTCTTCCATAATTATGTCAGATTTAAGTGATTAATTTTAATTGTTTATTTTATGATCTCAAGAGAATATAGCAATAAACAGTCTCTAAGGTTTCTGTCTACAAGACTGTAACAATAAATACCTGCCACTCCCCCAAAGAAGGGGCCCTGCCTTTCTGTTTAGCAAATTAGTTTGAGAATTGTAGACCTTATTACTAATGATCACAGCGTTCATGAGTACAACCTTCTTTAAAAGCTGTGTGAATGAGCCATTGTCACAGGGTGCACTCTTTCTGTGAAGCTTTGCTTTGGGGGTTCAGGCTCAGGTAAGTACCCCAAGAATCCAGATGCTTTCAGGTGTGAAAGAGGACAGCTCTGAGAATTGAATGTTTTAATTTTCATAAGAGTTTGAAGGGTAATTAAAGAAAAAGTGTTAATATATTTGTGTACAGTAAAATAAACAGTCAACTAATAAAAACAACCTATAGAGTTGTATTATTAAAATTACAAAGCATAATATTAATAAACAATGAAGTTTTTTTCCAAAGGAGAAATCCTCACTAGATTCTTAATAAAGTTAGATAAAAATAAACGTACAAGAACCATTACATGAATAAACAGAAAATATGAGTTCCTTTGAAAATTAAGATATTAAGAACACATGATAAATCATTAATTCTTTAAGAATTTTATACATTATGTTTTGATCATATTTGTTACCTTTCAGGTCTCCAGGTCTATTCCCCTTCTCTATCCACTTAAGTTTCTGTCTACTCTTTTTATTTATAAATAGGAATATGACCTTTGCTTCTTTTTATTTTTTGTAACAATTTTTTTTAAATTTCAGCTTGTTCTTTTAACTTGAATGTCACATGTAATGCCAAACTCTCAGCTGGATTTCATACTGAATTTTTTCCATGTAATTGAAAATAGTTTTTATCACATAATATATTCTGATAAGGGTTTCCTATCCTTCTACTTGTCACAGTTCCTTCCCTCCCATCCAAGTCTGCTTTCCTTTATTCTCCCAGTAGAATTGGATGCAGAAAAGGCCTTTGACAAAATCTAATGCCTTCTAATAATAATAAAGGTCCTGGAGAGTTGAGGAATGCAAAGGACACACCTCGACATAATAAGGGCAGTGTACATTAAACCCACAGCCAACACTGATTTAAATGAAGAGGAACTCGAGGCAATTTCACTAAAATTAGGAAGACAAAGTTGTCCACTCTCTCCATCCCTATTAAATACAGTACATGAGGCCTTATCTAGAACAATAAGATAAGTGAAAAAGACCATGAGAATAAAATTAGACAAGGAAGAATTTAAAGTATCTTTATTTGAAGATGATAGGATAGTATATTTAAGTGACCTAAATAATTCTACTGAGAAACTGCTATAGCTGATAAATACTTCCAGCAAAGTAGTTCAATACAAAATTAATTCACAAAAATCAATAGTCCTCCTATACATACATGACAAATGGACTGAGAAAGAAATCAAGAAAACAATACCATTCACAATACCCGCAAATAATAAAAAAAATATCTTAGGATAACTCTAGCACAATGAATGAAATACTTGTATGATAAAAATACTGAAGAAAGAAATTGTGTCATTAAAACAACTACAAACAACATGATGAGTCCAACTTTACTACTGAAATGCATTTTCTCCAATGTCAAAAATGATGCATTAGAA
The DNA here is from genome assembly GCA_028658305.1 of Pachyuromys duprasi. Classification (NCBI taxonomy): domain Eukaryota; kingdom Metazoa; phylum Chordata; class Mammalia; order Rodentia; family Muridae; genus Pachyuromys; species Pachyuromys duprasi. Next base: position 59,258,252 of record CM053752.1, read on the forward strand.
GCAAGGCCACCAAATGCCTTATCTTTGCCTATAATTCTACATAATTCTTAAAGGGAGGCCTACAAGCTATAATGTGACCCAAATAACATTTAATAAATGTAAAAGAGAAATCAGTTTCTGTACAGTGTCATATAAACTATGTTTTGATCAAGAAATGAAATATAATGACTTTTCACATAGTGTTTTTTATTATCATATTGCATTATGAAATAAAAATCATAATCCTTCTATATCACAAGTAACACAAAGAAAATATGAATGAACTAGGGAACAAATTAAATAATATGGAGGAATACACCCCAAAAAACAAAACAAAGAGAATAGAAGGTGAGCTTAATGCATACAGAGAATGAGTGGGGTGGGATACATAGACTTTAGAGAGAAAATGCTAGACTACATGGCAGTTATTTATTGCTGGGTTAGAAATACATCCTAAATTCCTCTCACTTGGTTTTAACCTAAAAGCTGCTTTCCAATATCTTACTGCAACATGAATACTGTCACAAGGCTGCATTCCATAGAATTCGGAGCTCTAATTCGTTCAATAGCTTAACGACTGATTTTTTTTTGTAAAAATAAATAAATAAATAAATAAATAAATAAATAAATAAAGGCTAGCCTAGAGATCTAGAGGAAAAGTTAAAGCCTATTGTTTTGGTCATGTGTACATAGGTAGGACAATGAAAATAAGAGCTCAAGACAGAGGTAAAATTTAGATTTATTAGCATGTTATCAGAAAGGTAAGATTTGGTTCATGAGGGAACTAGAACCATCCTAAATGTAACAGGTTTATTATTCCTAAGCTATAAAACTTGATAATAGCTAGAAATAGCAATGCAAATAATGTGCTTTCTAAAAAAAAAAACTTCATTTATTTCAGTGGTAGAAAGTGTAGAAAGTACTAAGAAATTAAGGAAATAAAAATGCAGCAGTGCAAGGTGAGAAAATTCAAGAGGTAATCATGATAATTAAAGTAAATTGAGATATAGATGGACTTGGAGGTATTTCAGTGTCAGAAATATTAGAGTTTCAAATATTGTAACAGAGAATGCATAACTTACATATTCTTGAGTTTTATCAATAACAAATCTAATATAGCTAATTATGATGTTATTTTAGGCTTCTCTGGTATAAAATTAAAATAATTTAATACCACTGAAAGTTATATGTAAGTATTTGATTTGAAATAGCCCCAAGCTCATCCTTAGCTCTGAATTTTATTTATTATTACTATATCTTATTTGAAAGGCTAACTTTTAATTTAATAATTCATTTTAATTTTAAAATCTTTAAAGTATTTACATTTTTATATTATGAGCAATATCTACATTTTATTATAAGTACAAGATATTATGTGTAGATTTATGTTTTATCCTCCAAGTTTTATGAAATTGATGAAACAAGCTGGCTGTGTCTTCACACTCTATTTTTATTTTCAGCTCTTCTAGATTCTTACAAAGAGAAGGCATGTCTCTGTCTGACGGGAATAACAGCGGGGCCATGTTCACCCTCCTGGGATTCTCAGATTACCCAAAACTCAGATTCCCCCTCTTCCTCATGTTTCTCATCATTTATAGCATCACTGTTGCAGGGAACATTGGCATGATTGTCATAATCAAAATTAATCCCAAACTGCACACCCCCATGTACTTCTTCCTCAGCCACCTCTCCTTTGTAGATTTCTGCTATTCCTCCATCATTGCTCCCAAGATGCTGGTGAATTTAGTTATAATGGACAGAACCATATCACTTGTAGGATGCTTAGTGCAATTCTTTTTTTTCTGTACTTTTGTGGTAACTGAATCTTTTTTATTAGGAGTGATGGCTTATGACAGGTTTGTGGCAATCTGCAACCCTCTACTCTACACAGTAGCCATGTCTCAGAGGCTCTGTGCCATGCTGGTGTTGGGATCCCCCTATGGTGTTGGGGGTTAGTATGCTCCTTAATACTGACCTGTTCTGCTTTGAACTTATCGTTTCATGCTTTCAACATGATCAACCACTTTTTCTGTGAGTTTTCCTCTCTTCTTTCACTTTCATGCTCTGACACTTCTGTTAGTCAATTGATGCTTTTCATTTTTGCTACTTTTAATGAGGTCAGCACACTCCTTATCATTCTCTTGTCTTATGTGCTCATTGTTGTTACCATTCTGAAGATGCATTCAGCCAGTGGCTGCCGCAAAGCCTTCTCCACTTGTGCTTCCCATCTGACAGCCATAACCATCTTCCATGGGACCATACTATTCCTATACTGTGTACCCAACTCCAAAAACTCCAGACACACTGTCAAAGTGGCCTCTGTGTTTTACACAGTGGTGATCCCCATGCTGAATCCCCTAATCTACAGTCTAAGAAACAAGGATGTCAAGGACACAGTTAGAAAAATAATAGATACTAAAGTGTTTTCTTCTTAAGGATATTATGTCAGTGGTGTTTGCTCACTATGCAAAGTGCATCTATAAAGGTTAATTTAATGGATTCTATTAAAATTAATATAGTTCGTATTGCACAATGGAGTAGAAATTGAGTTTGATTCTAATAGAAAAAGCTTATCTTTTATCTTTTACTTTGTGAAAAATTCAAGTACTCTCTTACCTTTTATTGTCATAAGTTGAAGTATGTTTTTAAATGGCATACTTGGTTAAGAATATTTAATTTCTTCATTGTTACCTCACTTAGTATGTGAAGACAATTAATAAATATTACAGATCTCAAAAAAATGAGAAGAATGTTTAATTCACTCACTCTGAAGTAATAGTAGAAGTTTAAGGTGATATATATATGATTTATTCAATCTACATGTGTGTGTAAACCAATATATCATATGTCAAAATCTGTACATAAATATGGATAAAAGTGAAAAATAATTATTAAAAAGACTAATCAATTTATTTCATATGTGATGCCAAAACATTATGCTTTAAAATATTTGTTAATTCTTCATTGAAAAATTTCTAGATGTTATCAGTCTATTTTTATCACATGCATCCCAAGGCCCACCTCTAACTCCTCCTAGAATACCCCAAAACATCACCCTCACAACTTCATTCTTCCTCCTATTTTTAAAAGACCATCGAGCTAAATTAGTACCCTTATATGACATGGATGAATGGCATCCAACTGGAGCTTGAACAATGTGAACGATGTACCAGGAACCATATTCTTGAAGAAAAATGACTCTTTCTTTCCCAAGAGACATTAACCTCTAATAGTTTGCCAAATTGGAGACTTCGTGAGCCCCTACCACATCCATGTTTTAGTGTTAATTACTTTGATCTTGTGTGGGTCTTATGCCAATAATTACAGCTGCTGCGTGTCATATTTGGAATAACTCATACAACTCTGTATGCATAAGAAAGAAATTATTCAAAAGAACAACTGCTGCATTGGGATAAGTTGTACAACAGTTTCTTCTGATTTGAAATATCCCTTTTAAAATGCAGGCGGAGACTCAGGAAACTCAAACAGTAAACAAAATGTACCTGTGAAAGCAGAGACTTGGAAAATTCTAGAAGTCCCCTTGAAGCTTTTTAGAGGAAAAGGAAACAGTTATTTGGACACAGACTCTGAAAAGCCATAGTATATTCTTGAACCTGTAGAGTGAGCTACTAGCTGGTTATATAGAGAGTGCTAGACTGCAGCTTTCATGAGTCCTCACTTGCACTGGCTTGGGCTTTTCAGCTACTTCCTGTTCCTGTAATTCTTCACCCAACTCTTTGTAATGACTCAATAAATAAAATTATATTGATACTACTAGTTTGACTTTGGAGCACTAGATGCCTTAATGGATAGTAGGTTTCCTTCCTGGGCTGAATAACCTGGGTATGTGTTATGTCCCTAGAAAAAGTCTGTCTTACAAAACAAAACAAAAATGCCTCCATAAGGCCAAAAAAAATAGACAGAGATCCAAGATGGTGGTGGCCAGTGCCATATTTGTATTTGTTCAACCATGTTCATAACAGCATTATTTGTAATAGCCAGAACCTGGAAACCACCCAGATGTCCCTCAATGGAGGAATGTATACATAAACTGTGGTACATTTACACAATGGAATACTACTCAGCAATTAAAAAACAAGGAAATCATGCAATTTACAAGCAAACAGTGGAATCTAGAAAAGATTATCCCAAATGGTGTATCCCAGAAGCAGAAAGACGCACATGGTATATACTCACTTATAAGTGGCTACTATACTTATAGTATAGGATAAACATATTAAAACTAAAGAAGCTAAGCAAGAAGTAAGACCTTAGGTAAGATGGCCAACCTTCACTCAGAAAGACAAACAGGATGGATATTGGAAGAAGGAGAAAACAGGAAACAGGACCAGAGCCTACCACAGAGGACCTCTGAAAGACTCTACCCAGCAGTGTTTCAAAAAAAGGTGTTAAGAATCTTAATCAAACTTTGGGCAGAGTGCAGGTAATCCTATGAAAGAAGGGGGAGATAGGGGACCTGGAGAGGTCAGGAGCTCCACAAGAGAGCAATAGAACCAAAATATCTGAACACAGGTGTCTTTTCTGAAATTGATACTCCAACCAAGGATCATTCATGGATATAACCTAGAACCCCTGCTCATATGTAGTCCATGGCAGCTCAGTATCCAAGTGGGTTTCCTAGTAAGGGGAACAGAGACTGTCTCTGAGATGAACTCAGTGGCATGCTCTTTGACCACTCCCCCGACCCACCCAAGGCTGTGGAGAGCAGCCTTGCCAGGCCACAGAGGTGGACAATGCAGCCAGTCCTGAAGATACCTGATATACCAGGGTCAGATGGAAGGAGAGGAGGCCCTCCCCTATCAGTGGACTTGGAGAAGGTTCTGGGAAGAGATGAGAGAGGGAGGGTAAGATTGCAAGGGAGTGAGGAAGTGGGCTACAGCTGGGATACAAAGTGAATAAACTGTAATTAATATAAAAAATTTAATTAATAAAGGAACAAATATTTCTGGGTCTTCTATTTGGTTCCATTGATATACCATTCTGTTTCTATGCCAGTACCATGAAGTTTTTATTACTGTTTCTCTATAGTACAGCTTGAGATCAGGGATGGAGATACCTCCAGAAGATCTTTTATTGTAGAGGATTGTTTTAGTAATTCTGGGTTTATTGTTATTCCATATGAAGTTGAGAATTTTTCTTTCAAGGTCTGTAAAGAATTGTATTGGTAATTTGATGGGAATTGCATTGAATCTGTAGATTACTTTTGGTAAGATAGCCATTTTTACTATGTTAATCCTGCCAAGCCATGAGCTCTAGCTAAAATGCTCAATCCCCAGCCAGAAAGGCAAAGAGGATGGACATCAGAAGAAGGAGAAAACAGGGAACAGGAGAAAAGCCTGCCACAGAGGGCCTCTGAAAAGCTCTACCCTGCAGGGTATCAAAGCAGATGCTGAGACTTATGGCCAACCTTTTGGACAGAGTGCAGGGAATATTATGAAAGAAGTGGGAAGTAGTAATAACTGGAGAGGACAGGAGCAACACAAGGAGAGCAACAGAACCAAAAAATCTGAGCACAGGGGTCTTTCCTGAGACTGATACTCCAACCAAATACCATGCATGACGATAACCTAGGCCCCCTGCACAGATGTAGCCCATGGCAGTTCAGTGTCCAAGTGGTTTCCATAGTAATGGGAACAGAGACTGCCTCTGACATGAACTTATTAGCATCCCCTGAGGGAGGAGCAGCCTTGCCAGGCCACAGAGGAAGACAATACAGCCACTCCTGATGAGACCTAATAGATTAGGATCAGAAGGAAGGAAAAGAAGACCTCCCCTATCCATGGACTTGGGGAGGGGCATGTGTGGAGAAGGAGGAGGAAGGGTGGGGCTGAGAGGGGCGAGCAGAGGGAGCTACAGGGGGGATTCAAAGTGAATAAAATGTAATTAATAATAATAATAATAATAATAATAATAATAAAACAAATACACATGCCATGTAAGAGACAGGATAGATAGTAGGGACAATAGTAAGAAATCAAAATTCAACACCACAGAGAAATGTAAATCAATTCCCTGTGGGAGATCACCTCATTACAATTAGAATGGTTGTCAAAAAGAAACAAATAGGGAATGTTGAAAAAGTTAGTAAAAGAAAGTTTTGCACAATTATTACAGAAATAATTGTACAACTATTATAAAAAAAAGATGAACAGGTTTCTCTAAAACAACAGGAACACACAAAAATGAAGCTTAACGTTAATGAGATGCATTCTTAGTACTAAAAGTTAGAAGGTTGTGGGCAGGAGGTTTTAGAGTTTCAGACCACACTGGGCTACATCATGAGATTTCATCTTAGAATGAGTCAAACAAAGGAAATGAAAGCAGTGAAATTAAAAACTTCATTACAATAGAGAGTCCCTTGGGTATATCCCCAGTAGAGGTATAGAAGGGTCTTGAGATAGAGCTATTCTCAATTTTCTGAGTAGTTACTAGATTGACTTACAAAGTATTTGTGTGTTTACACTCCCACCAACAATGGAAGAGGGTTTTTCTTTCTCCACACCCTGGCCAACATGTCCTGTCACTTGAGTTTTTGATGTCAGCCATTCTGACCAGTGTGAAATGTAATCTCATAGTTGCTTTGATTTGCATTTCCCTGATGATTAAGGAAGTTGAGCATTTCTTTACGTGTTTCTCAGCCATCCAATACTCCTATGTTCAGAACTCTGTTTAGTTCCAAGCCCCATTTTTTAAATTGGGTTATTTTGTTTATTGGTATTTCATTTCTTAAGTTCATTATATATTTTGAATATTAGCCTTTAAAAACATATAAATCATGGTTTATGAGAGCTATGGACAAAGCTCTGCTAATCTTGCTCACAGGAGCCCGACAGAGTTGTCCATGAGAGGCACTACCCAGCACTGCCTCAAAACAGATGATGAGACCCACAGCCAAACACTAGGTGATGTAGAGGGCTTCCACTTTTGTGGAAAAGTGGAAGGAAAAGAAAATGACCTGGAGGTGACAGAAGCTCCACAAGCTCATCAACAAAACCAACAACCAGGCCCAGAGGGACTTTTTGAGAATGAAGCATCAGCCAAGGACCAGGCAGCAACTGGATATAGGTCCTCTACAAAGATGTATCAGATGGGCAGATTAGGTCTCATGTGGGTTCTCTAGTAAGGGAAGTGGAGACCACATTGGACATGGATTCACTTGCCAGGTTTTTGATCACTTCCTCCTGAAGCTATTGTCTTGCCAGGCCACAGGGGTAGAGGACATGCTAATTCCTGATGAACCTTGGTGAGCTGGACTGGATGAGAAAGGGAGTTTCCCTTTTCTGAGAAAAAGGGGAAGGAGGATTAAGAATGAGGAATGGTGGGGGAGGAGGGATTGGGCTACAACAAGGATATAAAAGGAATAAAAAAAATTAAAATTTCAAAAAAATAAAATTAATGAGAATTTTTTCAATTGCATTATGTTATCCAGAAACTAAAAGAGAGCACATGTTCCTAATAAAGTCATCATGTCAATTATCAGAGTTATCTGCATGTTCTGGTTCAATGATCACTGAAATATTATTCAGATTGTCAAGAGCATGATCAAATGCACATCAATAGATTCACAAAGAATATGTGTAATAGAAGAAAGAACTCAACATCTATAACAAGCAAAGTGTGCAATTCATGAGACATAAATTGAACTGGAGAGTACCTTAGAAACTATAGTTAGCCATACTCAGAAAGACAGATGCTCTACAATCTTGCTCACAGATTTGCTATTACTCACTGGTCTTTCTTACAGCATTTGAGAGTAAAATGATCATTGCCTGTGTGTCAGAATAAAGCTATTCACTGCATATGTGGTGGTGTTGTTTATGTCAAAATATGAACATAATTCTCCAAGGAGATCAGAAGTAAACACAGACTGTATATTAAAGTTGAAAGGTAGTCTTGTGCTTAAAATTTAAAAAAATCCCACATGATACATTATAAAAGATAAAACTGTTAAAAACAGAAAAACAGAAATACATACTGTAGAAAAGTCTTTCAGACAACCAATTCCAAAACCACTTTCGGAATATGCACTTTCACAATGCAAATATAAGGAAAATCTCTTTATCATTTATTTTAAGTGTATATCAAATATACATTTTAAAAATTACCATGTAGACATGATAATTTGATCAAATAATAGCTTTATTGAGTTTTTATAACATCATATTTTATATTATATACTTGTGCATTTTTCCATTTAAATGCGTTTGCTCCCTCACAATGATCATCACTTAAAATTAATAACATTCATACTGGGTACTAGGAAGGACACTTGAAGGAGAGAGTTTGACTAAGTGGTTCAAAGAATGGCATTTTTATCACCTGTGGGGAAATAATACATGATTACTGTTCCCTTTTAAAAATATTTTTAGTAATATTTTGTAAAACATTTCAGATCACAAACAACTTTTCATTTAAGATAAATTAGAATTATTTGTACAAAGACTCAGATTTACATGAAAATTCAGTTAAAAATCATTCAGGATGTTATAAAATTTTGACATCATCTAAATAGACAAATACAGTATAACACAGGCTAGGTAGACATAATTGAAAGTACAGTCAATTATTAAGAAAATTTCAAAAGTCTATCATTAATTATATTTATTTAAAACATATTATGATATAAGTTGAATTAATTAATAAGAAAAATGAAATCATCTAACACAAGTTTCCATTTAAGTCATCCTCATGGGTTATAAAATACATGCACATAACAGAGAAAACACAACAACAACAACACTGAAAGTCATTACTTTGCTCAGTAAAATAGCCATTAGATTTTGAACCCATTGCTATGTAGAGTCTTTCAGAGGCCCTCTGTGGTAGGCTCCTGTCCGGCTGCTTGTTTTCTCCTACATTCAATGTCCATCCCATTTCTCCATTTAAGGGAAGATTGATCATCCCAATCTAGGTCCTCCTTCTTGTTTATCTTCCCTAGTTTTATAGATTTCAGCATGATCTATAGGTCTATATAAGTGAGTATATACCATGTGTTTCTTTCTACTTTTGGGGTACCTCACTCACAGGAGCCTACCACAGAGGGCCTCTGAAAGACTCTACATAGCAATGTATCAAAGCAGATATTAAGACTCACAACCAAGCCTTCGGCAGAGGGAAGGAAATCATACAAAAAAGGGGGAGTTAGTAAGACTTGGGGAGAACAAGAGCTCCATAAAGACCAAATAGATCAGGGCACAGGGGTCTTTTATGAGACTGTTTCTCCAACCAAGGACATGTATGGATATAACCTGGAACCCCTGCTCAGATGTGCCCCATGGTAGCTCAGTATCCAACTGGAGACCCTAGTAAGGGGAACAGGGACTGGTAATGAGGATCATGCCAATATTCCCTATCACAGTCATGCTGTAGATGCTGAGAAACACCAAGAAGAGAGGGACTTTCAGTTTCGAGTATTCTGAGAAGCCCAAGAGGGTGAACATGGCCCTGTTGTTATTTCCATATGTCAGTAACATGGCTTCTCTTCTCCAGAAGGTGGAATTTCTTCTAAAAATTAATAAAACAGTGAATAAGGAAGCTGGGAACTTGTTTCTTGACTATAAAACCATACAATGTTTCAGGTCTCAGATTTAAAAGCAAATTGCTCTTTGAACATCTGGGTTTCAGTATGACAAAAAACAAACAAACAAACAACAACAACAACAAAAATTACAGGTCACACAGATTAGGAATCCCAAATCATTTTTACAGCTTCTTTAGCACAATATAATTACTGAATTTAAATATATGATAGACTGTAAGCTTTAATGTTTCTTATATTATCTTAATCTCCAGTTAATTTTATAATTTTATACCTAATAGAGTAGCCTCTCACTTTAATTTCCTTTATATATGCATAAATTATTAGTCTATGCAACAAACGATTCTACTAATCCTGTATTTATTAAAATCAATTGCGTACTGGCATAGAAACAGACTGGTGGATCAATGGAATGGAATAGAAGACTCCGAAATAAATTCACACACTTATGGACACCTGATTTTTGACAAAGAGGCCAAAACCATTCAATGGAAAAAAAGACAGCATCTTCAACAAATGGTGCTGGTCTAACTGGATGTCTACATGTAGAAAATGAAAATAGATCCATATTTATCACCCTGCACAAAACTAAAGTCCAAGTGGATCAAAGACCTCAATATAAAACCAGACACACCTAAACCACTTAGAAGAAAAAGTGGGGAAAAGCCTTGAACTTCATTGGCACAGGACACTACTTCCTGAACAGAACACCAACAGCACAGGCTCTAAGAGCAACAATTAATAAATGGAACCTCATGAAACAGAAAAGCTTCTGTAAAGCAAAGGACACTGTCACCAAAACAAAACAATAGCCTACAGACTGGGAAAGGATCTCTACCAATCCTATATCTGACAGAGGGCTAATAGCCAGAATATATAAAGATCTCAAAAAATTAAACAGCATCAAATCAAATAATCCAATCAAAAATGGGGTACAGAGCTAAACAGAGAATTCTCAATAGAGGAATATCAAATGGCATAGAAACACTTAAAGAAATGCTCAACCTCCTTACTCATCAGGGAAATGCGAATCAAAACAACCCTGAGATTTCACCTTATACCCATCAGAATGGCCAGGATCAAAAACTCAAGTGACGACATATGCTGGAGAGGATGTGGAGAAAGGGGAACCCTCCTCCACTGCTAGTGGGAATGTAAATTTGTACAACCACTCTGGAAATCAATCTGGTGCTTCCTCAGACAACTAGGAACAGTGCTTCCTCACGATCCAGCTATACCACTCCTAGGCATATATCCAAAAGAGGTGCAAGTATATAATAAGGACATTTGTTCAACCATGTTTGTAGCAGCTTTATTCATTCGTAATAGTCAGAAGCTGAATACAACCCAGATGCCTGTCAACTGAGGAATGGACACAGAAATTATGGAACATTTATAAAATGGAATATTACTCAGCAATAAAAAAACAAGGATATCATGAAATTTGCAGGTAAATGGCAGGAACTGGAAAGGATCATCCTGAGTGAGCTATCCCAGAAGCAGAAAGACTCACACTGTATATACTCATGCATGTAGACATACACTATAGGATGAACCTACTAAAATCTGTACACCTAAAGAAACTATTCAAGACTTTTGCTAAAATGCCAAATCCCTATACAGAAGGGCAAAGGGGATGGACATCAGAAGAACAAGAGGGCAGGGAACAGGTCAGGAGCCTACCATGGAGGGCCTCGGAAGGGCTCTGCCCTACTGACTAACAAAGCAGATGCTGAAATTTATGGCCAACATTTGGGCAGAGTGCAGGGAATCTTATAGGGGAGTAGGAAATAGTGAGATCTGGTGAGGACAGGAACTCCACAAAGAAAGCAACAGAACCAAGTGGTCTGACCACAGGGTCCTTTCCTGAGACTGATGGTTCAACCAGGTACCATGCATGGAGGTAGTCTAGGACCCCTGCACAGGTGTGGCCCTTAGCAGTTCAGTGTCCTAGCGGGTTCCATAATAATGGGAAGAGGGATTGTCTCTGACATGAACTGATTGGCCTACTTTTTGTTCACCTCCCCCTGAGGGGGGAGCATCTTTGCTGGGCCACAGAGGAAGACAATGCAGCCACTCCTGATGAGACCTGATGGACTGGAATTGGAGGGAAGGAAAGGAAGACTTCCCTTATAGGTAGTCTTGGGGAGGAACATGGGTGCAGAGGGGGGAGGAAGGGATGAGAGGAGGGAGGGAACTGCAGGGGTATATAAGGTGAATAAAGTGTAATTAATAAAGAATTTAATAAAAAAAGCAAAACAGAGAAAAAGTGAAAAAAATCAATTGCAAATGTTTAAACAATTTATAACATATATTCATACATTTATATTTTCATCTATATCAGTTTATCTACATATTTGCATATCAATTTATCTACCTAACTATGAATCTGAAAAAAAATTTGTATCTGAGCATTGGAAAAATACATTATAAATCAGTGAGCTTTTTTGTGGGGAATATATTCATTATATTTTCCATATTGTCTAATGAATAAAAACATAGAATAGAGATAAGGATCTTATACTTTATGGAGCAAGAGAGACAAATCAGTACGAAGAGCACTTTCCTAGAGAGCTTAGGATCCAATGAGGTTTATTCTAATAGCCTAGGTTAAAATAGCTGGACATGATAACATGAGCTTTTATCCACTACACTGGGGAGATGAACCTGGGTAGATCCATGTGGCTTGCTGGCTAGCCATTGCAGACTTTTCAAGGTGGATGAAACATTTCTGAAGTTACATTGTGGCTTCTATACACATGTGAATATATACATCCACACACACAAGTGAGAGAAGCAGAGATAGAGGGAGATAGACACAGAAAGAGACTAAGACACCAAGACAAAGAGACAGCAAGGTTGAAACACAGACACTCACACACACATACACATACATAAAGACACAGGCAGAAACAGAATTTGTAATTTTAACATAAGAAACATTAAACATTCCAGTGATGTTGAAATACAGATAAATGTATATATCTATATCTAGTGTCCTGATACTTAGATTCAAAGCTCTACAACAATTTCTCAAGCATCGTATTCCTATTTTCCTTTGTTATCAAGATATTATCATAACTCTTTTTAAATGATATTGAAATCATTTATGTAACAAAGTAGACTTTAAACTATCAATCATAATGAGAATAGTGTAAGCACAGTCGAGATATATAGGAATCCACTATCAAGATAAAATGTTGAGATATAATATGAAGAAATCTCTAAACTCAGGCATATATTGTAATAAAATATGGGAATATTACATCTTACTCAATGACACCATATATCAAAATGTGTTAACATCTTCATCCCAACTTATTTTCCTGAACAAAACTAATATCTACCTTTCTTTTGCAGCTGTGAATCAAAACTTTTTTGGGTAAGTGTTGAATCTCTGTGAATGGGAATAATATACACAGTCTTGTATTTATGGCTCCAGTCTTGGATAAATAAACCCAGGACACTCAATGTTGCTAATCATTTGAGACCTTAACATAAGCAATTACAATTAATTACTTTTAGATGATGTAATAACTTTATGATAACAAACATTTTATTTCTTCATTGAAATGACTTAATTTTTTTTCTTTTTTTTTAAATTTATTTATTTTTATCTCAATCACAGGTTAGGTACTTTGAATCCCAGGC
>CM053752.1:59271940-59295522 GCA_028658305.1 Pachyuromys duprasi
GAAGTGGGATTGGTAATGATCCTTTCCCAATTTGTTGGCTGTCGTTTCATTCGGATGACAGTGTCCTTTGCTTTACAGAAGCTTTTCAGCTTCATGAGATCCCACTTATTGATTGTTGATCTTAGAGCCTGTGCTGTTGGTGTTCTATTCAGGAAGAAGTCTCCTGTGCCAATGAGTTCTAGGGTCTTTCCCACTTTTTCTTCTAGATGGTTTAGTGTGTCTGGTTTTCATTATTTTCAATTTGTTTGCTTTGTATCCCAGTTGAAGCCCTCTCCCTCATCTCCTTCTGGTCCAACCCTCCCTCCCTTTTCCTTCCCTATCCTACTTCCCTAGTACACTTATAGGGGAGGTTTTCATCCCCTTCCCTTTGACCCTAGCCTAACAGGTCCCATCATGACAGTCTAGATCCTCCTCCTCTGTGGGATGGTTAGATCAGATGTCCCACCAGAAAAAAGTGACCAAGGATCAGGTAGCCAAATTCATTTCAGAGACTCTCTTCTTTGCTTACTAGGGCACCCACATGGAGACTGAACTGTCTATGGGTTACATCTGACTAGGGGGTCTACATTACATGTTTTATGAGGCATGGTATTTCATTCTGTATTCATATACAGCATACAGGGAAAGGCAAGGTAAAAGATCAGAATAAATGTGCAAATGTTGTTTCTAGTACTGAGAACAAAGAAGAGCCTCTACAGAAGTTATTTAATATAGTTATTAGCTGATGTTTTCCATTACTACCCTACTCTGCTAGTTAGCATAAATACATTTTTTGTGTTTTGTTTGTTTTTATTGACTTTTTTCTTTTTTAATATTAATCACAGGTTATTTACTTTGTATCTCAGCCATAGCCCCCTCCCTCTTTCCCTCCAAGTACTACCCTCCTTCATCTCCTCCATGCCCCTTTCCAAGTCCACTGATAGGGGAGGTCCTCCTCCCCTTCCATCTGACCCTAGCTTCTAAGGTATCTTCAGGGCTGGCTGCAATATCCTCCTCTGTGGCCTAGCAAGGCTGCTCCTACCTCTGGGGTGGGGGCAGGGAATAGGTCAAAGAACCCAACATTGAGTTCATGTCAGAAATAGTTCCTGTTCCCCTTACTAGGGAAAACACACTTGGATACTGACCTACCATTGGCTACATCTGAGCAGGGATTCTAGTTTATATCCATACATGGTCCTTGGTTGGAGAAGCAGTCTCATAAAAGACCGCTGTGCCCTGATATATTTTGTCCTTGTGGAGCTCCTGTCCTCTCTAGGTCATAGTAAATCCCCTTTCTTTCATATGATTCCCTGAACTCTGCCCAAAGTTTGGTTATGATTCTCAGCATCTGCTTTGATACACTGCTAGGTAGAGTCATTCAGAGGGCCTCTGTGGTAAGCTCCTGTCCTGTTACTTGTTTTCTAATACTTCCAATGTCCATCTAACTGAGGATTGATCATTTTACCCCAGGTTCTCTTTCTTGTTTATCTTCTTTAGGTGTACAGATTTTTGTATGTTTATCCTATCTTATAGGTCTAGTACCCACTTATAAGTGAGTATATACCATCTTTCTGCTCCTGGGATACCTCACTCAGGATGATCTTTTCTAGATCCCACCATTTTGCCTGCACATTTCATGATTGTAAACTTGACCTGAGGGACATCTGGGTTGTTTCCAGGTTCTGGCTATTACGAATAAAGCAGCTACGAACATAGTTGAGCAAATGTCCTTGTTATGTACTTGAACATATTTTGCATATATGCCTAGGAGTGGTATAGCTGGATCTTGAGAAATCACTATTCTTAATTTTCTAAGAAAACACCAAATTGATTTCCAGAGTTGTTGTACAAGTTTACATTCCCACCAGCAATGGAGGAGGGTTCCCCTTTCTCCACAACCTCTCCAGCATTTGTGTCACTTGAGTTTTTGATCTTAGCCATTCTGACAGGTGTAAGGTGAAATCTCAGGGTTGTTTTGATTTGCATCTCCCTGATGGGTAAGGACATTGAACATTTCTTTAAGTGTTTTTCTGCCATTCTACAGTTCTCTACAGAAAGTTCTCTGTTTAGCTCCATACCCCATTTTTTTATTGGATTACTTGATTTGTTGCTTTTTAACTTCTTGAGTTCTTTATATATACTGGATATTAGCCCTCTGTCAGATATAGGGTTGGTGATGATCCTTTCCCAGTCTGTAGGCTGTAGTTTGGTTTCGAAACGATCATCCTGAGTGAGGTATCCCAAAAGCAGAAAGACGAACATGGTATATACTCACTTATATAAGATAGGATAAAAATACAGAAATCTATACACCTAAAGAAGATAAACAAGAAAGAGGACCTGGGATAAGAGGATTAATACTCATTTAGAAAGTCAAATGGGATGGTCATTGGATGTAGGAGTAAACAGGCAGGACAAGAGCCGGCCACAGAGGGCCTCGAAAACACTCTTCCTAGCAGTATATCAAAGCAAATATTAAGAAACATAACAAACCCTTTGGCAGAATGCAGGGAATCATATGAAAGAAGGGGGAGTTAGTATGACCTAGAGAGGTCAGGAGCTCCGCAAGAACCAAATATATCAGGGCACAGGAGTCTTTTATGAGACTTTCTCTCCAACCAAGGACCATGTATGGTTATAACCTAGAACCCCTGCTTGTACGTAGCAAAAGGTAGCTCAATTCCCAAGTGGGTATACTAGTAAGGGGAACAGAAACTATTTTGGACATGAACTCAATGGCTGGCTCTTCGACCTCCCTGTCTCCTAAGGGAGGAGCAGCCTTGCTAGTCCATAAGAAGAGGACATTGTAGCCATTCCCGAAGAGACCTGATAAGCTAGAGTTAGATGGAAGGGGAGGAGGTCCTCCCCTATCAGTGGACTTAGAAAGGTGCAGTGAGGAGATGAGGGAGGGAAGGGGGTAGATAGGGAGGGAATGCGGGAAGGGGCTACGGCTGGGATACAAAGTACATAACCTGTGATTAGTATAAAATAAAAATGAAGAAAAATATGGAAAAAAAACAAGGAAATCATGAAATTTATAGCATTAATAGTTAATCCTCCAATCTAACTCCATGCTTGTGCTCATTGAACATCCTTTTTCTAAATTTTCTATCTTCAACATAAACAAGCTCTAGTTGTATGCAGCCTTTTCCTCCAGTATTCAGATGATTTCATCATAATGTCTTCCATTCTTTCTACATAATTGCTTTCACGTTGTATAAAAAATTAATAATCAATTAAATGTCCAAACAAGTTTTTAAAATCTATGACAACTCATGAACATATTCAATACTTAGGTAAACTCATAATTTTTCAAACAATAATTATAGTTCTCTGTGTGTACAGCTATAATGAGAATTTTTAACTATATGTTTTGTTCTTAATGTCTTCTTCATAGAGTATTCTTCATATTTTATGATGCCTGTAAAAACATCAATATAAAGGAAAATTGTAAAATGCAATCCTACATCAAATCAGTAAATTTTAATATTTTTAGATGATGTGACTCAGGGAACTAAAATATGAAAAAGAAAACGAACCCAAAATGTTTAGAAACCAACATCAGAGTGCACATAAGCAAGATATAGGCAAAAGTGCATATTTTAAGGAAAATGTTTGTCTTATAAGAAACACATTTCATAAGCATTTTCCAATAATAAGACAAACAGAAAGAAAAAATAAATAAAGTCAGATTTATGACAGACACAAACTTCCTGAACAGAATACCAACAGCACAGACTCTAAGATCAACAATCAATAAATGGGACCTCATGAAGCTGAAAAGCTTCTGTAAAGCAAAGGACATTATTAGCAGAATAAAATGACTGCCTTCAGACTGGGAAAGGATCTTCACCAACCCTTTATCTGACAGAGAGCTAATATCCAGAGTATATAAAGAACTCAAGAAGTTAAAAAAAAAAAACAACAAATCAAGTAATCCAATTTAAAAATGGGGTATGGAGCTAAACAGAACATTCTCAATAAAGGAATATCTAATGGCAGAGAAATATTTAAAGAAATGCTGAAAGTCCTTAGTCATCAGGGAAATACAAACCAAAATGACCCTGAGATTTCACCTTACACCCATCAGAATGGCTAAGATCAAAACCTCAAGTGACTACACATGCCTGAGAGGATGTGGAGAAAGGGGAACCCTCCTCTATTGCTGGTGGGATTGTAAACCTGTACAACCACTTTGGAAATCAATCTGATGCCTTCTCAGACAATTAGGATTAGTGCTACCTCAAGATCCAGCTATATATCCTAGGGATATATACAAAAATTATCAAGTGTACAACAAGGACATTTGCTCAACCCTGTTCATAGCAACTTTATTTGTAATAGCCAGATGCTAGAAACAACCCAGATGCCCCTCAGTTGAGGAATGGATACAGAACTTGTGGTACATTTACACAATGGAATACTACTCAGCAATTTAAAAACAACAACAACAAGGAAATCAGGACATTTGCAGGCAAATGGAGAGAACTAGGAAAGATAATCCTGAGTGGGGTATCCCAGCAGCAGAAAGAAACACAGGGTATATACTCCTCAGTACTAGACCTACAAGAAAGAATAAACATACTGAAACCTGTACACCTAAAGAAGATGAACAAGAAAGAGATCCTGGGGTAAGATGATCAATCATCAGTTAAAGAGACAAATGGGATTGACTTTGGAAGTAGGAGAAAACAAGTAACAGGACACGAGCCTACCATAGAGGGCCTCTGAAAGACTCTACCTAACAGTATATCAGAGAAGAGGCTGAGACTCATAACCAAACCTTGGCCAGAGTGCAGGGACTCTTATGAAAGATGGGGAAGATAGTAAGACATGGAGAGGACAGTAGCTCCACAAGGAGACCAATAGAACCAAAAAATCTGGGCACAGGGGCATTTTCTGAAATTGATACTCCAATCAAGGATCATTCATGGAGATAACCTAGAACCCCTGCACAGATGTAGCCATGGCAGTTCAGTATCCAAGTGGGTTCCCTAGTAATGGGAACAGGGACTGTCTCTCACATGAACAGATTGGTCTGCTCTTTGATCACCTCCCCCTCAGGGGGTGCAGTCTTACCAGGCCACAGAGGAAGACATTCTAGCCACTCCTGATGAGACCTGAGAGACAAAGATCAGATGGAAGGGGAGGAGGACCATCAGTGGAATTCATTGCTTACCAAGAAACTTGAATTAAATTATGTTACCTTAAGACACAATGAACTTTACTGATTAATTTTCCCATTTTGTATAACATTATACATATAATTGAATCTCAAGAGGGAGTATTTTCTTGTTGTCATGCTGATGTCCCACAGAGATTGGTACTTGTTTTCAGAAGCTTAGGAACATAGGCTTCAGGGATATTCACTCACACATAAAGACTGTGGCATTTTCTGTAATGACATCTTCAGGAGCAGAGGGAGACATGTTTGTTTCACAGGTGGGTTGATTGAATATTCATAAGTACACTGCTTTTTATTTTGTTTTGTTTTGTTTTTTGGTGTAATACACTGAAATACTAGTTTCAGAGATCTCAAAATTTGAATTAATTGGCCTCTGGGATATTATTGCATTCATAAAGTGGTTTTGTAAACCTTTTCTATTTGGTGTTTTATGTCTTGCTTCTAGTGTACACATTAGGATATTACATGCCATAAGCATACATGTAGGAGAATATATTTCCTCCTTGGTAAGGGATAATCCTGGCAGGAAATGTAAGGTATTTAATCTTCAGAAAGGCATACTACAGTTACAGGTCCGAGAAAGAAATAATGCAGCCTAAAGAAGAGGATGCTTGCTTCTCTTTTTAGTTTTGTTCTTACTAATCTAAGTTCATCCATTCAATATGGTGGAGGCTGTGTAGAGATTTGTCACAGTTACCACAACACTGGTAATTTCAGAAAACAACTGCTAGTACTGTTTGTGTAGGAACACAGACAAATGAACCATGTCTGAAGTAGAAGAGAGAAAATTTATCTCAGTTTTGAAATAAGAAGTTCAATATGTTCCTGTTAGTCAGGTTTCCCAGATGTGGCCACAAGCACAGGCTAATTTAGGTCATACTTTGTTTGCATAATGCATTTAGTGTGAAATGTCAGTACAACAAGGAGGTCAGCAGCATTCTCCTGAGGTATTAACAACTCTCCCCCTTCTAAGAACGCAGAAGGTGCCCCTGGGTACTGGCAAATATCCTCCTGCATCACGTTCCTTGCTAGTAAAGAGTAAATGCTCGGGAGGCAAAGGACAAAATATTTTTTTATCAATAATCCTGGTAATGGTTAAGCATTTTCAGAATTATGTTTCCCTTTGAACTCAGTGAAAGACAAATTGCTCACCTTTCTTGTACACTCAAGAAATAAATCTCTTCAGAGCAGATGAATGGCACGTGTTGAAATGACACATATTATTGAAAACATCCTCAAGTCTTTGCAGTTAGTTGATAAATTGAGAAACACTTGTTTTTGGTGTTCTCTTGATTCTTTCCCCCGAAAATATGTGCTTGGTGCCTCTGTTCTGTGCCTCATGGGTGTTTCTATCATGAGTCATGGGAAGTGGGTAAATAAGGAGTACTGTACATTTTTGTGTTTCAAATTCGTAAATTATCCCAACTTTCTTCAGAAATGTGGCCTGTAAACTTACCTTAGAATCTGGTTACTTTATAAATTCTTATTAAATCATAATATGAATGAAACTATTTATGTTTAAAGATAAAAGCAAAGCATGATGTTTATATGTATAATACTTAGCCTAAAGCCATCATGTTTTTAACTTGTTTATTTTCTCTTATATTTTGTGCAATTAAATTATTAAAATTTATCTAATTAAGTGATATTTTTTCATATCTATTATAATTTTAATCACCAGAAATTTCCACTTGATTTACAAATTTTAACACCTTAAAACTTTCACAATTATCAGTAGCCAATTGTTTTAATGATATTTTGTCTACATCATTGATTAGTTTTCCTGTGAAATTCAAAGCATATTTGTTTAAAGAAAAACTTTTATTTTAAAAGCTGAAGAGCCATAAAGAGATAAGGGAATGTAGTAATCAAAAGTATTAATTTTCTGGACAATGACTGGAACTTAATCCTAAAACTGACTAAATCAGTGTGATTATTTCACAGATGCAAATAATAGTATAGATATTAACCATGTTCTTCCAGTTTAAAACACCTTAGAGGAGTAAATAATCTATCATATTAATCATGTAAGTTTCGCTGGAAACTCAATGAAGGTTACCTTTAAACTTAAATGTTATTTCCCAGGGTCCTAATATTTAGAATATTGACTAATGTAAACTCTACAATGGATGTTGCATCAATAGATTTTGAATTTTAGAGATCAGTGAGGTAACTAAATATACAATACTTTCTGTTGCTTCTGTGTAGCTTAAGACCATGTTTGCAGTTATGATAAACCAGTCAAGACAAATGAGTATAATGCACAGATTTTAATTTTGGTGTGATTTCTGAATTGAACCATGGACTTTAAGCACTTCAATTATCAAAGATTTATCAATACTAAATTTCACATGTATATTCTAGTTTTGCAGATATTTACTATACTGCTGCATCCAGAATCTTCTTCAGGAAAGTTTAAACTATATTTTCAACTGTAAAATAAAGAACAGTGTCACCATCTTCTCAACAAGCACTTAAATGGGGCACATAGTTGAGGGAAATTGCACCATTGTGGCACAGTTCATCCTCCTGGGATTCTCAGATGTCTCTGAGTTGAGTGTTGTTCTCTCCTTGGTGTTTCTTCTCATTTATGGAGTCACTGTCTTGGCCAACTTGGGTATGGCTGCACTGATTCAGATCAGCTCTCAGCTTCACAACCCCATGTACTTTTTCCTCTGCCACCTGTCCTTTGTGGATTTCTGCTACTCCTCCATCATTGTGCCTAAAATGCTGGCTAACATCTTCAATAAGGACAAAGCCATATCGTTCCTGGAATGTATGGTCCAATTTTACTTATTTTGCACATGTGTGGTCACTGAAGTCTTCCTGCTGGCTGTGATGGCCTATGACCGCTTTGTGGCCATTTGTAACCCACTATTGTACATGTCTACCATGTCTCCAGAGCTCTGTAGGATACTGGTGTCTGGTTGCTACATCTGTGCATCAGCGTGTTCTCTGATTCACTTGTGCTTAGCCCTTGAGATCCCAACTTTTAAGTCAAATGTGATCAACCACTTCTTTTGTGACCTGCCTCCTCTCTTAAGTCTGGCCTGTTCGGATGTCACTGTTAACAAAGTGCTGCTGTTTGTTGTAGCAACCTTCAATGAGAGCTTTAGTATTGTTGTTGTCTTCACCTCCTACCTGTTCATACTCATCACTATCTTGAGGATGCGCTCTGCAGAGGGGAGGCACAAAGCCTTTTCTACTTGTGCCTCTCATCTCACAGCCATCATTGTCTTCCATGGAACAATCCTTTCCATTTATTGTTCATCCACTTCAGACAGTAGTGGGGATGCTGACAAAGTGGCCACCGTGTTCTACACTGTAGTGATTCCCATGCTAAACCCCTTGATCTACAGCCTCAGAAACAAGGAAGTGAAGAGTGCTCTCAGGAAGGTTGTAAACTCTAAGATATATTCTCATTGAATATTATATTGCTAGGATGCAGACTCAAAGGTAGATCTTGGTAGAGAGATTAAGAGACTGATCAATAGATGGCTGAAAAGAGAGATAAATTGCAGGGCATCTCTGAGCGACACTTTTTTTTTTCTGTTGTTCACTCTTGTGTTCCTAAATGTAAAAGCATAGCACTAAAAGATTTCAAAATTAAAAGTTGATTTCCTCATTTGATTTAAATTTGTTAGTTATGATTCATATCCTAGCAAAGAATATATTGCGTTTTTGTAAGGTATTTCCAAATTTTAAAAAAAAGTAGAATTTTGCAAAGTTTCCAATTTTATTTCAGTATCTATAATGGACATTATTATTCATTTCAAAATAGAATGTTAATAATTTACAGTGAAAATCACGACACTAACAAACATGAGAGCACAGAGTGAGAATTCCATGGATATCTGCTGAGGATTTTATTTTATTTTTTTGTCTCTTTTACGCTTCTTACTTACAGCATCTCCACTTTTGTAATGCTGTTCCAGCAGATATTGCCTTAAAAATATGAACTAAAGACAGAGAAACGTAAGTCAGTCCCACTGAAATCAGGGACAAGGCAAGTCTGCCCACTGTATCTTTATCTCTTCAACATAGTACTTTAAGTCTAGCTAGAGCAATAAGACAACTAAAGGAGATCAAGGGATACAAATCTGAAAGGAAGAAATCAAAGTATCACTATTTGCACATCATATGATAGTATACCTGGATGACTCCCAAAATTCCACCAGAGAACTCCTTCAGCTGATTAACAGTTTCAACAAAGTGACTGGAAACAAAATTAACTCAAAAAAAAAAATCTGAAGCCCTTCTGTATACAAAAGACAAATGGACTGAGAAAGAAATTAGGGAAACAAAACCTTTCACAATAGCCACAAATAACACAAATTACCTTGGTGTGACTCTAACCAAGCAAGTGAAAGACCTGTATGGAAAACAAACAAACAAACAAACAAACAAACAAACACTTCAAGGTTTTGAAGTAAGAAAATGAAGAGGATATCAGAAGATGGAAAAATCTCCCATGCTCATAGATTGGTAAGAATCATAGTGAAAATGGACATCCTACCAAAAGCAATCTACATATTCAATGTAATTCCAATGAAAATATCAACACCAATATTTACAGACCATGAAAGAACAATTCTCAATTTCATACAGAACAACAACAAAAACCCAGAGCTGCTAAAACAACCCTGCACAATAAAAGGTCTTCTGGAAGTATCTCCATTCCTGATCTCAAGCTGTACTGTACAGCAACAGTAATAAAAAAATGGCATGATACTGTTATAGAACCAGATTGGTGGATCAATGGAAACAAATCGAAGACCCAAAAATATATCCACATGCCTATGGATACTTTATTTTTGACAAAGAAGCCAAAAGCATACAATGGGAAAAAAGATAGCATTTTTTAAATTAAATTTTTATTTTTGACATTAATTATATTTTATTTGCTTTGTATCCCAGCTGTAGCCCCCTCGCTCATTTCCTCCCAATCCCACCTTCTTTCCCTCATTTCATCCCATGACCCTCTCCAAGTCCACTGATAGGGAGGTCCTCCCCCCCTTCCATCTGACCATAGGTTATCAGGACTGGCTGCAATGTCCTCCTCTGTGGCTTGTCAAGGGAGCTCCACAAGGAGAGATACAGTCTTTTCTGAGACTAATATTCCAACCAAGGTCCATTCATGGAAATAACCTAGACTCAGTGGCAGGCTCTTTGGTCACCTCCACCTGGGTGTGGGGCAGACTTGCCAGGGCAGAGGAAAAGGATCCAGCCAATCCTGATGAGACCTGCATTAAAGTTGTAATTTGACAATTGCATGCATGTATACATGTATACATATATACAGCACTGTATAATGCATACAGCAATTTCTTGTTACTGACAACTCATTCCCTGAATCCCATAGCCCTTACGCTGTCTCTCTCTGCCTGTCTTTTTCCCATGTTCATGATTTTTCTATTTGTTTTGTTTTGTTTTGTTTTTTCACTCATTCAGTATAAACAGAACTTATGCTGACACATATGAAATGATGGGGAACAGAGAGGAGCCTACCACAGAGGGCCTCTGAAAGTCTCTACCCTGAAGGGTATCAAAGCAGATGCTGAGACTTATAGCCAACTTTTGGGCAGAATTCAGGGAATCTTATGAAAGAAGTGGGAAATAGTAAGATAGGGAGAGGACAGGAGCTCCACAAGGAGAGCAACAGAACCAAAATATCTAGGCACAGGGGCCTTTTCTGAGACTGATATTCCATCCAACGACCACTCATGGAGTTAACCTAGAACCCCTGCATAGACATAGCCCAGGACAGTTCAGTGTCCAAGTGGGTTCCATAGTAATGGGAATAGGGACTGTCTCTGACATGAACTGATTGGCCTGCTCTTTAATCACCCCCCTCCCTGAGGGGGAAGCAGCCTTACCAGGCCACAGAGGAAGACAGTGCAGCCAGTCCTGATGCGAACTGATAGACAAGGAAGCAGAGGAAGACCTCCCCTATCAGTGGACTTAGGGAGGGGCATGCATAGAGAAGGGGGAGGGACTATGAGACTGGGAGGGGAGGAGGGAACTGTTCAAGGGGAGGGGATACCAAAGTGAATAAAGTGTAATAAAAATTAAAACAATAGAAATTAAAAATTACTTTGATTGATGTGGCATTTTGTACATAAAAATCTTGAGAACTGACTATAACTACCTAGAATATATAAAAAGTACAACAGAGAGGCCTAGGTTGATATTTTAATGCCAGAGCAGCAAAAGAAAGCAAATGATTGGCATGGTCCCCTGTAAGGCCATATATCTCTTCATCTAGAAGTAAGAACACAGTGTTGACATTTTTCTAAGGTGACTCTTTATACATAGAGCCAAGCAGACAGGGAGGCCACAAGTCAACATTTTGCCTTCTCTAGTAAGTTATTTTGATTTTTCCACTGATCAGCCCCCATTTTTCTTTTGCATGATGAGCATAAAGACAATAATATATATTATGATTGACTGTGATGAATATGAACTAATTTTCACATAAATGTTAGAAGTTAAGTGTCTATTATGATTAACCAGTTCTTTTCATTATGAAGAAGTTGCTGCTGTGAGCTAAAATGTTTCATAACAATACGAAAAAGAAAAACTTTATGAGAAACACCAATGAAATTTGGATTATAATTCTCATTAGTGATAGAAACGCAGCAGCAGATCAAGACAGATCCTGGGACTTACGGTCAATTATGGGACAGAGCTCCAGGGGTCTTGTGGAAGTGTTGGGGGAAAGTTGGAAGGACTTGGATAGGGCAGGAACCTTACAAGAAGACCAAGAGAGACAACTAACCCAGACCCATGGGGGCTTTCAGAGATTGAGACATCAACTAAGGAGCATGTATGATCTGGACTTAGGTTCCCTGCATGTATGTGGCTAAGGGTGGCTTAGTCACGTGGGTCACCTGGTGAGTGGAGGGAGAGGAGGGCTGTTTCTAACATGGACTCTATTGCCTGCTTTTGGTTCACTTCCTCCTGGTAGGGTTGAACTGTCTGTCCTCAGTGGATGAGGATATTCTCAGTCCTGATGAGATTTGATGTGCTCGGGAGGGTTCAAGAGAAAGGAGGGTGCTCCACTTTCCTAGGGAGAGAGGAGGAGGAAGGAGAAGGAGGGGGATGGGGGGATAAAAAAGAGGGGGGACCCTTGGGTTGTAAATAAACTGAAATATAATAAAACTTAAAAAGATAAAAATAATAAATAAAAGCCTCAATATGAGCTAAAAAACCCTCATTTTTACATTAAGAAAAGAATGACAGCATCCAGAATTATCCAAGTATGAAATACAGCATGTTTTGATGTTTTATAAATGTTTCCATCAGTTTACATGTGTGCACGCGCACATGTGTGTGGTGATTTTAAGTAAGTGAAGGGGAGAGGAAAACTCTGGGAGCTTCTTGGTACCTGAACCTTGTGGAAACCTGGGATCCTACTCATGTTGTCAAAGCAGTGTGCTGGGCCTATACCCAATGAACCATCTAGACAGCATATATGCTTGGTTTTACATGTTGGTTTCCAAGCACTGTGTGCTGATATATTGTCTTAAACATTTATATTGAGAACCTCACACATGAGGTTTATATCACTTCCACCCCTTTCTACAACAATCTCCTCTTGGGCCCCCTTAAAAATTCATTTTCTCTTCTTTTAAGTATTATTATTGTTGTTTACACATGTGCATATTACTTACTGTGTTTATTTAATGTTGCTTGCAATGTACATGTGTTCAGGGCTGATCACTTTGTATAGTTTATCCTATTATGTGGGACCTGAATAGTTTTGGTATACACATAATTAGACATATGTGGAGGGAAATTCTGATGTTTTGATTGCATGCATTCATTCCTCTGTCATCAAGTTAGAGTGATCTACCTATTCAGAATGCAAAACAACTTTCGTTTTCATTAAATTTTTATTTTTAATATTAATTAGTTTATTTACTTTGTATGCCAGCTGTAGCCCTCTACCTTCTCCCCTCCTTTACTGTGTGAATACTGAATTTATTTGGATCTTAGCTACAGTAATGAGGCAGTAGCCAAAGTATCATACTGCTTGCTCTAGCTGCCTATGACATCTTTTTAGAGACCTCTGTTAAACCTTGGAACCTTAACTTCCCTGTAGAAAAAGAATTGCATAATCTGTCAGTATGAAGCAGAGTTGGAATTAATTTAGTTAAGTTTCACACAGAATTAAGGAGAACATTGATAGAGAGAAGTAGCCAGGCAAAGGATAAGCCAACCCTATCAGTTAATGTTTCTCAAAGGAGTGTATTAGTCAAATATCTTTATAAGACTTTTGGAGGCCTCTGAAATTGCATCTCAAGACCTCCCTATGGAGGCTTAGATTTTATTATATCATTAGTCATAATGCTCATTGAATAGGTTTATTGTTTATAAGGTAAATCTCTAGGTCACTTGGGTTTTTCATACAATCGGAGAAATTTTTCATTGTGAAAAAGTTCTGAGCTTTGTTGATGAGATTTCTAGAAATAGTCAAGTAAATTTTCATCTAGGAAACAAGTATGGGGCTTATTTGAAAGTTTAATAGACATAAGAACAGCTTATTATTATTTTAACAATTTATTGGAAGATAACTGTCATTAAAGGAATGCTATTTAATCCTTATAAGGGCCAACTTCAATACAAATGTTGCATATTCACAAACACTTTGTATTATTTAACTTTATTACCATTCTTGTGCAATAGCTCCATAAATCTTGGTAATTTACAAAAAAATTCTGATAATATTCTACAGAGAATATTTTTGAGTCTTCAAGGACATACATTTGTAGCTCAATTTATTAGATTTGTTTGGCATAGAAATTAGTCCTTGTTTTACATAAGGGATCTTTTCCCCTAGAGCTTAATTTGCAGTATAGAATCTCTGCTTCTGACAAATGTTTAAAATGTTCAGGCCTGGAGAAAAATGTTTCAGGTTTGTTCAAAAGCATAAGGCTCTAACTACTCAAAATTAGAAGGGGACATATCTTATTTTTAAATATATTTAATTTTTTTGCATATGAGAACTGTTAAACTTTAGAATTGCCATGAAAAAAATGACTTGGTGTTTTCTGAGAGAGAGCTGGTTATAAATGAGAGTAATTCATTCTAATATAAAACATTTTAGCATAAAAATTTGAGACTAAAGATATAAGATATCCGTCCCCATCTCTGTCTCCCTGTCCTCTTCCTGTGTGTGTGTGTTACTCTTGTTCTATTTCTTGTCTTCTACCAACTTACTTCATGAAAATTAATAACTTATGACAGAGAATGAGCTTCTTTTCGCCATAGCTTGTGAACAGAGATAAGCATTTTACATTCAATTTGCTATGAATTTATCATAAAGTAGTTTCTGTTATTAGTATAAAACATTGTAAAACTGACTTCCAAGTTTTGCCTATGTTACCAACAAAATTTTGTTAACATTTTCTTTTTAATTTTCCTTTTTTTTCTTCCCTCATTTTTTTTCTTTTTGCATGAAGAAAAATGAACGTTCCATGAAAAAGAAGGTTTAAGTTTCTTTTTCTCCTTTTGTTAGGGGAAATTATAATTTAATTGCAACATTTCTCACTTTCCCTTTCTTCCTTTAAATCCAATCATTCACCTCTACCAGCTGTCCTCCCATTGCGTCATTCACTAACTGTCCTCTTCCGTCCACATAGTGTTATAGATGGACTCTTTAGGCTGACCATTTACTATTGTGTAACCAGTTGTTGAGCTCTTTCTTCCCCTGGAAAAGAGAGCCTCCTACACTTTCAGTTTTACTCAGTTGTTTATTTTTCATTTTGTAGGGTTGGGACCTCATGAGGTTTTTTCCTGTTCACTTCAGTATGTTGATTAGTTTCCTTCTTTCCTTCCTCCCTTCTTCCTCCCTCTCTTCCTTCTCTCCTTACTTTCTTTCTTTTTTCATTCCTTCCTGCCTTCTTTCTTCCTTCCTGTCTCTGTCTCTCTTTTTCTTTCTCTGACTTTATCTTTTTTCTTTGTCAGTTAAACAAATTAGGACTATATAACCTAAGTTGGTTTCTATTTCTTTAAAGTTAGTTCAAAATAGGGAAAAATGCTATTCTCTTTACTGCTTTTGTTCTAGTTTTCCTCGGTTTTCATTGCGTCAATGAAAAATACATCCATTGTCTCCATTCATTTTATTTCAGAAAGTCAGAGAATAGAATAACCCCCTTAAGAGATTGTGTTTTCACTGTCATGATGTTTTAAGTCAGCCATTTTGTTCAACAAATTAAGAAATCTGAAGTTTTAAATTATATTTTCTTAATTTGAGTAATTGTAATTTAGGACATGTATATATATATATCATATTATAGACAACATTTATTGTGTTATTATGTGAAAGTACATCTATGTTCTTATATGTTCTCACTGTTTAGAATAAGTCATGTTTAATATGTAATTTGAAAAGCCATGCTAACATTACAATTTACATGTAATAATGAAGCAAAATTTAATGATTCTTTCTTTTGACAGCTTTTGTATTAATATCCTAAAAATACTCTAATATATCTTTATAAATGGTTTTCAATAATTATAATATGATTATATTTTATGAAACACTGAACTTGCAATCTGTAATTTAAAATAATTCAGTATTTAATTGTTATCTATTGTCATAAGATTTTAAAATACATTTTCCCATTCATTTTCTCAAAAAAAATGACTCATCTATTTGACTGACTTTAGAGCTTGAGTGTACTGAATGGGTAGTTTTAACGTGACAGACATCGGAAGCTGGAGAAGACACAGAACCGGACAGGAGCCTATCACAGACAGCCTCTGAAAGACTCTACTGATCAAGATATCAAAACAGAGGTATTGAAGCAGAGGCTAAGACTCATAGCCAAACTTTGGGCAGAGTGTAGGTAATCTTATGAAATAAAACGTAGAGAGACAGACTGCAAGGGACAGGAGGTCCAAAAGGAGACCATCAGAGCCATAAAAACTAGTCCTTGGGGGCCCTGAAGAGAATGATACCTCAACCATGGACGACCCATGCAAAGGACCTAAAACCCAGGCTCAGATGCAGTCCATGGTAGCTCAGTCCCCAAGTGGGGTCCCTAGGAAGGGAAGCAGGGATTTTCTCTGGCATGAACTCAGTGGCAGGTTCTCTGATCAAGGCAAGGGAATGCAGTTTTGCCAGGCCACAGTGGAAGACAATGATAAGATCTCAGACTAAGGTTAAATAGAAGGAAAGGAGGACCTCACCTATCAGTGGACCAAGAGAAGGCATAGGGGGGGAGGGGGGAAGCGGGAGGAAGGGTGGGATTGGGAGAAGACAAGGGATGGGGCCACAGCCTGGATACAAATTGAATAAACTGTAATAAATGATAATAAAGAAAAAGAAGAATGAAGGCATGGGTTTATCATTTAGCTCTCTGAATTTTACTTTTAAGTTTTAATATTATTAAAATTTCTGGATGTTTCCAAGCCATAAAGTTCAAATGAAAAAATTTTTGTATTAGAATTCCCTCTTATTTTTATACATGCTATAGGTTTTTCAACAACTATGTGACTATACCCATTACTAAAGTATAACTTCACTGTCATCAAAACCTTCTGCAACCCTCCCAATCCCTGGCAGCCACCAGTGATTCTATCACTCCATAGTTCTGTCTTTTCCAGATGACCATTATTTCACCATTTATGACTTGGTGCTTTGCCTTAGTAATGTGCACATATGGTGGGGTAAAATCAATTTCTTTCAACAAATGGTCTTGGGAGAACTGCACATCTTTGTGCAAAAATTTAGTGTATTCCTCAAATGATTAACTCCAAATGCTTTATGCACTTATATGTAGAACATAAAGCTATGAAATTTCTTTAGTATAATATTCAAAAAAATCAAGGTGATCCTATGTCTTGGAATGCTTTTTAAAATAACATAAAAGGCACAATCCATGAAGAAATAATTGATAAGGCAGATTTCATTAAAATTAAAATTCTGAAGAATGAAGTTTTTATAGTGTCACAAAAGGTAATTGTAGGTAATTTGCTCCTACTTCCATACAAATAGTTTGAGTGAAAGTAGTAGTAGTAGAACTGTGTACATGACCTAGCAAAAATAGACCAAAAACTGCCGGGTCATACCTTTAATAAGGTTTTCAGTGATTAGATTAAATCCCATGATGTATCAAATTACAACAGTGAATGTATTTTAGACAAAGTCATCCATCACCTCAGAGGTTTGCTTAACTGTACTTAGATGTTCATGGCTTATATTAACATGTATGAGAGAGGTTAATTGAGATGTGTTCTATATGAATCTGAACTATCCAATATTTTGAAATTTTCATTATTCTGTTTTTCTTGTTCTCCAAACATATGTTGACATCAATCCTATATTGTTCTGCAGTTAACATAAATCTCTTATTGTCTCCCTTTTTTTTTTTCTTCCCAGTTCTGTCTCCTAAAATGCAGTGTAGCAGTCATGGGTGAAGAAAACTGCACCTCTGTGGCAGAGTTCATTCTTCTTGGCTTTTCTGATGTCCCTGAGCTGTCATTCTTTCTCTTCCTGGTATTTTTTCTTATTTATGGAATGACCGTCATAGCAAACTTGGGTATGACTGTGCTGATTCAGGTTAGCTCTCAACTTCATACTCCTATGTAATTTTTCCTCAGTCACCTGGCCTTTGTGGATTTCTGCTACTCCTCCATCATTGTGCCCAAGGTGTTCACTGATATCATTAATAAGGAAAAAATTATTTCTTACCTGGGATGCATGGTACAATTTTATTTATTTTGTGCTTTTGCTATCACTGAGGTCTTCCTATTGGCTGTGATGGCCTATGACCGCTTTGTGGCCATTTGTAATCCACTACTGTACATGACTATCATGTCTCCAAAGCTCCGTACAGTACTGGTGTCTTGTTGCTACCTCTATGCATCAGTGTGTTCTCTGATTCACTCGTGCTTAGCCCTGGAGATCCCATCATTTAAGTCAAAAGTGATCAACCACTTCTTTTGTGACCTACCTCCTTTCTTAAATCTTGCTTGCTCTGATGTTACTAAGAATGAGTTATTCCTCTTCATCGTTGTCAATTTCAATGAGATTCTCACTATTGTAATAACCTTCACATCCTATTTGTTTATCCTTATCACTATCTTGAAGATGCACTCTGCAGAGGGGAGACACAAAGCCTTTTCCACCTGTGCCTCTCACCTCACAGTCATCATTGTCTTCCACGGAACAATCCTTTTTATTTACTGTCAGCCCAACTCTGGTGATAGTGTAGATGTTGATAAAGTGACTACAGTTTTCTACACTGTGGTCATTCCCATGCTGAACCCCCTGATCTACAGTCTGAGGAATAAGGATGTGAAAGAGGCTCTCAGAAAAGTGTTAGGCTCTAAAATATCCTTTCCTAGATTTTTTAAAGCAAAACTTAGGTATTCATAGTGAATCCCATTACTAGTAAACAAATGAGCTGAATATGGAGCATACAAAAGAAGACCTATTACACAAGGATATTTATTAATGAGTCTAAGTACTCATATATCTCTGTGTGTTCGCTATTTAGAAAAGTAGGATTGATGATTTTTCAAAGATTGTATTTATGCGTTGTTCTTCATTTTGTAGTATTTCAGCTGATATGAGTTATAATGTGGAACAAGAATACTTTCATTACAGCATAATTTATGGAATATGTGATCCATTTAAAACTTGACTTCCTGAAATTTTACAAAGCATAACAACATTTTGTTACTCAGTATATAGACAGGTATCTATAGTTTATAAACTAATATGTATCACAAACACATTGGGCTTTTTGGTGTTTCTTTTACTGTTTGATATTTGAATCATTGTACTCTTTTTAGAACTTCATTTAGTATCCACTGTAAAAAATATCAATGCAAGAATACTATTTATTCAAAAGAACCCAGGAAATGTTAATGGCATGTCATGCTCAAAGAGCTTTCAATCCAGTTTTATTTATAATCTTTTGTGTTATTTTGCCTTTGCGGGGGGTTTTGTGTAGGGACAAGTGTGTATGATAGGGGGAGGCTAGGAGTCGGAGACTGCGATGAGGTGCTGAGATCAGGATGTAAAGTGAATAAATAAATTAATTAATGGAAAAATGCAATCACTTCTCTATTTTGGTAAGTATAATAAGGAATAGTATAGCTCTGTAAATACCAGGAATGTGGAAATTCAAGAATAATTTTGAAGCAAGTAAAAATAACGTCCCTGTCATGAATTTTCATTAATCAAAAAAAAGTGTAAGAATATTCATTGAGGACTCTGAGATTAAAAATAGATTTGTGGATGATTAAGCTAACAGTCTTGGGAATACTTCCAAAAATACTGCAGCTTTCCCTCAATTTTTTTATGAACTAGAAATTACATCATAAAATAGTATTTAACTTGAATTGCTTATTCTGAAGCCCCTAGAGAATGTCACAACCAATTATTTCTACACTATAATGCCAGAGGGAATGACAGTAGGTATAATAATAGAGTTAGTATCTTCCTCAAATAAGCTCTTTCTATAGGGGCAAGAGGGGACTGCAAATCACCAACAGGTTTGTTCACAGGTCTGAAAAAACATTGGCAGTATTTTTCATGTGAGCATTTTTTTAAATCACTATTTCATGAGGAAAACAATTTAGAAGAACATTTGAACCGCTAAATGCATTTGCATCTGGGCATCCAGGAACCAGAAGGTCTACACTGTGAAAAGTTTTGTTGAAAGAATCTCATTTAGTGTTTGCATGCATTTGGAGAAAGATAGACCATGAGTGTTTTCAAGAATGTATATTTCCTTATGTAATTGAAGATTTGGAATAGTTTGTACTTCAGATAGACATTAAATTGTTGAATCAAAATGAATAAAGTACACCTTTTTCGATTACAAAATGAAGACCTTAATAGACTCATTTTCTTCACTGGAATAAAGGAATTAAATGAACACTTAGGTAATGTTCAGGGAGAATAAAGGAATGCATATAAAACACACACCACTCTCATTGTTTGTGAGCTATTATTCCTAGAAAAGAGCATTTTTTGTTTTCCACTTTGTGTATTTAGCTCAGTGAAGATATTTAGAATATGTTTGAAGCCATCATCACATTCAGTGCACAAAATTCCATCATTTACAACTTAAAGATGATATAACAAGTAGGGATACGTTAAAAGACAATCCAAAATTAAGATAATTGATTGCGAAAACTGGATTTTATAATTTCACATGCAAAAATATCATTCTGGATTCAAATGACCATTTTACTGAGGGTGAAAAACAGTATTTTGTTTTTGTTGTTATTGAAGAAGTTTTGTTAAGCTTCACTTTGCTCATCAGCAGTAAAAGGCAGCACAAAATATAACTTATTTTACATTAAAAGCAAAAGTAATCGTTGATTTTGATAGATAATTAGTAAAATATTAATATTGCTGCATTTGCAAATGACATGAATTCCTTTATGATATCACTGTATGCACAAATATCAGTATAAAGGTGCTGTTATAGTTGATATTTTCAATCTTCCATGTTGCATTGGGAATTCCAGAACCATGAAAGTAAACTTTTTCATTTGGCTAATTCTAGGAGAAAGAACTTGAAACTTCAGTAATATTTAAGTGCTTATGTTTGATCATGTTTTCATATGTTTCTTCAGTTAATGTATTTATTGTGCAATAATGATTTTAAATCATTTTTATGAATGCTATTAGAGCCATATAATAATTAACCTTATACTAATAATTTAATTTCTGGAGCTCTGGTTACTCTGTATTGATATTTTAATATCTCAAAATCAACAAAGGTATCTATTTTGTTTAGTCTTTAGCCCCTGTGACAGTATGTGTGAATAATTTTCCCTATTTTATTTCCATGATGATTTTCAGATCCTATCAGAAGAACTCATGTTTTTGACAGACAGAAATCTAACTACTGAGGTCACATTTACCCTCTTGGGCTTCTCAGATTACCCACATCTGCAAGTTTCCCTCTTCTTGTTGTTTCTGGGAATCTACAGCTTCAGTGTGGTAGGGAATCTGGGGATGATTATGATTATCAAGATTAACCCCAAACTGCACACCCCCATGTACTTCTTCCTCAGCCATCTCTCTTTTGCAGATTTCTGCTATTCCTCCATCATTGCTCCTAAGATGCTGGTGAACCTTGTCGTAGAAGACAGGACCATTTCATTTTTAGGATGCATAATGCAATTCTTTTTGTTTTGTACATTTGTAGTGACTGAGCTAATTCTGTTTGCGGTCATGGCCTATGACAGATTTGTGGCTGTCTGCAACCCCCTGCTTTACACAGTTGTCATGTCCCAGAGGCTCTGTGCCCTGCTAGTACTTGGGTCATATGCATGGGGGGTGATATGCTCTTTGACACTTACCTGTTCTGCTTTAAAATTGTACTTCCAGGGTTTCAACACAATTAATCACTTCTTCTGTGAACTGTCCTCCCTGATAGCCCTCTCTTGCTCTGATTCTTATCTCACACAGTTACTTCTTTTTATTGTTGCCACTTTCAATGAGATAAGCACACTGCTCATTATTCTTACATCATATTTGTTCATTGTTGTCACTGCCCTGAAAATGAATAAATCTAGTGGACACCGAAAAGTCTTCTCCACCTGTGCTTCTCACATGACAGCCATCACCATCTTCCATGGGACCATCCTATTCCTCTACTGTGTGCCCAACTCCAAGAACTCCAGACATACAGTCAAAGTGGTCTCTTTATTTTACACAGTGGTGATCCCCATGCTAAACCCCTTGATCTACAGTCTGAGAAATAAAGATGTCAAAGACACAGTCAGTAAAATAATGAATGTAAGATATTTTTCTCAGAGACTCTAAACCTTAAAATAACAGTTAATTGTGCTATTTAAAAAGTGATTGGTTTTGAATGAATGGACTGTGCATTAACAATTATTTATAAAATTTCTTTAAATTTTTAGAAGAAGAGACAGTTTTCTAGTGAAATAAACATTTGATATTATGTTTGGCCTGAATGTACTGTACAAGTATTGTAAACGTTAACTACAGTCTTTGTCTTTAATGTGTAGTACAGTTTAGTTCACAGAATGATTCTGAGTAACAACTGAAAATGTATGATACTGTATGTATGAGCAGCAACCTACATTGCCAAATATTTATTTTTTGTGACAAATGAGACCGGAATGTTAAAAAACTTTCATTTCCACACTGTGGATGTAGTGAAATAAATGTTTTTTTTTTCATTTTTGATGAATTTTTATTCTCTAGTGCAGTAATAAGCATATTGCATATGAAGTATCAGATTTACCTACACTAGGTCTTTCTTATCATAAAACAAACACCCTTACCAGATACAAATTTGTCTCAACTTAATTATTATATTATTTTATATGTTTGTGGGTATACTGTCAAAATATTTTAATATAGTAATACAATCTAAAATAACATGTGGCTTATTCATCATCTCAAATATTTGTCATCTCCTTATGTTGAAATACATAAGTTTAAAACTGTAGTTATCCATCTATGCTACAGAGCACTAGAAATCATCCTTTGAATCTAGTTGTACCCCTGTACTCATTAACCATCTTCTTACCATCTTTCTTCCTTAAAACTTATTGAGTCTTTGATAATCATTATTTTACTCTTTACATCTATGGCATCAACTTTGTTAGGTTCCAAAAAAAAAAAAAAAAGAATAACCGGTATTTATTTTTCAGCCTAACTTATTTCACTTTATATAATGCACTTTCATGTTTTTTAAATTAAATTTTCATTTTTATATTAATTGCATTTTATTGGCTTTGCATCCCAGCTGTAGCCCCTTCCTTCATTCCCTCCCAATTGCACCCTCCCTCCTTCATATCCCCCCATGATCCCTTCCAAGTCCACTGATAGGGGAGAGCCACCTCCCCTTCCATCTGACCCTAGTTTCTCAGGTCTCATCAGGACTGGTTGCAATATCCTCCTCTGTGGCCTAGCAAGGCTCCTCCCTCAGGGGGCATGGTCAAATAGCCAGCCACTTGAGTTCATGTCAGAGGCAGTCCCTGTTTTCTTTACTAGGGAAAACACACTTGGTTGCTGAGTTACCATTGGCTACATCCAAGCAGGGGTTCTCCGTTATATCCATGCATGGTCCTTGGTTGGAGTATCAGTCTCAGAAAAGACCTCTGTGCCAGATATATTTGGTCCTTGTGGAGCTCCTGTCCTCTCCAGATCATATTCACTCCCCCTTCTTTCATATGATTCCCTGCACTCTGCCCAAGGTTTGGTTATGAGTCTCAGCCTCTGCTTTGATACACTGCTAAGTAGAATCTTTCAGAGGCCCTCTACTGTAGGCTCCTATCCTGTTACTTGTTTTCTCCTACTTCTTTTTTTTTTTTTTAATTTATTTATTTTTATCTCAATCACAGGTTAGGTACTTTGAATCCCAGGCGTAGCCCCCTCCCCCATTCCCTCCTACCCTCCCACTCCCTC
>CM053752.1:59296022-59333098 GCA_028658305.1 Pachyuromys duprasi
GATCTTTTCTAGATCTTGCCATTTACCTGCAAATTTCATGATTTCCTTGATTTTAGTTCCTGAGTAGTATTCCATTGTGTTAATGTACCAAAATTTCTGTATCCATTCTTCCATTGAGAGATATTTAGGTTTCCAGGTTCTGGCTATTACAAATAAAGCTGCTACAAAATGGTTGAGCAAATGTCCTTGTTGTGTACTTGAGCATATTTTGGATATATGCCTAGGAGAAAATTTTTAATTAAAACAATCATTTTTGACATCTTATAGTCCCAATGAAAGTAAATATTTCCATTCTTTCTTCATGTTTTATGTGTAATGTTGATGAGGGAGTGATATTTTTAGTATTAACATTATCTGTGTTTTTGAGTTAGGAATACAGGCAGTCTACACTGACAATACAAGGTTAAAAATCTATAGAACAATGTACACAAAGTTCTGTCATTTAGAGAGAATATTATAGGAATGGGTGTTTAATTAGGATGGGGAGAGGCATAAGAGATTGACAGGCTGAGTTAAGCTGCACAGTAAAGCTTTTCTTTCAGATTGAACAAACTATTACTCCTTGCTTTTCTTCTTAATTTTTATAATCTCTCTCTTGTTTTCTTTTTAACTGAGCCTATAATACACAAGTTCACAGGATACAATGTAATGTTCAAGAGCAGGGTGTACATTATATAATAATAAAATTAGCATAAATATCTCATTTATTACCTTAAATATTTATAATTTCTGTATGTTGAAATGAAAAAAATCACGTCTACTTATTTTCAGTTAGTCAGTGTAGTATAATTGACCCTTGTCAGAACAATTTTTACTATATAGTCAAAATTATTCTGCCTTATTTCTACAAAAATATTAATCATAAAATAATCAAAAATGCATAAAGAGTACATAAATATTTAATTTGAACTTTTCAATAGAAGCTATATATTTCTGAAAAGTATAGTATAAATACTCAAAGCCAGTAGCTCCCAGAAAATGAAAGGTACAGGATTTTTCTTGCTTATTTATAACATCTCTGACTCTTCTCCTCTAAACCTTCACTTATTTGACCAACTCTGGCTCTCTGGCTCCAGCTTCTGGATCCAACTTCCATCAATCTACCTATGATTCTTCACTGCTTCCTTTTCAGTGTATACCTCTAATGTTAAATGCATATTTCAGGGTCTTTTCTTGTAGAATGTATAAATATAAACAGCTTTTCTTTACTTTTTTGCCTTTCGAATTCATAGTATTAAAAATTATGAAGAAAACATTAAACACACATATGTATAAAATGTAATCAAATTCAGAATATATTTTAAAACTACAAATGATTTGTATGATGCTGTTACTAAAATATATATTGTGATAAACAGCTATTTGAGGCTTAGCTTATTTAACACCTGTTTTGAAGAAGCAAGAATATCTGCTTATTGTTGATATATGCATATTTGACAAGTATATATTTAATTAAACTGAAATTCTACTTCTCAAGGATTTTTTTACACTTACTTTAACATCCTTGTTCCTGAAGCTGTAAGTCAGTGGGTCGAGCCTGGCGATCATAGGAGTATAAAACAATTAGATTATTTTGTCTTGACTAGGGAATAAGAAGGACTTAGTCCCAGGCCACATCCATACATGGTCCTTGATTGTAGAAACCGTCTCATACAAGACCCCTGTGCCCTGCTCAGTTTGGTCTTTGTGGAGCTCTTGATCTCCCCAAGTCTCAACAACCTCCCCCAGATCTATCATTACTTCTCGCCCTCTGCCAAAGTCTTGATCGCGAGTCTTAATATCTGCTCTGATACATCGCTACATTGACCTCCCCCCCACCCCAGAGGTCCTCCTTGGCATGCTCCTGTCCTGTTGCTTGTTTTCTCCTCCACTCAATGTCCATCCCATTTGTTCATCCAAACAGGCATTGATCATACCAACCTGGGTCCTCCTTCCTGTCTATCCTCTCTAGGTGTGTAGATTTCAGCTTGACCTTCCTATCCTATAGGTCTATATAAGTGAGTATATACCATATGTTTCTTTCTGCTTTTGGGATACCTCACTCAGGATGATGGGGCCCATGATAGCTCGTTGTCGGACTGAAGACCCTAGTGAGGGAAACAGGGACTGTTTCAGTCATGATCTTGATGGCTGACTCTTTGACCCTCCCCCATACAAGCCAGGGAGTGACAGACTGGCTAGATCCCAGGGGAGGACATTGCAGCCAGCCCTGAGGAGACAGGATGAGCTGGGGTTGGATGGAAGGAGAAAAGGTCCTCCCTGTTGGTGGACTTGGAGGGGGCGGGGAGGAGGGAGATGAGGGAGGGAGTGGGATGTGGGAGGGAATGAGGGAGGAGGGTACGCCTGGGATGCAAAGTACCTAATCTGTGATTGATATAAAAATAAATTAATTTAAAAAAGAAGGACTTGGTCAGAAATACATAAAGAGCATTGTTTCTTGGAAAATTGCAACAAAAATTGGTACAAGTGGAAAGCTTTGAATTGCCCCTCAGCAGAGTGGATCTTCAAGACTGATAATAGGATATAGCAGTAAGAGACAATGACTACTGAAATGGTGCTCAGCTCAATAAAACCAATGGAATGAATATGACTAGTTCACTGACCTCTGTATCTAAGCAAGATAGTAATGGTCCAGGGGGGACATCACAGAAAAAGTGGTTGATTTCATTGGACCCACAGAAACACAAGTGAAATGTCAGTATTGTATGTGTCAAAGCATCTACCATTTCAACCAGATAAACCACAAGCAGGAGATGGTAGCACACCATTCTGGACATATCTACTGAAAAACAAGGGGTTGCTGATGACCGTGTACTGATCAAAAGCCATCACTGCCAGCAGCACACACTTAGTATCTGTAAATGCAGAAGATAAAGAATTTAACAGCACAGCCAATAAATGCAATTAAATTGCTCTTGGTCATAAGGCTCACCAGCATCTTGGTCCAACTGCAGTGGAAAAGCAGATGTCAGAGGAAGAGAGGTATCTGAGGAAGTAATACATTGGCATGTGAAGTTAAGAATCCATTTTCATCAAAATTGTCATTCCAATATGTTCCATAATAATAATGAGATAAACAATTGGAAAACTTGTAAATAAGATCATCTTGATCACATGGTTACTGATAATTCCCAAGAAAAGAAAGTCAGTAGCTGAGCAGTTCCCAGCCTCCATTTTTTT
The DNA here is from genome assembly GCA_028658305.1 of Pachyuromys duprasi. Taxonomy (NCBI): domain Eukaryota; kingdom Metazoa; phylum Chordata; class Mammalia; order Rodentia; family Muridae; genus Pachyuromys; species Pachyuromys duprasi. Next base: position 59,299,203 of record CM053752.1, read on the forward strand.
TATATATAAACTGTTTACACATAATCAAAATGATAGGTTAGGGACTGTTTCTTTGAAGGGCCAAAATATTGTTATGACATATAGTAATTTGTTTTGTTTTTCTTTTTAATTTTTTATTAATTACACTTTATTCACTTTGTATCCCTGCTGTACTGCCCTCCTTCTTCCCCTCCCAATCTTTCCCTTCCTTCCCCTTCTCCTTGCATGCCCCTCCCAAAGTCCACTCATAAGGGAAGTCTTCTTTCCTTCCTTCTGATCCTAGTCTATTAGGTCTCATCAGGAGTGGCTGCATTGTCTTCCTAATTTTTTTTTTATTTTTTACCGTATATTTTTTTGTCTTTTGAAAATAGTACAGTCAAATATTGTTTTCAAACAGATATTATTATAAAAGTTTGATGTAAGTGGCTAATATTCATTTCTAAGTTGTACATAGTTCATGAGGCAAGTAATTTTATCTTGACATTTTTTTCAAGTTGCTTTATGTCAGGCTAAATTATTTTCATTTTTAAATTTTTTCACAATTTATTCATTATATATCCCAATTAAAATCCCCTCCATAAATCCCTCCCTCTCCTGCCCTTCCTCCCTCTTTTCCTCTGTTCCCTAGTCCACTGAAAGTGGAGTTCTCATCCTTTGCCATCTGCCCATAGCTTGGCAAGTCTCATTAGGACTGCCTGGATCCTCTTCCTCTGTGGCCTGGTATGGCAGGATCACCAGGAGTGAGTAATCAAAGAGCAGACAACTGAGTTCATGACAGAGGCAGACCCTGTTCCCTTAACTCAGGAACCTACATGGAGACTGAGTTGCCAATAGGCTAAATCTGAGCAGCAGAGGTCTAGGACCTCTTCATTCATGGTATTCCGTTGGTGCATCCATCAGTCTCTGCAGGATCTCCTGCACTCAGATATTTTAAAATTTTTTATTAATTATAGTTTATTCACTTTCTATCCCAGCTGTAGCCCCCTCTCCCACCCCCTCCCAACCCCACCCTCCCTCCCTCTTCTTCTCCTATGCCCCTCCCCAGTCCAATGATAGCAGAGATCCTCCTCCCCTTCCATCTGACCCTAGTCTATCAGGTCTTAACAGGACTGGCTCCTTTGTCTTCCTCTGAGGACTGGTAAGGCTGCTACTCCTTCAGGTGGTTGTGACCAAAGAGCCAGCCCATGAGTTCATGTCAGAGACAGTCCCTGTTCCTATTATTGGGGAATGCTCTTGGACACTGAGCTGCCATGGGCTACTTCTGTGCAGGCGTTCTAAGTTATCTCCATGCATGGTGCTTGGTTGGAGTATCAGTCTCAGAAAAGACCCATGGGCCCAGATTTTTTTTGTTCTGTTTCTCTCCTTATGGAGTTCCTGTTTCTTCCAGATTCTTCTATCTTCCCCTTCTTTCATAAGATTCCCTGCACTCTGCCTAAAGTTTGGCCATGAATCTCAGGTTTTTTTTTTTTTTTTTTCTTTTTTAGCTTTGCTGGTCTCCTTGTAGTTCTCCTGTCCCCTCCATGTCCTTCTATCCCCACCCCCTTCTTCCACAAGACTGGCTGTGCTCTGCCCAAAGTTTGGCTGTGAGTCTCAGCATCTGTTTTTATACACTTTTGGGTGAAGCCTTTCAAAGGTGCTGAAGCCCACCGGCACAGTAAAACAGAGTGGGGGAGTAAGCACAAATCACATTTCAAATGGGATTGGCTTGAGAGGGCTGTCAGTGTGACTGAAGCAGCACGGGTTTATTCCAGGGTTCATTACTTATAGGCAAAGCAAACAAGTCCATCAAAACAAAAAGAAAAATGTGTGGAACCGCCTAAATTTATTTCAAAAACTACTTCCCCAGGTGAAAACATAACAAAGCAGCTTAACAAGCATCTCTCCACACTACAGTGTGAGTCCTAGTGATCAAACTCAGCTAGTCAAGTTTGGCTGCAGGTGTGTTGCTTTAGCAAGAGGACTTTTGCATCCAGGTGCAGGAGGCTTCAGGGTTACCTGGAGCATCCTGGACTGTCTCTCAGGCTGGCTTTGTCTGTAGCTGCATCCCATGGCTCTCCATGCAAAGGACCCTCTAGAGTAGTCTCCCATCCTGTTTCCTCTCTTCCACTGCTTCTGCTGTCTATCCTGTTTGCCATTCTGAATGAGATTTAAGCATGCTCTCTAGGGTCCTCCTAAAGAAGCTAAACATATCTTGCCAAAGTCAGAAGACATACAGCAACAAAATCCATTTGTTTGATAAAAAGAATATTTATTGCCTTTAGAAATATAATATAGTTCTGTAGTCACCTGTGACTACCAATAGTAACCGCCTGCACAAGGGGCTGGGAATTAAAAGAGAGAGAACACGAAGAAGTGACGCCAAGAGAGTATTCTGATCAAGGCGACATCTTTATTACAGAGTAAACCACTTATATAGGTTTCCAAGTAAACATATCCAAGCAAAACAGGAGGTGTAACTGAGCAAAACAGGAGGTTTAACTGAGCAAAACAGGAGGTGTCTGCTGAAAACAACAAGAATAGTGAGCCAGCATGACTTGCATGCACCTGACCATCTCAGATCCAAAGGAATGGCTACCTCAGAGTTCAAACACTATTAATGTGGCTGCATATATATTAATAAATGGAAATTATTCTGATGGTATTTTAGTGTCAAGGTTTTATTTAATAGTCAAATATATTTTGAAGGAATATTCTAACAGTTGCTTTTACTGCTTTTTCAGAATTTTTATAATCCCTTTGTGAAATTTACCAGAAAACAAATGATAAATGATGAAATATTTTAAAGTGAGAAGACATAACATAAAACGCAAAGCAACAGATTCTACTAAAAGCATCTCAGTAATTCTTAGCTTGTGTTTGTTGTTAAAATGCAAATGAAAATATGTAATACTAGTTTCTTAGGCTACAAGTGCTAGTCCGCTTTATATTTGTATTCATATGTGCATATGCCTGTGTTTGCTTTTTGATACACACACATTGAAGTGTAGATGGAAGTCTTATTCTTACTTTTCTATACTTAAATACAATAGATTTTCCATATATACTGTCATTAATATATGTATGAGTATTTGGATTCTTAATGTTGTGCCCAGTTTACAAACCCAAAAAGACCAGGAATAAATAGACTCCACTGTAAATACATGAGGTTTTTGTTTATTGAAAGTTACAAGCTGCAGCTTAGGCCCATAGCCCCCTCTGCCAAAGCTGGGAGAGCCAAGAGCCCTGTGCCCAGGTTAGTTGTCAGATTTCCATCATAATTTGAAGACCTAATCTTGGGTCTTCCTGATATGACCCCTTGTATCCTATAGATTTACTTTTTTACAATGGGATCTGAGTACCATTAGCTATATTGCTCTCAAACATTTCTTTATGAATGTTATTAAGCAATTTAAAATACAAAGCTCAAAGATAAAAATCAAAATGAATAGGGGTCCCTTCGGGGTGGATATAGAGGTAGTAAGCCAAGGAGAACTATTATCTTTTTTAGGGTCTCTGTAGACTTTTAGTCCAGTTGTTGCAATACTAGTTTCCATGTTAACTAAGCAGATGCCCAAGATAGTAGCTATATGTCAGGGAGCCCCTTTTGACTTAGCATCTCAGCCTGCTAGGTGGGATTTGGTGCCGGTGGTCTTGTCTTCTGAATTTTCTTCAGGCTGACAATAGGACCATTAGCATCAGGGGAGGAAGGCTGAAATGCCAGTCAAAGGCTGGGTAAAGGGGCAGTTCTCAGAAGTGTCTGGTTAGTTGATCCACCGGAAGATGCAGGGAGCAATCATGTCAGCTTCCAGGAAATCTAGATTTCAGCTTGCAGTCCATAGCTGATTCTGGAATAGTCAAACACGTAAAAATCTGCTGAGACAAATTTAGACTGGAGACAGAAGTTAAAGATTGGTCTTTAAGTGAGGAATCCCAAGACCAGGAAAAACTCCTTTGGAGTCTGTTGGAGCTATACCAGATCCAGGTCACATAACTTTTTGATTTCCTGAAACTCATGTGAATTTTTCATTTATAAAAGAACATATATATTAAAAACTCAGAAAACATATCAGCAAATCTAATGTAACAACATTCTGAGAGTAACAAGTAAAACTGCATCCCACTGAATGATTATCTGTTAGCTTTTTTGTCTTATAACCTTTATAAACAACTTAAGTGTGTCCAGGGTCTGGAACTCTAGCACTTTTTCTGTGGGCATAGCTGTTGGTAATCAGCCACCAATGGAGCTTGGCCATTTTTTTACACCCAGCATCTACTTTTAGCCCCCATCTCCATGTCACACTGAACAGTTAGTCAGAAATACATTAATGGCTTTAGTGCTAAATCCTGGATGTTTGGACTTCTCTTGACAAAGCAACTAGAAGCAATAGGTTTAAAATATTTCTGTGTTAAAGTCTGTCTCAGAAATGGCAGGTATTAAGAATGCCGTAGTAAAAGCTATGACTTTTGGTTCAGATTACACATTAAACAGATGTTTTTAGCATGATGAGAAGCACCTTTAAATCTATCTCCAAAAGACATCGAAAAGAAATTAAAATCTCAAGCTGGTGATTGAATAATAAGCAGTCAGTGTGCCATTAACTTATCAGAACTCTATTGATCAATGCCAAAACTCTGAACTTCTGAGATCTTATAACAGAAGCACAACAGTAGCAAGGGGGTAGAAATCTAAAATATCTTTTAATTTTATTATTATAATTTATATAATTTAAAACATCTATTTAAAACTCTCTAAACTTTTTTTTTGCATTTATCAACCCTGAAACATTTTTAGACCAAATAACACTCTAGATTTTTACAACCTGAACTCTTATATTTTTATACCCTATATAAACTTTATCTCTTTTATTCAGCTATATATCTTAAGACACAGGCAACTGACATGAATCCTATGAGCAAGGCAAACCTGTTTCCCTTTTTAAATAAGAGATCTAGTACCTAGTAGTTCTAGCTAGCCAATAAACTGACCAATGACCTAACAGTGAATCTAATTGTCTGCTCTTTAGCTGCAAAGCTACCATTAGCTTAGCCATCGAGGTAATCAGAGACCTGAGAAGAATAAATTATGAGCTAAATAAATGTACCAATCCATGCACCAATCAAAATGACAGGGATAATGAGTTAGTCCATCACCTAGGCAGTGTCCCTGGCTCCTGTGATCTCATGAGATTATGAACAGAGGTGGTTCAGCCAGGCACAGAAGATGAGAAACTGCTTCTGTGGAAGAAAGGAACAGGAGAGATTGACCTCCCCTCACAAAGTGAAACAATGGCTCTCCAGGTGTCCACGGCTTTGTCCACAGGCTAGGCTGGGCCCTAGCAGTGGGCCAGTTGAGGCAGTATTGCCTGGTGGTTAGCATACCACAATTCAGAGTCACAGTCATCTGCCATGTCCAAATCTTCTCAGAGACTTAGAGGGAGCTACTGCCAGGATTTGGGGACTCTCTGTCACAATAAACTTCCACATGTTAAAACACCATTATTTATCAGATCTCTGACAAGCTTGAAGGCCAACATGCCTGAGTTACTCTTTGTCTATCTTTTTTTTTTTTGTAAGGAATTTATTTATTTTTATATTAACCACAGGTTATGTACTTTGTATCCCAGCCATAGCCTCCTCCCTCATTCCTTCCTACTCTCCCATCCCTCCCTCATCTTCTCCCTGCCCTCCTCAAAGTCCACTGATAGGGGAGGACCTCCCCCCCCTTCCATCTAGCCCTAGCTTATCATGTCTCTTCAGAGCTGGCTGCAATGTCCTCTTCTGGTATCTAGTTAGGCTTCTCCTCCCTCGGGGGTTCGGGGGGAGGTGGTTGACTAGCCAGCCATTGAGGTCATGACAGTTATAATCCCTGTTCCCCTTACTAGGGTACCCATTTGGATAATGAGCTACCATGGGCCACATCTGAGCAGGGGTTCTAGGTTATATCCATACATGGTCCTTGGTTAGAGAAACAGTCTCATAAAAAAAACCCTGTGCCCTGATCTATTTGGTCTTTGTGGAGCTCTTGTCCTTACCAAGTCTTACTAACTCCCCCTTTTTTCATGTGATTCCCGGCACTCTGCCGAAGGCTTGGTTGTGAGTCTTAATATCTGCTTTGATACATTGCTAGCAAGAGTCTTTCAGAGGTCCTCTGTGGTAGGCTCCTGTCCTGTGGCTTGTTTTCTCCTGCATTCAATGTCCGTGCCATTTGTCCATTTAAGCGAGGATTGACCATCCCACCCTGGGTCCTCCTTCTTGCTTATCTTCCCCAGGTGTATAGATTTCAGCATGTCTATCCTATCCTATAGGTCTATATAAGTGAGTATATACCAAGTGTTTCTTTCTGCTTTTGGGATACCTCACTCAGGATGATCATTTCCAGGTCCCACCATTTGCCTGTGAATTTCATGCTTTCCTCCTTTTTTATTGCTGAGTAGTATTCCATCTCTTTATCTATCTTTATCATTTGCTCTGAACTGTGTCCTACAAAACAGAATGTCACACTCTCCAATTCTGGCATATCCCTTAGATGATTGTTTTAGAACTATATTTTACATAGATCTACATAGACAAGCTTTATAGTTATTTAGCCTAGGCTTAACCTTAAAAAAACCTTAAAAAAAGACTAGGTAAAGCTCAGTCTTGTACTCAACTATAGTCCTTAGAATAACTTTAAATGTGTTTTTTCTGAACTAAAATCAAAGCAAACCTTTTAATCAGATAGAGTTCATAGAGAGGCTAGCAAATCTTCTTGATCCTACCACTTTGCATTAAAATTGAAGAGCAAAGAGCTTTACACTAAGCACTAATCAGAGGACTGAACATAACTGTGACTGACAATACCAAACATAGCCATTTGGTGTCGCTAATGGCACTGTTACCTCCCATAATGCAGCAAGCTCTGTGAAACACTTACAATTTTTATATAACCAAAAGTTTTAACTTTGTGATCAAATAAATTTTAGAACCCACTGCATAACGAACAGTACAGAACAATTTTAAACTGTAGGAAGTATTTTGGCCACACCAAACCTATCAACTAGAATTCTTTCCCCTTAAAAGATAAGAAAACATTTGCAATGGAGAATTACCAGCCTTTTAAATGAAGTACAACATGTTTTTAAATACAGTTTTTTTCATATGTAAAGCAAAAACAAGTCACGTTAATTTAAAAAGAAGTTCTGAAACTGCCAAACCTTTTTTTTTTTTTAATTACTTCCCTGTAGCAGATCTGGTGATCTAAGGTCAAATAAACAAACTCTAAGGAACTTAGAACAAGTTTTAAGGAAATTGATGAAACTTTCTCTTTTCTCTGCTTCAAGGTGAAGATCAGGGTGGAAACATGTTTTTCGATAAGTAAAGCAGCTTAACAAACAAACAGCTCTCCACAAGATACATTGTAAAAACTGCAATTTTTTCAAGTAACTGAAACCATATGGCTTGGTTTTATTTAGTAAAATTAATAAAATAAATATTAGGTTTTTTTTTTGTTCTCCCCCAAAGGATCAAAAACTGTTTTAAATTTTTGGTTAGAATGTCCAAGATCATTATCTAACCTTAAACATTTTATAGCCTTAAACATTTAAACATTTTTTAAAACCTGTTTTTGCAATATCAAATCAAAGTACACTTTTTGTAGGAGAGAAGTCACAAAGCATAACCATAATTTTAAAAGTCAAAACAGATTTTAAAACCAAAATTTACCAGTGTAAACAATCCAATTTCTAAAACTAATACTAATTTAAAATAAAACTCATCTTTTTAGTCTAGAAGGACTAAGGTTTTGTTTGTTTGTTTGTTTTTGACTCATACCATGTGGCTATCAAGATGGTGGTCACATTACATACCACATGGCAATCTCAAGAAGGCTGTGAGGCATACCATATGGCAACTTTTAAACATATGTGTTTCTAAACCTTATAAACACATAGGCACACATATACGTTTTTATTTATTTATTTTAACCCAGAGCACAAGCTGGTCTGATAATGGAGGAATGTGGGCGTGCAGGGGGAGTTGTTTACAAAAATGAACCTATGGCCTCTGGCAAAATCGAACCAAAAACCTAGCTTGTACTGGGGCGAATTTCCCAGTACTCACTCCAAAACTGACTCCGCTGAGGCAGGTATAACATCCACCTCAGAGGCTAAAACTGACTTTTCTGAGTCAGGTACAACACCCACTTCAAAGAGGCTAAAACTGATAAGCTGATTCCTCCTGCTGCTATATCCCAATGGGTGCAGGAGGCACATGCACCGGAAGCACAAGTTCTCTGTGTGCAGCCATGTTGAAACTGTGTCTGGCAAAGTTCTAACAATTTTATTTCCAACAGACACACACAAACACACACAAAAAACAGGCTAGACAGATACAGAATACCCACCAAAATACTGATGAAGCTGACTTCGCCAGCTGTGACCACCAGCATGCCTACCTTGATCACGTTATGCTGCCCAGATACAGACACTGACACCCTGAGCTCTGAGTAATTTTGGGGATAGGAGAGAAAGTACGTGTACACAGAGCACACACAGAGACATTTGCAAAGAGACATTTAGACACTTACTGCAGGCATAAAAACCTCTGGAGTCTTAAGATCCCGGACGAGTCCCCAACGGATTGTGCCCAGTTCACAAACCCCAGAAGACCAGGAATAGACTCCACTGTAAATACGTGGGTTTTTTGTTTATTAAAAGTTACAAGCTGCATCTTGGGCCCGTAGCCCGGACTGCCAAAGTGGGGAGAGCCAAGAGCCCTATGCCCAGATTAGTTGGCTCATTTAAAGATTTCGGTCCTTTCCAGCATGCCCAATGCAGGGGCCTTTCCTACCTGGCAAGCAAATGCTGCATTTTCGATTGGCTATAGGAAGGTCCCAAACCTGTCAATCAACTGGTGTCCCTCCCTAGGGGGGGAAATAGGACAGTTTCCTAGCAACTGTATTTCTAGTGAGTCCTTGCCCTCAGGGCATTTCTGGACTTGTCTAGACTTAGATCAGGCCTTCAACTTTAGTAACCACTGTTTTTTAATCTTTTGGTCTCTCAGTTAACTGTATTATTATTTACTAAAGCATAAATGCATATATATTATTAGTGTAGAGTAACCTGAAACTAATGATTTTCTAATGGCTTCTGACTAAAACATGAATGAATATATTCTCTTTAAAGAGTTTATACAGATAACAAGTAAACTAATTCAGTCTCACATAGTACTAGCAAGAAACTATCATTTCTCATTATGTTGTAATTATGTTATATAGATATATTTTATATATTTATATATAGTATATATTTATATTTAAATATAAATAAATTAGCAATAATTAAAAATAAAAGAAGGAAAGAATTAAGAGACAAACAAACAAACCTGAGACTAGTCTTTCTGTTTTAATCAGTGACACATGAATTAATGTAGATAACGTTTTGTTTTCACTCTGAGGGTTCTGGGACTTATGTACACTCTTATTCATGAATCGTTAATTATATTACGTGATTATCCCCTGAGATACTACAGCAACTTCAGCAAAAGATCAAATTATAAGTTTTCACATGTACTGTATGGCTTAATTAGCATCATTGATACCCTTACTTCAGGTCAAATAAAGGTTACAAAACATCACAATTTGAACAAATACAGAAATACACATTTCTAAAATTATCAATACTGTATATTTGGGAAATATTACAATAATAATCTGTAGATTATATAGAAGTTATAGTATATAAAATTATATTAAACCCAACTTTTATATTAGGGCATATAAGAGAACATGTATTATTTTATCCAAATTATATGCCAACTCTTTTTCATTGTTTTATTTAGGTACCCCAGTAACAAGGACAGGTACTAGGGTTAAGATAGTGACAGATAATGATATCAGTGCCTGTGCCAATGCAGTTATCTGTGCTACATTATTCACATACTGCTTGTCATGAGACACTAGTAAATGCAAACCACTGTAATCTAGAGATATCAAAACTAGAGAATTGATGAGGATTGCATGTGAAGTTTCAGGGTAAAACAAGGACTTTGATGTGTACACAATCCTAGACGTTTTTCCCAAACTTCAATTTTAGTCAAGAATATTTTCAGATAACTCCACACAACCCATTTTCAAACCTATACATCCAGGGAGGTAATGCCTGCAATCAGATCAGTTTATCACATTTTTTCACCATTTTATGCAACGTTGGTTTCTTTCTACCTAATTCACTTTCTACCCACTTCACCTAAAAATATGAGTTCATATGACCCTCAAAATAGCTTTTAATCACTGTAAGAGAAAAAGACTAAGAAACGCATAGAAATTGAAATATTTTAATGGTAATTCAGTGCTATCCTACCTTGCTTATGTTATAAAATGTTTCATTTGAGGTTTTCTGCAACGTTGTTGGTTTAATTGGTGTGATATATTAATACAAAGTCCATACTCTAACAGGCTTATTCACAGCAACAAATCTATCTCAATATTCTCATTTTCCAGAAGTAAGACATCTGGAACCCAAGACCTGCTGCTTCAGTGACTCTTATTCTCTGGTTTATGGAGATTACAGTTTTTTCTTTCCTTTTATATTGAGAAAGAATTTCCTTCTATATTGCTAGAGGTTCCTTATTTGTGAGAGAAATATTTACCAGAACTACTTTGTAATGAGAATAAAGTAAAGGCTTTACTCTTACTTTGAATTTCCACTGTTCCAGGACATTTCACATGGGCTTCTAAAAACCTAAGAAAGCCAATGTTTTTACTTTTCTTTTTATTCCTAAATTTTCTTTAATTAATTATTATTATTATTAATTACAATTTATTCACTATGAATGCTGGCTGTGGCCCCTCCCTTATCTCCTCCTGGCACACCTGCCCTCCCTCTCCCCTTCCCCATTGTCCCACCCCTAGTCCACTGATAGGAGAGATCCTCCACCCCTACTATCTGACCCTAGCCTATCAGGTCTTATTAGGACAGACTGGATCCTCATACTCTGTAATCTAGTAAGGCCACCTTTCCAGGGAAAGTTGAACAAAGAGCAAGCAAACAACTTCATGACCCTGCTCCCCTTACTTGGAAACCCACTTGGAGACTGAGCTGCCACGGGCTACATCTGTGTAGTGGTTCTAGGCTATACCATTAATGGTCCTTAGTTCATTCATCAGTTTCTGAAGGGCCCCTGGGCTCAGATTTTTGGCTCTGTTTGTCTCCTTGTGGAGCTCCTGTCCCCTCCAGGTCTTTTTATCTCCCTGTTCTTCGATAAGATTCCTTGTTCTCTGCCCAAAGATTCGCCATGAGTCTCACCTTCTGCTTTGATAACCTGCTAGGTAGAGTCTTTCAGAAGTCCCCTGTGGAAAGCTCCTGTCCTGTTCCCTGTCTTCTCCTATTTCTGATGATTATCTTGTTTGCCCTTCTGAAAGAGGATTAAGCCTCTTCTCTAGGTTTCTCTTTCTTGTTTAGCTTCTTTAAAACTATCAATTTAGTATGTTTATCCTATATTATGTGGCTAATATCCACTTATGAGTGAGTATATACCATGTGTGCCTCTCTGCTTTTGGGATTCCTCACTCAGGATGGTATTTTCTAGTTCCATCCATTTGCCTGCACATTTCATCATTTTATTGACTTAAATTGCTAAGTAGTATTCCATTGTATAAATGTAGCACAGCTTCTGTATCCATTCTTCAGTTGAGGGACAACTAGGTTATTTACACATTCTGGCTATTATGAATAAAGCTGCTATGAACATAGTTGAGCAAATGTCCTTGTTGTATAGTTGAATATATTTTGGATACATGCTTAGGAGTGGTATAGCTGGATCTTGGGATATAACTATTCCTGATTTTCTGAGAAAGGGCCATAGTGTTTTCCAAAGTCGTTGTACAAATTTATGTTCCCACCGGCAATGGAGGAGGATGCCCTTTCTCCACAACTTCTTCAGCATGCGTTGTCACTTGAGTTATATATATATATATAGCCATTCTGATGGGTGTAAGGTGGAATTTCATGGTAGTTTTGATTTGCATTTCCTTGCTGGCTTAAGGTGTTGAGCATTTCTTTAAGTGTTTATCTGCCATTTGACACTTCCTGGTTGCCTTCCTATCGTCTTTCTTTATGCCCTCCCTTCCTCTCTTTCTTTCTTTCTTTCTTTCTTTCTTTCTTTCTTTCTTTCTTTCTTTCTTTCTTTCTTTCTTTCTGTCTTTCCTTTTCCTTCCTTCTTTCCTTCCTCCTTCCTTCCCCTCTTTCTTCTTTCTTTCCTTACTTCTTTCTTTTTTTCTTTCTTCTTTCTTTTAAACAAGACTGTCTTTTGTATATACACTTGCCTTTGCCTCCCAAATCCTGGGATTAAAGGTGTATGACATCAGCGCCCAGGTGTCACCAATGTTATTAAGAGGGAGGGAGGGTGGGACTGGGAGGAAATTAAGAATGGGTCTGCAGAGGGAATAAAAAGTGAATAAATTGTAATAAATACATAATGCAATATTTGTATTTAATGTATAATTAATAAATAACTTTAATATGGTACATAAAATGTCTGTTGGTCTCCATATTTTCCAATAAAAGACTCAAGGATTAAGTCTCAGATAATTTGTGTAGATTTAAATTGAAAAGGTAAATCTCTACAGTACACACAGATGATGTGTGAACTTTACAATGAATGGCAACAGTAAATACACACCGAAACTATTTTGACAAAGGGCTAATATCCAGAATGTATAAAGAACTCAAGAAGTTAAACATCATCAAACAAATAATCCAATTGAAAAATGAGATAGAGAGCTAAACAGACAAGTCTCAACAGAGGAATATTAAATGCTGGAGGAGAAATTAAAGATATACTCAAAGTCCTTAGTCATCATGGAAATGCAAATCAAAATGACCCTAAGATTACATCTTACATTTCTCAAAATAGCCAAGATCAAAAACTCAAATGACAACATATGCTTTCAAGGATATGGAGAAAGTGTAACACTCCCCCTTTGCTGGTGGAAGTATACACTTTTATAGCCACTTTGGAAATCAATCTGTAACTTTCTCAGAAAATTGGAAATAGCCATACCTCAAGCCCCAACTATACCACTCCTGGGCATGTATACCCAAAAGATGCTCAAACATACAAGGTCATTTGCTCAACTATGTTCATAGTAGCTTTATTCATAATAGCTAGAATCTGGAAATAACCCAGATGTCCCTCAGCCAAGGAATGGAGAAAGAAATTGTGGTACTTTTACACAATGGAATACTACTCAGGAATGAGCAACAAGGAAATCATGAAATTTTCAGGCAAATGATGGGATTAGAAAAGATCATCCTGAGTGAGGTAACATGGATCCAGAAAGTCACATAAGGTATCTACTCACTTATAAGCTGACTTTAGTCATGAAGTACAGGATAGACATACTGCAATGAACAGACCCCAAGAAGATAAGTCTGAAGGACATCTTAGGTTTCATGTCAGCCCACTAGTTAGGGGAATGGGGCATATTTCTGACACAGACTTTGTTGCCTTTTTTTGATCATCCTCCCCCCCAGTTGGACCTCCCTACACGGCTACAGTGACAGAAGACAAAGTCAGTCCTCATGGGAATAGATGAGATAGTGTGTCTGGGCAGTGGTGCTCCACTATTTTGAAGGACAGAGAAAGGGGATGATGAAAGGAGGGTGGGACTTGGAGAAGAGAAGGGAGGGTCCCATGACCTAGATGTAAATTAAATTAATTAATAAAAATTAAAAGATGATATATCTTTAAAAAGTGCTTAAGTGAAAACGCTCTTCATACACAGAAAATTCAGTTTTTAGAAGAAATAGGTTATTAAACAAAGAAATATTTTAATGCTCAGGGATAGGCTATTTTCCTATGAGAATTTTTTTTTTTTAATCAGGAAGAACAAGAGTGATCCTAAAACAGGTTATTGCTCTTATTAACAAGGCTGCTCATGCTTTCAGGATATAGATACATAAATGAAGGTAAAATTCAGCTGGAACTATCCTTCCTGATGAATAGCTTTCATATTGCTTGAAGGTGCTATTCAGTCTTCTGGGGCAGAAAAGTCAGTGACAGTCTTACTTTTCTGTGGTGCATGTTAGTTACAATACCAACATGATACACATGCCATGTCTATTGCTGGAGCGAATCATCAACAGTATGGGGTAACCAAATGTTTTTCCTGAGTCTTCTTTAGTACCACCCCTGTCTGTAGAGCAAATCTTGAAAAAAACCAACCAACCAACCAAACAAACAAAAATCTTTAATAGCCAGGGAGATCATAGGTCCTGTGGAATTAACTAATATTTTGTGTTAAATGGACGCAGTCTGTTTCTAAACATTTACATCTATATGAGTGGCTTTATGTTACAGTCTTGGTTGCAAAAGTTTTGTTGACAATAATTTACAAGCTTTGTTGCCAATAATTACTACAAGAATTCGTCTCTGAACATACACCCTATATTCTCCATTGTACAGGATTGGCTGGTTGCTTGTTTAATTGACAATATAGAGAACAAATGGTGGCATGTTTACATAAACTTGACACAGCTGATGCTTAGAATAAGTATCACAATGCAATGTCTGGACTGAAACCAGATAGTGGAGTAGAGAAATCAGCATTTGAATAAACCAGGGTAACTTGTATACATTGCAAAAGAACATTATACCAACAGTCTTTTTTGTCTTTCTGAATGAAGACTGAGCATCTTACCCAGGGTCTTCCTTCTTGCTTAGTTTCGTTATGTGTACAGATTTTAGTATGATTATCCTATCTTATAATTCACTTATAAGTGATTATATACTATGTGTGTCTTTCTGCTTCTGGGATGCCTCACTCAGGATGATCTTTTCAGTTCTCACCATTTGCCAACAAATTCCATGATTTCCTTGTTTATAATTGCTGAGTAGTATTCCATTATGTAAATGTACCACAATTTCTGGACCCATTCTTCAACTGAAGGACATCTGGGTTGTATCCAGATTCTGAATATTACCAATAAAGTTGTTACGAACATGGATAAACAGATACCCTTGTATACGTGAGCATATTTTGGATATATGCCTAGGAGTGGTATAGCTGGATCTTAAGGTAGCACTATTTTTAATTGTCTGAGAAAGTTATAGATTGTTTTCCAAAGTGGTTGTACAAGTTCACATTCCTACCAGCAATGGAGGAGGGTTCCCCTTTCTCCACATCCTCTCAGGCATGTGTAGTCACTTGAGTTCTTTTTATTTTTGAATTATTTTTTAAGTTTTATTTTTTTATATTTATTACAGGGGCAAGATAATCAATCCTCACTTAGAAAGACAAATGGGATGGGCATTGGATGTAGGAGAAAACAAGTAACTGGACAGGAGCCTACCACAGAGGGCCTCCGAAAGACTCTACCTAGCAGTGTATCAAAGCAGATGCTAAGACTCATAACCAAACCTTTGGCAGAGAGCAGGAAAACAAATGAAAGAAGGGGGAGTTAATATGACATGGAGACAATAGGAGCTCCACAAGGACCAAATATATCTAGGCACAGAGATCTTATATGAGCTGTTTCTCCAACCAAGGATCATGTATGGTTATAACCTAGAACATCTGCTCAGATGTAGCCCATGGTTGCTCAGCAACCAAGTGTGTTTTCCCTAGTAAAGGGAACAGGGACTATTTCTGACATCAATGCAATGACAAGCTCTTTGACCTCCCCACCCCCACCCCCCATTGGAGGAGCAGCCCTACTAAGCCACAGAGGAGAACCTTTCACCCAGTCTTGAAGATACCTGATAAACCAGGGTCAGATGAAAAGGGGAGGAGGTCCTCTCCTATCAGTGGACTTAGAAAGGGTCAGGGAAGAGATGAGGGAGGAAGGGTGGGATTGGGAGGGAATGAGGGAGCAGGAGATAGCTGGGATACAGCGTTAATATAATGTAACTAATAATAAAAATTAAAAAAGAAAAAATACAGGTTATTTACTTTTTATCCCAGCTGTAGCCCCCTCCCTCATTCCCTCCTAATCCCACTTTTCCTTCCTCATTTCCTCCCTGCCCCTCTCTAAGTCCAGTGATAAGGGATGTCCTTCCCCCCTTCCATCTGACCCTAGTTTATCAGGTCTCATCAAGACTGGCTGCAATGTCCTCCTTTGTGGCCTAGGAAGGCTGCTCCTCTCACGGAGAAGGGGAGATCAAAGAGCCCACTACTGAGTTCATGTCTGAGACTCATAAACAAACCTTTGGTAGAGTGCAGGGAATCATATGAAAGAAGGAGAGTTAGTAAGACTTGGAAAGGACGGGAGTGCCACTAGGATTAGATATATCTGGGCACAGGGGACTTTTCTGAGACTAATTCTCCAACCAATGACCATACATAGATATAACCTTGAACCCCTCCTCAGCCATAGCCCATGGCAGCTCAGTATCCAAATGGGTTTCCCTAGTAAGGGGAACAGGGACTGTCACTTGAGTTCTTGATCTTAGTCATTCTGATGGGTATAAGGTGAAATCTCAGGGTTGTTTTGATGGGAATATTAAGGAAATTATTTTTTCTATTTTTCTTTTCTTTTTTAAATTTATTTTAACTATTATTTTTTACTTTTATTAATTACAGTTTATTCACTTTGTATCCCCCTATGTAGTTCCCTCCCCCCTCTTCCAATCCCACCTTTCCTCCTCCTTCTCCACCCATGTCCCTCCCAAAGTCCACTGATAGAGGAGGTCTTCCTCTCCTTCCTTCTGATCCTAGTCTCTCAGGTCTTATCAGGAGTGGCTGCATTGTCTAATTCTTTGAGAATTTCATATAAGAGAACCCATACCAGATACTGCAAAAGTAGCCAAGTATTTTAGAATAGCTAAGTCAAAGGCTTATTAAAAATCTAATAATATTATAAGCTTTTTACATTTTATTTTTAATTGTTTTAGCTTTATTTAAAAAATTACAGTTTATTCACTTTGAATCCCCCCTGTAGCTCCCTCCCTCCTCCCTTCCAATCCCAACTTTTCTTCCCCTTCTCCACCCATGCTCCTCCCCAAGTCCACTGAGAGGGAAAGTCTTCCTCTCCTTCCTTCTTATCTTAGTCTAGCAGATCTCATCAAGACTGGTAAGGCTGCTCTCCCATCAGGGGGAGGTGATCAAAGAGCAGGCAAATCAGTTCATGTTAGAGACAATCCCTGTTCCCATTACTATGGAACCCACTTGGACACCGAACTGCCATGGACTACATCTGTGCAGGGGTTCTAGGTTTTCTCCATGCATGATCCTTGTTGGAGTATCAGTCTCAGAAAAGACCCCTGTGCCCAGTTTTTTGTTTTTTGTTTTTGTTTTTTGGTTCTGTTGCTCTCCTTGTGGACCTCCTGACATCTCCAGGTCCTATAATCTCCCCCTTCTTTCATAAGGTTTCTTGTACTCTGCCCAAAGTTTGGTTATGAGTCTCAGTATCTGCCTTGATAACCTATAGGGTAGAGTCCTTCAGAGGCCCTCTGTGATAGGCTCCTGTCCTGTTCCCTGTTTTCTCCCTCTTCTGATGTCCATCCTCTTTGCCTTTCTGAATGGAGACTGAGCAACTTAGGCAGAGTCCTCCTTCTTGATTATTTTCTTTAGGTGTAGAGATTTTAGTATGATTATCCTGTCTTATAGGTCTAGTATCCACTTATAAGTGAATATAGACCCTGTGTTTCTTTGTGCTTCTGGTATGCCTCAATCAGGATTATCTTTTCTAGATCCTACGATTTGCCTGCAAATTGCATGATTTCCTTGTTTTTAATTGCTGAGTAATATTCCATTGTGTACCACAGTTTATGTATCCATTCCTCTGTTTAAGGGCATCTGGGTTGTTTCCAGGTTCTGGCTATTAGGAATAAAGCTCCTAAGAACATGGTTGAGCAAATGTCCTTGTGTACTTGAACATCTTTTGGAGTTACTTTGTCAGTATCATTTTAACTTTTGACAGTTTTAAAAAAGTAGTTTGATACTAATGACTTCAGCATTCCATAAAATTTGAAAGACTATTACTTTTTTATTTTATTATAATTATAATTATTAAAATTATACAAAAATCATTATAAAAATTTAATAATTACTTTTCTTATTATTATAATAAAATCATATTTTCCATCTTTTTCTTCTTTTTCTAACATCTTTCAACTCTCCTTACAAACACTTCTTTAAGTTCATGTACTCATTTCCATTAATTGTTGTTACATGCTTAGCCACATGTACTAACAAGAAAAATATAATATTATAAGAGTTTTAAAACAAGAATTTTGTGTATGCATGTGGGGTGTGTGTATGTGTGTTTGTGACTCACCATATTTTAATTTGAAAAACATTTAGTACATTAATCTAAATATGTCCATAAAGATTTACCTATAGCAGTCCCTAAACATAAGTTGAACAAAGACAATAAAAATAGAAATGCAAAAGTGAATGGGAAATGTCCATATGGCCTAAACACTATACACTGCATACACAAACCCACACACACACACCAAACAAAAAGAACCAACCAATAAACAAGAAAACCCAACAAGCAACTAAGGGATGTTGAAAGTGGAAAAAGTAATCTTCCCTAGGGAAGTAGTAATCCAGTTAATAATCCAGTGCCAAATTGTCAGCCATGAAAACATAACTGAGTGGCATTTACAAACACTGTGCAGTTTATATCTAGTAGTATACCTATATACACATAATACATTTTAAGTACTCTCTGCAGTCTACTTCGGTAGGATTCTATTGGTTTTAAAATGATAACTTTTTATCTCAGTGCCTATCTAATTGTTAATCCCTAGGCCTATTCATGTAAATTTTCATCTCTCCATCTCCTCAAAATGCTTCATTTTAGTCCTGGAACTTGTGTCTCTAAGCAGCAAAACTTAGCTTGTGATTATTGTTTGTAGGCATTCATATTAAATAATAGTCCATACTTTTTATTTCACAAAATTAGGTTGATTGTAAAATCTTTGAGTGTATATTTCCATAGTATAACTTCCACTAGTAATGGAATTTGATAGGATATATAATATTGGGTTTACCATAAAATATAGGGCATAAAATATGCAAGGCGAAATGTTATTAAATGTTTCATAAAATTAGTGTAATAAAAACAAAGTGAAACAATAATTAGATAAAGTTAGAACCTTAGAAATGATTGGGGAAATTTTATACTTAAGAAAGCCATATGTTAATATACTATAGAAAAAAATCACACTTTTGAAGACATCACTATATCTAATTGCAATAATATATTAGCACAAACACAAAATTTATTACATTAAAAGAAAACATTATGTTTATGTGTCATCTTTGTAATTTACATGAAAAAATTGTTTTAAGTAATTGGAAATGGACATGTGATGGAACTGCTTACAACCAAGTTTTTGTTTTCAGTTTTTTCAAGGCCTCTTTCACATCCTTGTTTCTTAGGCTATAAATTAAAGGGTTCAACATGGGAATCACCAGGGTGTAAAACAGTGAAGTTATTTTGTCTTGATCTAAAGAATAAGAAGAACTTGGCCGGAAATACATGAATAACATTGTTCCCTGAAAAATTGAAACTGCTGTTAAATGGGAGATGCAGGTAGAAAAGGCCTTGAACCTCCCCTCAGCAGAACGGATCTTCAGGACTGATAAAATGATGTAACAGTAAGAGACAAGTACTCCTGAGATGGTGCTCAGTTCAATGAAACCAAAAACAGTAAATATGGCCAGTTCATTGACTTGTATGTCAGAGCAGGACAGGAGGTAAAGAGGAGGTAAATCACAGAAGAAATGGTTGATCTCATTAGAGCCACAGAAACACAAGCGAAATGTCAATGTTGTATGAATCACAGCATCTACAATACCCACCAAGTAAACCACAGCCAGAAGTTGGTAGCACACCTTACTAGACATGTCTATTACATATAACAAGGGGTTGCTGATTGCCTTGTACCGATCAAAGGCCATCATTGCCAGCAGCACACACTCCACATCTGTAAAGATGCAGAAGACAAAGAATTGGAGAACACAGCCAAGAAAAAGAATTGAATTGCTGCCTTTTGCAAGCAGGTCTACCAACATCTTTGGGCCAACTGCAGTGGAATAGCAGATGTCAGAGAAAGAGAGGTGGCTGAGGAAGAAGTACATTGGTGTGTGAAGCTGGGGATCCATCCTAATCAAAATGATCATTCCAAGATTTTCAATAAGAATAATGAGATAAACAATTAGAAAAGTGGTAAATAAAATCACCTTGATCAAAGGGTTATTGGAAATTCCCAAGAGAAGGAACTCAGCAGCTGAGCAGTTTCCAACCTCCATTCTTCTTTGTTTTATAAACTATTTCTAAATGATCAATATAATAATTGATTAGATATTTTTCATCTTTGAATATTATTATGCATTTGTTTGTACAGTTATTTATCTTCAAATACAGCCTAAGATATATAAAGGAGAAATTATCATAAAATGTATCTAATTTTAGTTGAGCCACTTTTTTTCTATGATGCATACAGTTCAGCAGTTTCTTCTTGACAAGTTATCATTGCTAATATTTATCAATGATCAGCTATCTATTATTACTATTACTATCTATTATGATTGGACAAATTCTCCAGATTAAAAATGATATTCAAGGAATGTCAATGTAAGCCAGAACAGCCAGAGAGAAAAGACTTCATTTTTTGACAAAAAATCACATTTATTACCTTAATCAAGAAATATTAGTTTTAATAATGTTGGTGATATTGTACATGAATTAGTGAATAAAAATATTTCTGACAATGTTTGGTGCCAAAGTTTTACTAAAAAGTCAAATACGTTTAATTATACCCATCACCTACTATCACTGTTATGTCAGGAATTTTACAATCCCGTCATAAATTTCATGTAATTCTGAAAAATGAATCTCCTAAAAGTAAAAAGATATGTCATAGGAAGTTCAAAGAGAAGCTAGAAATACAGCACAGGGAATGAAACACTTGACACACTGTGAGGATTAGAGCTACTCTAGTACCCAGGTAAGGTCAGGTATATGTCTTTGCCACCACGTTATCCTGGCACCAAGAAGGTAAAGACAGCATCACCTGAAGCAAAGAGGCCAGCTGCTCTAAAAGAAAAAAATGAGCTCTGTGCTCAGTCAGAAACTGTGATTAGCATGCACTTGCAAACACTTGGGTGCAACAGCATAAGAATGTACCTGCATATACACATATACAAAAGAGAACAACAGATCAGCATACATGGTGTTTGAGGTCTTCATGAAAATGGTGATGGGTAGACATAAGGGATATTTCTGGGATATATAGGGTTCAATTTTATACATTGTTTTTATTTATTTGTGGATGTTAGAGATTTTCTTTTTGTATATTTAATGTTTAGAAATTGGAATGTAGTGTTGATTGAGCATTTATTTTTTTTAGAGTGAAATGTAGTATATTGTCCTTAAGTTCCAAATTAATACACATCAATATTTTGTGTTAACTATCATAATAGTATTAAGTAGATAACATATAAAGTTACATGTACTAAAAATTTTAAGCAACTTTTAAATAGAAAACAATATATGTATCAACAAATCCTAGCTGAAAGATTAATAGGCAACACCTCTCTTGGATTTACAAAAAACAAAAACAAACAATCCCCCCCCCTAAAAAATACAATCTCCCAAATGATGTCATACAAATTTACACAATTTTGAGAAGAAAATATTCTTGTACATTAGATTAAGAATTGCATTTAACTGGTAAGCCTGTATAAAATTAACTTCTACATTATTTAGTAATGATACTTTTTGTAATAAAAATATTGCTATTTTCCAGCATTATTTAAATATATTTACTAAGAGACCTACCTGCGATGTCTCTATCCTCATCAGTAGTATGTGAATTTATGTAGATGACATTTTATTGTTACACACTAACTTTTGGGATTTCAGCCTGAGAAAACTTGTCTTGACTCTTCTGGGTTATTCATCAATGTTTAATTAGATTCCTGGTTGTGAATTCCCCTCGGGGAATACTACAACAAGATTAGCAAAGGTTGATATTTTATTAATTTACCTTTGCTAACTAACTTACTTAGCATAATTGCTACACCTATCTCAGGTCAAAAAAGGAGAAATGCATAGTGGTACAAACACAAAACAGGACCATATTTTCCAACCTTTCTTAATTTTTGAATGGGCTCCTCAGACAGTAAAATTATAATTCATAGACACAAAATACAATATAAATATAAGTAACCAAAATTATATCTTCTTTTATGTAAAAATTAAAGTAGATATTTATTATGAGTAGACAAACAGGACATCTAATTTCAATTTTTTATTTATTCATTCCTGAATCAAAAATGAAGAAAGAATTAAGATATAGAAACATAGTTACATTAGTAACTCCTTGGAACTACTGTGTTAGGAAAATACTCATAGGAAGTCACTCATATATGTGAATGAACAAACTACTTCAGAGAAGTAATGAGTGTTTGAAAGTATCTTAGGTAGGCCTGAACTTTGATGTATTCACAAGTCTGTATCTTTTAGCTAAAGTCGTATCACAAAATGGAATTTCAAATGCTTGAATTGAGAGATATAATGCTTAGAACAATGACAGCTTGGAGACTTTGGGTTGACAGTTTTGTAACTTTTATTTCACAGCTACTTCCCATAAACATATGGACCACGTGAAGTGGAAGTTGCTTTTTAAATGCTGCGATATAAAGATAAACCAATTGCATGGAAATTGGCAAATGTTAATTTTTTTTGCATTTCAGTCTGTTTCTAATAATACCGTCTGCCAGGTTGTTGATTTAACATTTAGGGCTTTTCAAATAAAGTAAGAAATACTGGTCACTGTATATTGAGCTCATTGTATTTCTCACAGTCAAAATATAATAAGTCTGTAGAAAACCCACTGCTAGACTGGGTGTTGGATCCTCCTCTCTGGTTTGGAGGACTGAATATTTAATATCTTTCCATAGTAGAAATGTCATGAAGAGGACCAATTATGTTTTATGAGGGAAAACCTCAATTTCTAAGGGCTCTACACTTATGAATGAATTATTTCTCAAGGATTTTAGCTTCTAGTACAATTATATTGATGGTTCGAATTTCAAGATATGAAAAAACAAGCCATAGTCATATTCATATATTCTTTTTATATTATTTTTATTCATTACAAATTATTCAATTTGTATCCCAGCTGTGTCCCCATCCTTCATCTCCTCCCAATCCTACCCTCTCTCCTCTCCACCTGTGCCCCTCCCATAGTCCAGTAATAGATGAGTCCTCCTCCCATTCTATTTGGGCCCTAGTCTATCAGGTCTCATCAGTACTGGTTGCATTGTCTTCCTCTGTAGTCTGGTAAGGATGCACCCACAGGGGGAGGTGATCAAAGAACATGTCATTGAGTTCATGCCAGAGAAAGTCCCTGCTCCCCTTATTAGGGAACCCACTTGTAGACTGAGTCTATGAGCTACATCTGAGCAGGGGCTTTAAGTCCTCCCCATGCATTGTGCTTGGTTGAAGTATCAGCCTCTGCAGGACCTCCAGGGCTCAGTTTTCAATATTTATTTTTTATATTAATCACAGGTTATTTATTTTTATCCCAGCCATAGCCCCCTCTCTCATTCCCTCCCAATCCTAATCTCCATCCTGCCCCTTTCCAAGTCCACTTATAAGGGAGGTCCTCCTCCCCTTCCATCTGACCCTAGCTTATCAGGTATCTTCAGGACTTGATGCAATGTCCTCCTCTGTAGGCTAGCAAGGCTGCTCCTCCCTCGAGGGGAGGGGAGGGGGTGTCAAATAGCCAGTAGAGCTCAGTTTTTTTCAGCTCTGCTGGTCTCCTTTTGGAGCTTCTGTCTCCTCCAGGTACATTCTATTTTGGAAAGATTAATAGTACTTGAGAAAACATAGCTGAGGTACAAACTCATAAAGCTTTTCATCTTAAGAAAAAATTCTTCTTACTTAATTTTCTTCTTGATGTCTTGTTTCCATGTGCCATGTTCCACACTGAAAATAAGAAGTGTTTATCAGGCATTATTTTTATAGTGAAATGTTGTTAGAGGGGTATTTCAAACTGTCATCTAGATTGTGAAACACTCTATATCATTTGCCTTCTCTAAACAGTGTGCAATTATAAGTGAATATTAGACAAATAATATAGGATAAACATACTAAAATCTGTACACCTAAAGAAGTTAAAGCAAGAAGGAGGACCGTAGGTAAGATGATCAATCCTTACTCAAAAAGGCAAACGGGACTTACATAGGAAGAAGGAGAAAATAGGGAACAGGACAGGAGTCTATCACAAGAAGGCCTCTGAAAGTCTCTACCCATCAGGGTATCAAAGCAGATGCTGAGACTCATAGCCAAACTTTGGCCAGAGTGCAGGGAATCTTAGGAAAGAAGGGGGAGATAGAAACACCTGGAGAGAACAGGAGCTCCATAAGGAGAGCAATAGAACCAAGAAATCTGAGCACTGGGGTCTTTTCTGAGATTGATACTCCATCCAAGGATCATGTAGGGATCCTTTTGGAGCTTCTGTCTCCTTCAGGTACATTCTATGTACCTAGAGGTGTACCTAGCACCTCTGCTCAGATGTAGCCCAAGGTAGCTCTGTCTCCAAGTGGAATCCCTAGTAATGGGAACAGGGACTGTCTCTGGCATGAACTACCTGGCTGGCTCTTTGATTCTCTCCCCTTGAACAGCATTACTAGGCCATAGAGGAAGACAATGTAGCCAGTCCTGATAAAACCTGATAGACTAGGGTCAAATGGAAGGGGAAAAGGACTTCCCCTATCAGTGGACTTGGAGCAGAGCATGGGAGGAGATGAAGGAGGGAGGGTAGTATTGAGAATGAATGAGGGAGGGAGCTACAGCTTGGATACAAAGTAAACAAACTGTAATTAATATAAAAAATAAAAAATAAATAAAAAGAGCCAAAATAAATAAATAAAAAAGAAACTGTTAACAACTTTAAAAAATACTCCTTTGTACCAGTTGTTTTCAATAAATGGGTCACAACCCCTTTGGCAAAGCTCTGCTTCCAAAAATATTTACGTTACAATTGATAACAGTAACAAAATTATGTTTATGAAGTAGAAACAAAAACAATGTTGTTGTTGGAGTCAGCCCTACCTGAGGAACTGTACTAAAGGTCCCAGCACTACAGGTTTGAAAACCACTGCCCTATATGATAGCCTGTAATTTAATTACTTCATATTTGTTCATATTACTTCATATTTATTATGAAGTGCATTATGCAGTTTTGAAGTTACCTGAAGTCTATTACATCCTTAGAAAACAAATGTATTAGGAATAAGCATCTGAATATATCTTGAAACATGGATCAAATTATCCTTCCTCCCTTTCATGCCTCCAAACCCCCACATATTTTTTTTTTACTGTCTGAAGTTTACAGCTTCTTTTTCTTTAAATATTCATATGTGCACATATGGTTTGTTTTGTCTTAATGGTTTATTAGATTTCTGATTTGAACTTATGTTATTGTTTTCCTTTTTTGAGAGACACACATGTAGTATAATATGTATCTATATATGTGTGATACACAGAACTAAGTACATAAATGTAATTTGTTCATTTTATATAATGATACCTGAATATATGGGATAATTTCAAAATAATTAAGAAAGATAGAAGTGTGTTATGTAGTGTAATTAGACACGATACACAATGTTACAAAGAAATGATATTGTTTAATGAATGGAAGATGACAAAATATGAGCAGAGATTATGCATTTATGCAGTGTAGAAGTAGTATGTCACACAGTGAAGTGCCACGTGGATTTACTAAGAAGAGTATGCCAACTTTCTTCCAGCATTAGTTTAAATGTAATCTACAGCAATGCATAGGCAGTTGAATTATTATATTACAATGCCTGTTTAGACTATTGATACTGTAAAGCATATAAATGTTGCAAGTACTTTAAATTATGACAGACTAACATTCACTCATTTCATCTGATAGTAACTACTGTTCTTCAAAGTACAGAACCAAAGATGAATATCTACAAAAATACTAATAGATATTTAGAAATCACTTCCCATTAAATTTAATCCATGAGCAATAACATTCTGTATTTTGCTTCTTTCTACACAGAGGAGAAATAACCACATTAAAATTATTTTTTGGAAAAATATTTTTAGGCATAGATCATTAAAGACACATATTTTCATAATATATGTACAAATGACACAAAATTTCATAATATTTAAGTGCAGAATATACATAAGTTGGGAGTGTCTGTGTTCTCAAAGCAAGCATAAACAGAGTTAAAACAGTTCTCTTATGAAGGCACTACATTATGCACTAAAATACTACGCTTTAAGAAATATTTTTTTCAGAGCTCCAATCACCTCCTTGTTTCTAAGGCTGTATATCAAAGGATTAAACATGGGAGTCACAACAGTGTAGAACAGAGAGAGAAGTTTGTCAGTTCCAGGAGAATGCATGGACTTTGGTCTCAAGTAGGTAACTGTAGCAGACCCATAGAACAAAACCACAACAAGCAGGTGGGAAGAGCATGTGGAGAAGGCTTTTGCCCGCCCTTTGGCTGTTGGCAACCTCAGGATTGCTGCAATGATTTTGCTGTAGGATGTAAGCACCAGTATAAAAGGGAGTGTAGCCACCACCATAACAACCACATAGACAGACAGTTCATGCACGGAAGTGTCCCCACAGGCCAGCTTGAGAATGGGTGGTATGTCACAGAAGAAATGGTCTATTTGGTTAGAATTGCAGAAATTCAGAGAGAATATCTGGCAGGTTTGTCCTATCTGGAATGGGATGCCACTAAGCCAAGACCCCACTGCCAAATAAGTGCACTTTGTTGGGTTCATGACCAGAGTATAGTGAAGAGGGCGGCAGATGGCCACGTAGCGGTCATAAGACATAACAGCCAGAAGCAAGCATTCAGTAGTTCCAAAGATTAAGAAGAAGCACAACTGTATGGCACAGGCCATCACTGAAATCCTTCTGTCCTGTACCTTGATGTTGAACAGAATCCTTGGGATAGTAACTGACACATAACAGATTTCCAGAGCAGAAAAATTTGACAGGAAAAAATACATGGGTTTCTGTAATGCAGGGTCCATGCTGGTTATTACTATTATGAGGAAATTTCCTGTCAGGATAATTATATAAACAACAGAAAACACTGCAAATAGGAATCCTTGGAGGTTTGGAAGGTCAGAAAATCCTAACAATACAAACTGTATCACTGTGGAAACATTGTTTATGGCCTTGAGCTCCTCAGGTTTCACCTGTGGGAAATGTTAAATCAAAGATACATGTCACTTTTACTTTCATCTATTTAGTTTTTTAAATGCTTTTCTGACAACACGCTTTAGTTTTCTCTTTTTAATAATTAAAAGTTTAAATTCCATTGGTTTAAAACTACAATTTAAATATATTTTCATAATTAATAAATAAAAGTTGAGCTTAACTTCTGAGATAGATTTTATTATATATTTATGTTGATAAGATGCGTTATTTTAGATTGTATTAGTACATTAGTACATCCAAAATCTGAAAAATGTTTCCTATGACTTTGCTGTAGTGTCTCCAAGGTTTTCCCTAGGCTTGTATTTTGTGGAACTTTGTAATTTCAATACTAAAAAATAAAATAAAATAAAACCATCAAATATCATAAAATATTATTTAGTTAAAAAGAGTTTATCTTTCAATGTAAGTTATATGAGATCAGGAGGCATAAATTATGCTTAGACTTTGACTTGGAGAGAGATTATCTGGATTTTCTCAAATCGTTTCCAGCCTCACTAATCCTGCTATCAGCAGATTTATTTATTTTTTTCCGTTCAGTGTTACCATTGTGTGTGTGTGTTTTCAGGCAAATGTGTGCTCATGCTTATGTTATTTTTGTTTTATTCTTATGTCTAAATATTTATTATAAGGTTTTAACAGTCACTACACTTTATGTGCAACACATACAATATTGTTTTGAAAAAATAATTTATTAAATTACTAGATAAAATACAAAAACATCAAATTGCCTATTTCATATGAATAAATCCCCTCAAACAAGCAACGATTTGTAGCTGAATTTTTGACATATACCATTTATACATTATGCACATCATACATATTTATCTGTCTGCATGGTCAGATAATGGTAGGGAGTACAAATAATGGATGAATTATTTTATTCCCAAACATTCATGTATGAGTAGAATATGAGCTATCCTGTGTTGATACTATGTTGTGAATAATAAGAAGGTGAAAATAATTATATCATAAAGAGAGACCCGCATCACCATCTGCTAGCACTAATAAGTCTAGAAAATGACAAAGGAACAAATTTTAATACACACTAAACATAAACCTAATTTGTTTTGATGATATTCTAGAAAAATAGTGACATGTAAAAGATTCTTAATCTTCTGTAATTATAATTTTAATTAGGAAATGATGTTAGAGATTTAAAAACCAAAATAAAATAGCAACAACAACACATCAACAAAAAGCAATGTGGTCTCACAATAGTGACAGCAGAGAACGCCAGAGGATAGGAAACTGGGAGTCATGTGGAAATGAAGCTAGGTTTATAACTGACACAAAACTGTGGTTGGTTGAGGGGGGAAATAACATTCTTTATTTCTATTAGAGCCTTAAGAAATGGATATTGTGATGCTGGTTAAAAGTTTGTGAAACTGCTTTTGAGCATAGTTGCCATGAAGAAAATATGCATGTTCGTGAGGACTATTCATCTTCATTGAGCATCACTCAATGTATCAAATAACACTTTTTTGACTCCAGAACTCACATGGTTTTAATTTACCAGATAAAACAAGAAGAAGAAAGAGCAAAATGATAAGTAGGTCATCTCATAGGAGATCTGATGACTGAGTTCCTAGGATATCTATAGTGTAGTGAGTAATAACATTACTAAGGAATCGTTTCAAGTTCAGATTATCCTTTCTCTATACTGCTGTTAGCACTATAACCATTCTACTCACAGGTTCCTTCCAATTCAAAGAAGAAACTAATACTGGAAAACAAAAGAATCATTTTAATACTAGCAGGATAGGATGTAAGTCAATTTAATAATATCCTTTTTTTTTTTTTTGAGACAGATTCTGTGTGCAGCTCCAGCGGTCTTGGAACTCACTCTGTAGACCAGGGCAGCTTCAAACTCAGAGATACATGTGTCTCTGTCTCCCAAGTGCTGGAACTAAGGGCATGTAACACCACCCGTTCCCTAACTTAGTTAATGATTATATAAAATTGAGCCCTTTGGACATCTTTTCTCTAGACTTGACATATATAACATATTTAAACAAATTATTACCTTAACATATTTTGAGAGTTAAGTACAGATATTGGTGAATATGATGATAATCTCTATTACATAGGATTAGTTTACAATTGAGTACTTTATATTTCTTTAATGTGATTACTTAATAATTGTATCCAAAAATGTATAAATTCTACTTTAATCAGTGTTTGAAACTTAAGCATTAAATATTTATCTAATTTTCTGGAATTTAACATTGTTTTCTGGTGTTAAGATAGTGTTTACTTATACAAATAAATTTGTATTTGTATCGTACTTACCTGTTTGATTTTAGGATCAATATAATACTTACCATTATAGTTTTCACAAAAAATGTGAGAAAAATATACTTTTCAGCTTATGAAGTTTATTTGCAACAATTATTAACTGCCTTCTCAAAATCTCAGACTATAAACTAGCTATGTTCCTTAAGTAGTAAGATTTGCTTCCTCGGGGATCAACTCTTCCCACTCAACCTTCTAACTGAGATAATAATTCTGCCTGTCATTCAAGGAGATTAATACAAAAAACCAAAATAATATCCAGCAGGTTACTTTAAGAAATTAATGCATATGTATAACATATTTTGATCGAATTCATTCTACATTTCCCCCTCTCCAATTTTTCTCCATCTCCACCACTGTTTTTCCTCCCTCAACACCCAAACGCCCTTCTTCTCCCTGAGTCAAGTTAACACTGCCTATATATGTATGTCTACAGAGACATCTGCCTCAGTACAGGCAACAATTTAGACACCTCATGCATTGCTGAATACGATATATTCTTCCTCCATCCAGCAGTTATCAATTGCTGATAGTGTAGCAGATAAGGTTGGGGCTCCATGAAGCCCCTCCTGTTTCATGCTAAAAGTTAGGTTGGCTTAATCCTTTGCAAATCTGCACGCAATCCCAGCTGCTGTGAGTTCCTATGTGTTACAGTCCTATTATGTCCAGAAAACACTGATTTGCTTCAAATGTAGACTTCCTCTAGCTTCATCTTCCACAAAGGCATCTTAACCTTGAGAGCACTAGATGTGATAGCTTATTTAATGCCAAGTACTCCACATTATTATTATTTAATGCATGTTGTCATATATGCGAGTCTGTAATAATTAGTGTATAATACAAAAAGGAGTTCCTGTGATGATGGTGGAGGGATGCACTAATATACTTGAGTTTTAGCCTCTACTTTTTTTTTTTTTTTTAGAGACAAAAAGTAAATTAATGTTACTGTTCGGACCAGAAGTAGGGAGAAACGAGGAGTTTCTCAATGGGTACAGGCTTTCTTTTTAAAAGATAATGAACTTTTTCTGAAATTACATAGTGTTGATA
Source organism: Pachyuromys duprasi (assembly GCA_028658305.1). NCBI lineage: Eukaryota > Metazoa > Chordata > Mammalia > Rodentia > Muridae > Pachyuromys > Pachyuromys duprasi. Next base: position 59,329,722 of record CM053752.1, read on the forward strand.
GTTGAATAATGTGGACACATATAAAAACTGTAATTGTACACTTTACAATGGGTTAACTAGGGGATTTTGACTCAATAAAGAAAGGTACTTTAAAACAAGAGAGGCCACATTATAAAGAAGGAGCTTGTGAATCTGCTACATTCTGACCAAGTAAGGATTACTATTTCATCTGAGAAGAACACGTACAAAGCTGAGAAACATTCCATTCCTGATTTTTAAAATATTAGTTACCTGTCTTGAGGAAGGCAAGCCTAGGAGATAATTTAGTGCCCTGGGACCCTCACTTGGTTTGGTGTTATACACAACACACACACAGTGCACAATTATACATATACACTCCTCTCCAAACAGTGCAAGTGGCATCTGTTTTCAACCCCTTGGCCCTCCAGCTACATTCAGCTATACTCATGCCCATCTCTGAGCAATGGCACAAGTGTCCATGCCCTTGATAATGATCAAATTTAGACAATCTATGACAGCATATTCCTAAAATGGCTGGGGAGGGAGAGTAAAAGAATCATTCCAACCTGAACGGATTTTGTACTGGGGGAAAGGATATCTGACCTAATCTATCAATCAAGGTAGGCAAACACTAAAATTACATCACTGAGTAACCAGTCCCTCCTCTTTAACTTAATAAAGGAAAGCTGGAAAAGTATCCAAGGCCCTTGAGTATCTTCACTCATGCCTTACATTGTCAATCTTTTTTGTTGTTGTTGTTTACAAAATACAACTGATTTATTTTTATACAGAAACCACTTCGAAATCTCAGTTCATGATTTCACAGTTTGTTGTTCCCTTCATACTGATTTAAAACTCGATTCTCGAGCATTTGTGGAAATGAGCACTTAATTCCAGTACTTAATAAAATTACTGAAGATCTGTTATAATTAAAATTCCAGATTTTCCAAACATCTTACTTTGTATCTTTTGAAACATAGGTGTATAGATTTCTATATTTTTATCATATCTTATAGATCTATATAAGTGAGTATATACCATGTGCATCTTTTTGCTTTTGGGATACCTCACTCAGGATGATCGTTTCCAGGTCCCACCATTTGCCTGCAAATTTCATGATTTCCTCCTTTTTAATTGCTGAGTAGTATTCCATTGTGTAAAAGTACCACAATTCTGTATCCATTCCTCACTGAGGGACATCTGGGTTGTTTCCAAGTTCTGGCTATTATGAATAAAGCAGCTACGAATATAGTTGAGCAAATGTCCTTGTTGTGTACTTGAACATCTTTTGGATATATGCCTAGGAGTGGTGTAGCTGGATCTTGAGGAATCACTATTCTTAATTGTCTAAGAAAGTGAGAAATTGATTTCCATTGTGGTTGTACAAGTTTACATTCCCGCCAGCAATGGAGGAAGTTTCCTCTTTCTCCACATCCTCTCCAGCATGTGTTGTCACTTGAGTTTTTGATCTTAGCCATTCTGGTGGGTGTGAGGTGAAATCTCAGGGTCGTTTTGATTTGCATCTCCCTGATGGCTAAGGACATTGAGCATTTCTTTAGGTGTTTTTCTGCCATTCTACAGTTCTCTACAGAGAGTTCTCTGTTTAGCTCCATACCCCATTTTTAATTGGATTACTTGATTTGTTGCTTTTTAACTTCTTGAGTTCTTTAGATATACTGGCTATTAGCCCTCTGTCAGATATAGGGTTGGTGAAGATCCTTTCCCAGTCTGTAGGCTGTCGTTTGGTTTTGATGACAGTCTCTTATGCTTTACAGAAGCTTTTCAGTTTTATGAGGTCCCACTTATTTATTGTTGATCTTAGAGCCTGTGCTGTTGGTGTTCTATTCAGGAAGCAGGCTCCTGTACCAATGAGATCTAGGGTCTTTCCCACTTTTTCTTCTAACCGATTTAATGTGTCTAGTGTTATGTTGAGGTCTTTGATCCACTTGGACTTTAGTTTTGTGCAGGGTGATAAATATGGATCTATTTTCATTTTTCTGCATATGGACATCCAGTTGGTCCAGCACCATTTGATGAAGATGCTGTCTTTTTTCTGTTGGATGGATGTTGCTTCTTTATCAAAAATCAAGTTTCCATAGGTGTGTGAGTTTATTTCTGGGTCTTTTATTCAGTTCCATTGATCCACTATTCTGTTTCTATGCCAATACCATGCAGTTTTTATAACTATTGCTCTGTAGTACAGCTTGAAGTCAGGGATGGAGATACCTGCAGATGATCTGTTGTTGTAGAGGATCATTTTGGAAATTCTGGGATTTTGTTTCTTCATATGAAGTTGAGAATTTTTCTTTCAAGGTCTGTAAAGAATTGTGTTGGTATTTTGACGGGAATTGCATTGAATTTGTAGATTGCTTTTGGCAGACTAGCCATTTTCACTATGTTAATCTTGCCAATCCATGAGCACGGGAGATCTTTCCATCTTCTGATATCTTCTTCAATTTCTTTTTCAGAGACTTGAAGTTTTCCTCAAACAGATTTTTGACTTTCTTGGTTAGAGTCACCCCAAGGTATTTTATGTTATTAGAGGCAATTGTGAAGGGTGTTTTTTCCCTAATTTCTTACTCGGCCCTTTCATCTTTAGTGTATAGGAGGGCTTCTGATTTTTTTTTTTTGAGTTGATTTTGTATCCAGCCACTTTACTGAAGGTGTTTATCAGTTGAAGGAGTTCTCTGGTTGAATTTTGGGGGTCACTCATGTATACTAACATATCATCTGCAAATAGGGATACTTTGACCTCTTCCTTTACAATTTGTATCACCTTGATCTTCTTTAGTTGTCTTATTGCTCTAGCTAGGACTTCAAGTACTATGTTGAAGAGATATGGCGACAATGGGCAGCCTTGGATTGATTTAAGTTTCTCTCCATTGAGTTCGATGTTGGCTATAGGCTTGCTATATATTGCCTTTACTATGTTTGGGTATGTGCCTTTTATCCCTGATCTCTCCAGGACTTTAAACATGAATGGATGTTGGACTTTGTCGAAAGCTTTTTCGGCATCTAAGGAAATGATCATGTGGTTTTTCTCCTTCAGTTTGTTTATATGGTGGATTACATTGATGGATTTCTATATATTGAACCACCCCTGCATTCCTGGGATGAAGCCTACTTGGTCATAGTGGATGATATCTTTTATGTTTTCTTGGATTCGGTTTGCAAGTAATTTGTTGAGTATTTTTGCATCAATGTTCATAAGAGAGATAGGTCTGAAGTTTTCTTTTTTGTTGGGTCTTTGTATGGTTTATGTATCAAGGTGACTGTGGCTTCATAGAATGGGTTTGGTAATGTTCCTACTGTTTCTATTTTGTGGAATAGTTTAGAGAGAATTGGAGTTAGCACTTCTTTGAAGGTATTGTAGAATTCTGCACTAAAACCATCTGGCCCAGGGCATTTTTTGGAAG
>CM053752.1:59333598-59364499 GCA_028658305.1 Pachyuromys duprasi
AAGAAGGAGATGAGGGAGGGAGTGGGAGGGTAGGAGGGAATGGGGGAGGGGGCTATGCCTGGGATTCAAAGTACCCAACCTGTGATTGAGATAAAAATAAATAAATTAAAAAATAAAAAAGAATTTGCAATGGTCCAAATGAAAAACTGCAGAGTATAACCCCAGAAGGGAATCTACTTGCTCTTGCCAAATATATCTACCAGAATCTTGGGATCAGTTGCAGTGGATGAGTAAAGATCACAAAAAAAGAAGTTTCTCAGGGTATAAACTATGATCAAAATAATCATACCAAATTTCCTCAGAAGACTGATTACCGATGAGTAGAAATATGGCAAACACAAGAATATCAGGGTTATTCGTTGCTCTCCCAAAATGAATTCAATCAAGGAATAGTTTCCTATGTCCATTATTTCTTCTAGTCTATAATTAAAAATTAAAATTTTATTTTAACTTATAGATAATAACAATATTATAAGATAGAACACAATTCATTTATTTCACATATATTTTATACTATTAAAATTTCTGAGACCTGTAAGCTTAGCAGAGTATCATTGATAGTATCAGTTGTTGGCACTCTCACAAAGGATAGGTATTTGTTTGGGTCAGGCATTGGTTGGTCATTCCCTCAATCTCTGCTCTATCTTCTCTACCTTTATCACTGCACATCTTGTAGGCAGGGTAATATTGTGGTTGGAGTTTCTGTGGGTGTTTTGGAGTTCCCTTCCCTCTCCTAGGATGCTATTCTAGTTAGAAGGTGTCCTCTTCAGTCTCTATGGTCTCTGCTACTAAGACTCTCTGTTTGAATCCTCCTCTTATCTTCCCAGGGGCCTATGCTGATTTTGGTCTCCAGCTTGTCAAATAGATACCCACACCCTCAGTTTCTCTTTTCTCTGCAGGCCTTCTGTCCTGTTGCCCTAACTCCATGCTGAGACTGAACAATCAAGAAGGACCATGCATGAACTGGGCCTAACCCTCTGACAAATATGTAGCAGATGCACAACTTAGGCTTCATGTGGGTTCCCTAGTAAGGGAAGTAGTGATTGCATTGGACAAGGAATTACTTTCCAGCTTTTTGATCACTTCCTGCTGGTAAGACTACCTTATCAGACCACAGGGGAAGAGGACATGCTCTGTCCTGATGAAACTTGATGAGCTGGGCAGGATGGGAAAGGGAAGGGGAAGGAGGTGGGAGGGAGGATGAGACTGGGAAGGAAGGAGGGGTAGGGCTACAACCAGGATGTAAAGTGAATAAAATTATGAATGAATTATTAGAAAATATTCTGAAAGTTGTTTCTTTCTTGCAACCTTTTCTTAACCTATTTGTTAATAACAAATATGGCAAGTGTCTGACATAGACAGCTGAGAAACTGAGTTGAGCCTATTTGTAATTACCATCCACAGTTTTCTACTCATTTGTTATTGTATGTAGTAGCTACATTTGTTATTGCAAGAAATATATTTGGGTACATTGATTCTGATGAAATCTTTAAAATATGAAATAAACACAGTTGTTAGAGAGATAGGCTATACTTTCAGAGGATATATCTCTATTTTTAAGATAATAAACACAAAAGAACTGGTTATTTTATTAGTGAAAGAGCACAAAAGCTAAAAACATTTTATTGGTTTAGAACTAGTCACTGATTGATAATTGTAATCATAACTACATATGCTTACTTGGTTAAAGAAATACAGAATAGAACTATTTACTGCTAACAAAGAAGATGGCTATTCCTTCTGTGTTTTATTTCAGTTTTAAATGTCTTTAACATTTTACTTATTTAGTGTATGCATATACATCAAGGACCTGCCTCTGCTGCTTTTACATGGGTCCTGGGGCCTTGTGATTGTGCAGCAAGTGCTTCAGCCACAGATCCATTTAAATGTTTTTGATTGAAATAAAGTTGGACCAACTTTCTGCTCCCTTTTCTTGCTCCAGTCACACATCGTATTATATTATGTGTGTATCTATATGACATACTGTATTAAAAATCTAAGCTCTCCTCCATAGTAGAATGAAGTAACTCAAACATTAAATGCCCACAATTAGTCATCCCAAAGTTCTTTTTCTTATACACATTCTCCTCAATATTAAAATATTTCTTTTGTTATCTCACTTAGTATCCACTTATAAGTGACTACATGACATGTGTGTCTTTCTGCTTCTGGGATACCTCACTCGGGATGATCTTTTCTAGATCCCACCAATTTCCTCCAAATTTCATGATTTCCTCGTTTTTAATTGCTGAGTAGTATTCCATCATGTAAATGTTCCACAATTTCTGTATCCATTCATCCATTGACAGACATCTGGGTTTTTTCCAGGTTCTGGTTATTATGAATAAAGCTGCTACAAACATGGCTGAGCAAATGTCTATGTTGTATACTTATTTGAGTATCTTTTGAATATGTGCCTAGGAGTGGTATAGTTGATCTTGATGTAACACTATTCCTAATTGTCTGAGAAAGTGCCAGACTAATTTCCAAAGTGATTCTACAAGTTTACATTCCATCCAGCAATGGAGGAGGGTTCCCCTCTCCAGTATGTGTTGTCACTTGAGCTTTTGATCTTAGCCATTCTGATGGGCGTAAGGTGAAATCTCAGGGTTGTTTTGATTTGCATCTCCCTGATGACTAAGGACAATGAACATTTAAGTGTTTTTCTGCCATTTGATATTTCTCTACAGAGAATTCTCTGTTTATCTCTGTACCACATTTTTAAATTGGATTACTTGATCTGTTGCTTTTTAACTTCTTGAGTTCTTTATATATTCTAGATATTAGACTTCTGTCAAATATAGGGTTGATGAAGATCCTTTCACGGTCTGTTCTGACCACAGGGTCCTTTGCTTTACAGAAGCTTTTCAGTTTCATGAGGTCCCAGTTATTGATTGTTGATCTTAGAGCCTGTGCTGTTGGTGTTCTGTTCAGGAAGTTGTCTCCTATGCCAATGGGTTCTAGGCTCTTTTCCACTTTTTCTTCTAACAGGTTTAATATGTCTCATTTTATGTTGAGGTCTTTGATCCACTTGGACTTTAGTTTTGTGAAGGGTATTAAATATGGATTGATTTGCATTTTTTCTGCATGTAAATATCCAGTTAAACCAGCACCATTTGTTGAAGATGCTGTCTTTTTCCATTGAAAGATTTTGGCTTCTTTGTCAAAAATCAAGTATCCATAGGTATGTATATTTATCATTATTCTCTTTTTAAAGATTTATTTATTTTCATTTTATGAGCATTTTTCCTATATGAGTTTATGTGTACTGAGTCAGTGTCCATTGACAACCAATGGGAGAAAATATTATTGGTCTCCCACAATCAATGTTACAGGAGACTGTGAGCTGCAATGTGGGTATTAGGGACTAAAACCAGTTCCCCTGCAGGAGAAACAGAAATCATTTCTCCAGCCCCTATAATATGACTCCATTAAAAGTAACATTTCAAAATTCATATTTATTTTTAGAATATTCATCAAGTTACAGAACTATGGTTACTACCTAATTTAAAAATATTTTCATCACCTTAGTATGGCCATATTTTTAGTGAAGACATCTAATTTCACTTCATCCTTTACAATTAATATATTGAGTGAACTTTCAGGATTTTGTTTTGAAATATGAAGTCATTGAAAGAAAGAAATTTTAGAAAGGGAACAGGCAGGATCTTACCACAGAGGTCCACTGAATGATTCCATCCAGCAGGGGATCAAGGGAGATGCAGAGAGCCACAGCCAAACTTTGAGCATAGTGCAGGGAGTCTTATGGAAGAGTAGGGGGACTAATGTACACTGAAGAGACAGGAACTCAACAAGGACACCAACAAAACAAAAAAAAATATGGTCTCAGAGGGATCTGCATAGACTGATGCATCAACCAAGGACCATGAATGGAGAGGACCTAGAAACTCTACTCAGATATAGCCTGTAGGCAGCTCAGTCTCCAAGCGAGTCTCCTAGGGAAGCAGTGGCCATCTCTGCCATGAACTAGGTTCCCTGCTCTTTGATCACTTCCCCTTAGAGAGGTAGCCTTACCAGGCCGCAGAGGAAGAGGATCCACACCGTCCTGATGAGACTTGATAGACTAGGGTCAGATAGTAGGGAGGAGGACTCCCCCACTTCAGTGGACTAGGAGAGGAGGATAGGTGGGGGAATAGGGAAGGAGAGTGGGACTGCAAATAGATGAGGAAGGGGGCTATAATTGGGATTCTAAGTGAAAAATCTCTAATAGAAATTTTTGATAAAATAATGGGCAAAGATGTTCAAAATTGTGATGTCCTCCTTATGCACAAAGGAATTTTCCTTTGATGAGAATGAAGTGCCCCTCTTCATCTTTCCTGATTAATTATGGTTGAAAGTCTATTTTATTAGATATGAGGATTGCTACCCCAGCTTGTTTTCTGGGTCCATTTGTTTGAAAACAGTTTTCCAGCCCTTTATTCTGAGATAGTGTTTATCTTTGTTGAGGTGTTTCTTGGATGCAGCAGAATGTTGGATCCTGTTTCTGCATCCATTCTGTTAGTCTGTTAGAGTTGAGTCAATTAATATTGATAGATAATAGTGACCAATGACTATTAGTTCCTTTTATTTTGGAGTTGGTGGTCTTACTATTATTCATTGTTTTGTTTTTCTTTTATGTTGGGAAATTATCTGTATCCTATATTTTCTTTGGTGTAGTTGCTTTCATTGAATTGAAGCTTTCCTTCTAGTATCTTCTGTAGGGCTGGGTTGCTGTGTAGATATTGCTTGAATTCAGTTTTGTCATAGAATACTTTTTTCTCCATCTATGTTGATTGAAAGCTTTGCTGCATATAGTAGTTGGCATCTCTGGTCTCCTAGAGTTTGCATGATACCTGTCCAGGCCCTTCTGGTTTTCATAGTTTCTGATGAGAAGTCTAGTGTGATTCTGATTGGTCTACCTTGTTACTTGGCCCTTTTCCCTTCCTGTCTTTAATATTTTTTCTTTGTTTTGTAGGTTTAGTGTTTTGACTATGATCTGAGCAGAGATATTTCTTTTCTGGTCTTGTCTATTTGCTGTTCTGTAGGCTTCTCATATGTTTATGGACATTTCTTTAAGTTGGGAAAATTTTCTTCTATGATTTTTTTTAAATAATATTATCCTATCCTTGGAGCTTGGAGTCTTCTTTTTCATCTATTCCTATTTTTCTTAGGTTTCGTCTTTTCATGGCGTCCTTGATTTCTTGAATGTTTTGTGTTTGGAACTTTTCCAATTTTACTTTTTCTTTGAGTGAGGAATCAATTTCAGCAAGGGTCTCTTCAGCTCCAAAGATTCTCTCTTCCATTTCTTGTATTCTATTGGTGATGCTTACCTTTGTGATTCCTTATCTTTTCTCTAAGTTCTCCAGTTCCAGGTTTGTTTGTTTTTTTTTTCTGTTTTTGTTTTCTTTATAGAGTCAAATTCTGTTTTCATGCTTTGCACCATTTCCTTCATCTGATTGAAGTTGGCTCCTATTTTTTCTTTGTTTCCTCTCTATATGTCTTTTATTGTTCCTCTAACATGGGCCATTATATTCTTTTGAATTTCTTTGAGAGCTCTGTTCATTTCCTCTTTTTGTTCCTGTAGTAACTGGATAATCATAGCTTTAAATTCATTTTCCTGAGTTTCTGCTGAATTAAAATATTGGTTAGTTTTTGGTGTTGCTGATGGGGCTATGGTGTCCTGATTTTTGTTGGGTGAGTTCTTATGTCAACCTTTGGACATTTGCTTATATATATCAAAGGAGCTGTTTGTTCCTTGAGGCTGAACTTCAGACTGGAACTGTCAATCTCTGGTGTCTAGAGTATTCTTCAGAAAGATCAGGGAGGTGCAGTGATTTGAGAGTGTGGGGTGTTGCTCCGAGCTCCAATCAGGGCTAGCAGCTAAGGGTTCTGGTCTGGTCTGACCTGGGCTTGCACCTAAGGGCTCCTCTCTGGTCCAGACACTTGCCACCTTCCTCTGAGCCAGAGGCTGTGCACTCCTGTCTGGGATGGGAGCTGAGGGTGCCTCAGTCTAGACAGGAAACTGTGTGTTCCGGTCCGGGATGGTGGCTGGGGGCACCAAGGGAGGCTGTGTGCTCAGATCTAGGCTGACAGATGTGCACCTGCCAGTCAGTAGGACCTTTTCAAGGAAGTGACTGGGTGTCCCGAGGACCTTCCCACTTGATTTCCTCACCATAGGATTTCCTCTCACTGGCAATACAAACGCTGGTGTTTTAGGTCCCAGAGTTCAGTCTCTTGGTCACTGTGCTAACACTGCTGTCCTACTCCTCAGACACAGTGTCCTGACGGGGCCGCCATCTTGGATCTCCTATACCTCATTTTTAAGTGGATTATTTGGTTTGTTGGTGTTTAACTTCTTGAGTTCTTTATATATTCTGGATATTAGCCTTTTCTAAGATGTAGGGTTTCTGAAGATCTTTTCCCAGTCTGTAGACTGTCATTTTGTTCTGTTGACCATGTCCTTTGCTTTACAGAAGCTAAAATATACTAAAATCTACAGACCTAAAGAAGCTAAACAACAAGGGGGAGCCTAGGGAAGATACTTAATTCTCATTCAGAAGGGAAAACAAGATACACACCAGAAGCAGTAGAAGAGAGGAAACATGACAGGAGCTTACCACGGATGTCCTCAAAAAGACTCCAATCAGAAAGGGATAGAAGCAGATGCAGAGACTCACAGTCAAACTTTGGAGAGAGCACAGGGACTCTTATGGAACCAGAGGGGACAGGAGCCACACAAGGAGACTAAGAAAGACAAAATATAGCAGGGCCCAGGGGTCACTGCAGAGACTGATGCATCAACTAAAGATCATACATAGTGAGGACCTAGAACCCTACTCAGATGCAGCTCACAGACAGCTCAGTCTCCACGTGGGGTCCCTACTAAGAGTAGAAAAGTCCGTCTCTGACAGGAACTCAGTTGCCTGCTCCTTGATTGCTTCTCCCTGATGGGGCAACCTAGCCAGCCCACAGAGGAAGACAATCCAGGCAGTCCTGATGGGACCTGATAGGCTAGGGTCATAGTGTATGGGAGGAGGACTTACCCTGTCAGTGGACTAGGAAAGAGGGATAGGGAGGAAGAAGGAGGGATGTTGGGACAGGAAGGAGTGAGGGAAGGGGCTACAACTGGGATACGAAGCTAATAAATTGTAAATAATAATAATACTATACTACTACCACTTCTAATGATAATAATAATAATAATAATAATAACAATAAAGAAAAGAGAATAGGGGACTCCAAGCTGGCAATGTGCAGTGTATACCATATCTGAGGGGCTGAGGATCTGAAACTGATGAGTGGACTGGGAGGTGGATCCAGAGCATTGACATTGAAGCTTTCCATGCTAGAAGGGACAACCCATTAGCTGAGGCAGATTGGTTCCAGCCCCCTCACTCCCCTTTGGACATCTCTGGGGTCTGGGAGTGGTGAACTGTGGACTCCCTGAACTTTCATGTGCTCCTGTGGTGAGTGCTTGGCCTCAGGTCCAGGGACCCTCTGCTCTGACAGGTAGACAGAGAATTCTACCTGCTCTCTTATGGGGGATCCCTGGGACAGTTGGGGTCAATCAGATCCAGAATTCTTGTTACTCCTTCCCAAATCAGAGAGCAGAGAACAATGAGTCTCCTGTGCTTTCCTCAAAATACCTATTAGGAGCTCCTGTGAAGCCCCAGACCTGGGGGACACTCTGGGCTAATAGCCAGGTATCTTATCTCACCCCAACCCTTGGAACAGCATCAGATTCCTGGTACAGCATTCCCAACATTCAAGCCCTGTTCTGAGAGTCACTCCATGGATCTAGCCAAACAACAAACAGCAGAAGTGCATGGATCCTGGATCCAAAAAGGCTCAGCTCAGGCAGATATGAGAGCCTGGAGCATAAATTCTGACAGGCCTGTGAGTCTCAGAGCCCATCTGAGACACCTTGCAATTGCCATCTACTCTGAGCCATTTAGGGTCCCTGTGCATGCACACTTCACCCTTGAACTACACTAGCGTAACCATCTGCACTTCCTCTCCATCCTTCCAGGCATCTGTGCCTGCCTTCTCTCTCTCAAGGCACACTCCCATGGACCAAGCTTGCCCACGTGCACCTGCGACCTTCCTTCTTTAGTGGCATCTAAAACATCAGCATCCATTCCCAAACGCCTCTCTCATCTTCCTAAAGACTATTCCAGACTCCAGAGACAGGCAGACCCAATCTGCAGTACAGGCTCCAGGAACAAACACCCAAGGCTATGTGCAACCAGAAGGCTAAAGGCCAGAGTAAGACTACATCTAACAAAAATCAGCACATCATGGCTTCACCAGCAACCCAAAAATCAACGAATATTTTATTGCATCAGAAACACAAGAAAATGACCTTAAATCTTTGTTTACCCAGTTATTACAGGCACATAAAGAGGAAACAAACAAATCTCTCAAAGAAATACAGGTGAATGCAGCTAAAAAATGGAGTCCATTATGGAGAGATAGGAATCCACACTCAAACACATGAAAGAAATAGTGCAAGATATGAAAATCGAATTAGAATCAATAAAGAAAACACACACTGAGAAATTCCTGGATATAGAAAACCTAGAGAAGAGATCAGGAACCACAGAGGTAAGCATCACCAGCAGAATACTGGAGATGCAGGAGAGAATCTCAGGCACTGAAGATACAATAGAGATCAATACATCACTCAAAACAGACATAAAAACAGAAAAGGTCCTGACACAAAACATCAAGAAATCAAGGACACCAGGAAAGGATTAAGAAAGACTCTTCATCAATCCTATATCTAACAGAAAGCTAATATCCAGAATATATAAAGAACTAGAGCAGGTAAAAACCAACAAACCAAGTATTCCAGTTAAAAAATGGTGTACAGAGCTAAATGGAGAATTCTCGACAGAAGAATATCAAATTCCTGAGAAACACATAAAGAAATTCTCAACATCTTTAGTCATCAGGGAAATGTAAATCAAAACAAGCCTGAGATTTCACCTTGCACCCATCAGAATGGCTAAGATCAAAAACTCAAGTGACAATACATGTTGGAGAAGATGTCAAGAAAGGGGAACATGCCTCCATTTGTGAGAATGTAAACATGTACAACCACTTTGGAAATCAATATGGAGATTTCCCAGAAAAATAGAAACAGTTCTACGTCAGGATTCATCTATACCACTCCTGGGCATATATCTGAAAAATGAAAAAAATCATTCAACAAGGACATTTGCTCAATTTTGTTCATAGCAGTTTTATTTATAATAGCCAGAACCCGGAAACAACCTTGATATCCCTCAACCTTGAAATGGATACAGAAATCATGGTCTATTTATACATTAAAATCAAGGAAATCATAAATTTTGCAGGCAAATGTATGGGACTAGTAAAGAACATCCTGAGTGAGGTAATCCAGAAGCAGAAAGACACACACTGTATTATTTACTTTTAAGTGGATATTAGCCATTTAATATAGATACACATACTAAAATATATAGTCCTAAAGAAGCTAAACAACAAGGAGGTCCCTAGGGAAGATGCTTAATGCTCATTCTGAAGTGCCACAGTTTAGATATCAGAAGCAGTAGAAGTCAGAGAACAGGATAGGAGCCTACCACTGAGGGCATCTGAAAGAATATACCCAGCAGGGTATTAAAGCAGAGTATTGAAGAGACTGATGGATCAACCAAGGACCATGGATGGAGGGGTATGTAAAACCCCCCTGCTCAGATTTAACCCATGGGCAGCTCATTCTCCATGTGGGTTCCCTAGTACGTAATGTATGGTCTATATGACATGGATCGGTGACCAGCTCTTTGATTACTAGGCCACAGAGAAAGAATGTCCTGATGAGCCCCTATCAGTGGACTAGGGTAAGGGGCATGGGTAGAGAAGGGAGAGGAAGGGTGTAACTGGGAGGAATTGATGGGGGGTCTACAACAGGGATACAAAGTGAATAAATTGTAATAAATATTAAATCAATAAAAAAGAAAGGAAAAGAAAAAGAAAAAGGCAAATTATACATTTCAAACACATAGTACCACAGAATTAACGTTTCTATTCCAAGAGAGAACTATCATGCCTTATCAAAAAATAAATCCGCAACAAAACATCACAGAAAATGAACATCCAAGAAAAAAAAACAAATTTTCAATGATTAAATACTAAATACTGCAGTTCCATACTGAAGGCCTGGAACTCAGAATACACTAATCTGCATAACAAAGACTTAGGTAGCCCCTTTACCTCTGACTGAAACCTGCATCTTTCTGGGGCCAGCTGTCTTCAGCAGATGTCCTGTGTTCCAGTTCTGTTCTTCATCAAAGTGTCTGTTTAGAATTTACACTTCATCTTCTTTGTAATTTCTGTCCTAGTTTGTTCTCTGTTTCTGTGTTAAATTACTCTGTCTGTGAACAACTGCTGGGAGGGAAGGGTATATTTCAGCTGATGTTTCCAGGACATATTCCTGAAATGGAATTCAGAGCAGGAACCCAAATAGAAACTGTAGCAGAGACCACAGAAGAATGCTACTTACTGGCTCACTCAGACTCATGCTCATTTAGTTTTCTTATCCATCCCAGACCCATCTCTGGGATGGTGCCTATCTTTCTCATATCAATTGAATTCAATTGTCTCATATCAAGACAATTTCTTATAGACACTGACATGGCCAATCTTAACCGGAAAACTCCTTAATTGATGGTCTGCCTTCCCTGGTAAATCGATGTATCATGTAAAGTTTATTATATGTGTTACATATTTGTGCTCTGTATTCTTGCCATGCCAAACATAACCTAGCTACCTCCATGACTACCTCAGTGTGTTTTAGACTAGTTCTTGTCTTCATTTGTGTGCTAATTTGGAGAAACACTTTCCTAGGAAATTTCTATTGATGAACAGGTACACCTTTCAGCTTAGGCTCTCTTCCTTTAAAGGAACCTGAGTCTGTACACAAAGGAGCCTTCATGTAATGAAGTTTACCTGAGTTCACTCATCTTGTCCTTGCTATGGTTCGTTTCTGTGGGTGGTGATGATTTCTTTACCTCCCACTGCTGCTTATGTCAGTATAATCCTGTAAATAGTTCATCATCTCTGAATTCACCTTTACTTTGGTTTCGGGACATATACAGATTGAAGACAGTCTCTTGGCCAAAATATGGCATAGGTTTATATCACATTTCCTAATAGAATCCCTGTTCTTTTCTGCAAACACATTGGCCCAGCCACCACAGTCTCCCGTACTACTTTGACACTCTTGTCTTCTAAGCTCACACTACAATGGCCATTAAGTTCTTTAGATTAAAAGGCTTTTCTTACCAGCATTCCAAAATCTTCCACATTCCTTACCAAACTAGCTTCAAATTCCTTCCAATAGTTCTGGAGGTGCTCTATTTTTGTGTTTGATTTTAAATTAACATACATGTGTTAGGAATCATTATGACATGTTCAACAATAATTTGTTCTGTTCATCCCCCCTGATCATTTCATTTTCCCTTCCCCTCCACTTATGCTCTTCCACCCCAGTAGCCCCTTCCACTTTAATGTTATATGCATTCTGTTATCTATCCCTCCTTCTTTAAAACCTCTTCTACCTTCTCTAGTTTAATGACTTATACTCTCACATACATGTACACATGGATACCAAAATTGAAAGATAGAACCTGCGTTTGAATGAAAATATACTGTATTTGTATTTAGGAGTCAATGTTACCTTACATAATATAATGATTCCCAGATTTTTCTGGGAAGTTCAGAATTCAATTTTCCTATGCAGCACAAAAATATTCCATGGTATATATTCATTATACTTTCAGTTTCTACTCTTCCACTTATGGACATGTAAACCTATTCTATTTTGCAATGTTTGTGTTATGAACGTGCAGTCTAAGTATCTTTGGGTAGGATGGAGTCCTTTACATAGATGCCCATGAATCATATATCAAGTCAGAGCCTAGCTTTGGCTTTAGCTTTTTAAGACACTTCCCCACTTTTTGTGGTGGTTGTACCCAGTTTATGTCCTATCAATGAAATGAATAAGTTTTTCCATTTTCCACATTCTTACAAATATTTTATTTATTTATATAATATAAATAAATGTATTTATATAATAGTTCTTCTTATTGTTGTAGTTTTTGTAATAGCCATAAGTTGAGATAGGATAGATATTTAATTTCCATTTCTGAGATGTTAAATGGTTAAGGATGTTGAACTCCTAAAAACATTTTTTTTATATTTAAAATCCAATTTATTTATCTATCTATGAATTTATTTATCTATTTATCTCTCTATTTATTCATGTGCTCTACTTGTATGCCTTTGTCTAGGCATGCAAATGTCACAATACATGTTTGGATATAGAGGACAAATTTATAGCTCTTTGTTCTCTCCTTCTGGGAAACTGAACTCGGGTCATTAAGCTTGCTATGTTAATTTCTTAAATACAGAACTATCTTTTAGCTCTTGTACACTTTATAGGTGCACTGCACTAATCCTCAGAAGGAAGAAGAAAGGAGGAGAGGGAAGGCAAGAAAGTGAAAGAAGAGAGGAGAGGGAGGGAGAGGGAGAAAGAAAAGGGGAGAAGACAGGATGGTCAAGGAGGGGAAGAGCCAAGGATGGTCCAAATTGCACAATAATGATCCTCCTGGCTCTGTCTTTGCGTCCCATACCCTTGAATTACAAATGTACCACATCACAGCCATCTTCATTTTTAACTCCTTAAAAGTGTACCATGAGTTGGCATTGTGAAATACACTTGGCTTTATTATTGAAGAAGTGTTTGAATGGTTTTATCAGTAGAATATTTCTACATTTTGTTGAACCATGTTGCTGCAAGTTCCCACCTAAGCATCTATAGTTGGAGTGAGATGAATCTTGAACAGATTTTGTCATGGAGATTGTACTTTAGACCTTAGAGCTTTCTTGGTAGCAACTTTTAAGTCTTTATTTCTCAAACTATAAATCAGTGGGTTCAACACCGGGATGATAATGGTGTAGAACACTGAGATGATTTTATCAGTATTGGGGGAATAGAGAGAGCTAGGCCGAGAATAAATGAAGAGAAGTGTTCCCTGATAGATTGCCACGGAGGTCAGGTGTGAGGCACAAGTGGAGAAGGTTTTCTTTCTCCCGCTTGTAGAGCGTATCCTCAAGACTGAGCGAAGGATGAAAAAATAGGAAACAATGATGATAAAGAAACAGATGACCTCCACAGAACTCCCATACGTGGAAAGCAGCCACTCATTAATGGACGTGTCCGTACAGGAGAGCTTCAGCAGAGGAGGCAGGTCACAGAGGAAATGATTAATGACATTTTTTTGTCACAATATTTCAGAATGAAGGCAAAAGATGTGTGAACCAGGGAACTCAGGTTGCTGCCAACATATGAAAGTACAATCAGCCATATGCAGAGACTCCTGGACATTGCAATTGTGTACAACAAAGGATTGCAGATGGCTATATAGCGATCATAGGCCATGGCTGCCAAGATAAAGGATTCAGTGTCTGTAATTGTACAGAAGAAATAAAACTGCAAGGCACAACCGAGGTAGGAAATAGACTTCTTTGCTGACAGGAAATTGACGAGCCTGTTGGGAACAATAACTGAGGAATAACAAAGGTCTACAAAGGAGAGGTTGCTGAGAAAAAAGTACATAGGGGTTTGAAGGTGCTGGTCTGTCCTAATTAACAACATCAAGCCAACATTTCCTACTAAAATCATGCCATACAATGTCAGAAACAAAAGAAATAAGATGATTTGAATTTCAGGCCGCGTTGGAAAACCTAACAGGATAAATTCGGTGACCAGGGTATAGTTTCCATTTGTAAATTCCATCTATATGTAGTTTTATTTTTTTTTTTCTTTTAGCAAAGTCTAATGAATAAATTGTGAAAAAAAATTTAAAAAGTATGATACTGGTAGATAGAGATAATTCATAACAAGGTTATTTCATTTTTAAAAAGGACAGAAAATAAATAAAAAGTATGTTCCAATTGTTTCCAAACACACTATTTTAGAGGTATATTTCAGACTTTAGTGCATGCCAGAAGTGAAAGTTGCCTTGTGTGTTTTGATTCATGACTATTTGTGATATTGTATACTTGGCTTTTTTCTGTTCTATATTGTAACAATGCATGAGTTTGTTTACATTTTGTACTTAAATATAATATAGTATATGGATTAGAAGAATGAGGAAGTCATTGATGAAAGCACTATGTTAAAAGAAAAATTGTATTTTGTTTCAGTTGATATCCCAGTTTTTTTTTTTCAGCAAGAGCTTTAAAACGGTTTGCTTCCTTTTTCTCTCTCTCTCTCTCTAAACCCCAAGATTTAAGTTATATGCATGTTGTGCTGGCTAGTTTTATGTGGACAGAATTTAGACTTACTGGAGAGGAGACCCTCAATTGAGAAAATTCTTCATATATTGTACTGTAGACAACATTGTGTCAAATTTACTTAATTAGTGATTTATGTGGGAGGTGGTTCTGAGTTCTAAAAGAGAACTGTTTGAGCAAGCCAGTAATCAGGCCCCATCCATGGCCGCTGCATCAGTTCCTGCCTTCAGGTTCCTGAATGGATTAAGCTCCTCCCCTGACTTCCTTTGATGAGAAACGGTAATGTGGAAGTGTAAGACAAATAAATCAATTCCTCCTCAAGTTGCTTTGGACATGGGGGTTCATTACAGCAATAGCAGTTCTAACAAAGACAAATGGCTTGTCTGTAAGTGTGGACATAGTCCTATAACAAAACACATACTAAGTAGGCACTTATATTTTCCAAGTAAAAATCAGAATCATTATGAGTGAAAGTAAATGAATTTTCAGAGACTGTAAGTTCAGTATGTTTCAGCAATACAAAATCTGAGATAATATCATAAGTGTTTTACATCTATTAAAAATGTTGTTTATGCTGGTCATGTATTTTTGTATCTTTGGTGAAATATGCTTTCTTAAAAAGTAATACCCAGAGACAGCCCCTGCTCTCCTTACTATGGAATTCACTTGGAGACTGAGTTTATAGGCTACATCTGAGACAGGGTTTTAGGTCCTCTCCATGCATGGTCCTTGGTTGGGGTATCAGTCTCTGGAGGGCCCCACAGGGCTCAGGGTTTGTTTTTTATTGTTGTTGTTGTTGGCTCTGTTGGTCTCCTTTTGGAGCCCCTGTCCCCTACAGGTCTTCATCTCTCTCCATTCTTTCATAAAATTCCATGCATTCTGCCCAAAGTTTGGCTATAATTCTCAGACTCTGCTTTGATACCTAAGATCAGTAGAGTGTTTCAGAGGCCATCTGTGGTAGGCTCCTATCCTGTTCCCTGTCTTCTCCTGATCCCAATGTCTATAGTGTTTGCCTTTCTGAATGAGAACTGGGTATCTGCCAGGGGCAGATAGAAGGGGAAGAGGAACTCCCTTGTCAGTGGACTTGGAGAAGGGCAAAGGGGGAGAAAAGGGAGGGAGGGTGGGGTTGGGAGGAGATGAGGGACGGAGCCACAGCCTGGACACAAATTGAATGAATTGTAATAAATGATAATAATAATGATAATAAAAGAAAAAAGTAATACTTTAATTAGTTTAATTAGTTGATTGAATAAAGTATTGCAACATTTGGTCATAAATTAATTTCTAATTATTTTAAATATACCTGAGATCTTTATGAATAAATTCAAGTAAAAAAAAGCAAAAAAGCTGACAATTTTATTGTAATTTAAAACAAGTTGTTCTGTCTGTGATGTCAGTCACTGAATGTTTCTGTGCTCTCAGGGTATTTAAATGATATTCCATAAAATATTTAAATGATTTCATGTAATTCAGTTTTAAATTAAGAGAACTCCGTATTTAATCTTAAAAATTGTTTTGGAAAATGTAGAATAAATGAACAAAGTATTCAAATCCATGAAGGGAAAGATAACTGTTCCTGGATCTTTCATTCATTGGTGTAATAAATGCTAAGAGTATAGATAACAAGGATGATGTCTTTCATATTTAATTATTAAAATGTCTGTACAACATGGTCACATCAGAAACCAAAGGGTTCATTATCAGAAGCTGTAAAGGTGTATCAACAGAGTATAAAGGTGAACCACATTCTATCAGGATATGGAAAATATTTCTTATAGTTTGTCTGCTTTTAAAGTATAAAGATATTTACTAAGACATTATATTTTAGTCAGTGTGAATTAAGTTAGAATGGTTTGGCTATATTCATATTATTTAACTTTGTATATCTTAACATATATTATAATCTAAAAGACAACATTGACATATCTTACAGTGATTCTGTATTAAATTACAGAATTATCTACTTATTTATCTGACTGTGCATTGTTCATCTGTCAGTCTATCAACCTGTCAAATATCTATAATCTCTTGATCCATCCACTTTATGTTTGTCTCCATCATGCCTCACTCTATAGACAGACTAACATGTAGAAAACAGTATTTTAATTATACTTATGCAGCTGTACCAACAGTAACTACTAGCTGTGTATGGCTTCTCGTGTATAATACCAAATTCCAGATAATTTTCCTGTAGCTTATTGATTTGTCATCAAAACAATTTAAAATGTATGTGAGACTTGGTGTCATTCTCAGCCTTGTCTTATAGATGAAAAAAATTAAGAAATAGAAAATTTGAGGTTAAAGGAGAAATTGAAATAAAATATAAAAAATCATGATCCCACAGTTGAAAGATGTATTATTAGCTTTGCATAAACTACTTTCTTATTCATACTAAATGTCAGGTGCATGCTTAGAATAACATACAAAGACATTCAGCTAGGAGTTGTCAGGCATGATTTAAATTGCAACGTTCTTTTAGTCAGAGACAAGAAGGAAGAACAAACTTCAGGGGTGTCAAGACTTTATATTTAGGTCACACTGAGACAGGGTGAAGTGTGTGAACGGTTTTCTCATTCCAAAGAACAACATGGGAAGTTAGGATAAAATACGTGCTGTGGTAGTGATGCTAGCAGGAGAAGGTACTTACAGAGAAGAAGCAGAAGATAGAAACATATCAACTTTTCAGAAACCTAATTAAAAATCACATTCACAAAATCTTTGCACACATAAAACAATGTTCAATTATAACATAAAATGTTGCAAATTATCAGACAGACTGCATGAGTTATTTCTTAGCTGTAACAAAATATGTTTTTACACAAAGGTGTTATAGATTATCACACAAGAGTTGTCAGAAAAAGTAAGAACAACTCACCCATGCACACAAAAGCAATTTCAAGTACATTTTCCTTCAATATTTTCTCATGTTTCATCATTTTTATCTATCTCCAATCCACAAAAACTACTTTTTATTTAATGAAAGCCCATCTAATTCCTACAAAAATAACTTACCAAGGAAAGGACTGTTTTCCAAAGACTAAATGAATAATTTCCCAAAAGAATGAAGGGCTTTTACTACATTCCCATGTCATTGGGGGTTTAATCTCTGAGATCCCAAATGTATCTTTCCAAAGGTTCTGCAGATCTCTAATGGGATCACTACCATTGGGGTATGTGTTCTTGTAAATGCATAATTACTAGAAAAATAGTGCTACTGTTAATTATTTGAAGAGGAAATTACCACTCTCAGTAATAATTTGGTTGTTTCCTCTGCTTTTTCTTTCAGGAGTGGAAACTACCTTTAAAGACTCAAGCATGATAGACAGGTATGCTCTAATAAGAAGCTAATGTCCCTAATCCTGGGGTGAATTTTTTTATCAACTCTGTTTTTTTAGTATTATCATTTATTACAGTTTATTCACTTTGTATCCTGGCTGTGGCACCCTCCCTGATCTCCTCCCAGTCCCAGCCTCCTTTCCTCTTCTCCCCCATGCCCCTCCCCCAATCCACTAATAGGGAAGGTCCTCCTCCCCTTCTAGTTGACCCTAACGTATAAGGTCTCATCAGGACTATCTGTGTTGTCTTCCTCTGTGGCCTGATAAAGCCACATGCCCAGGGGTAGGTGATCAGTGAGCCTGTCAATGAGTTCATTCCAGAGAAAACCCCCGGCTCCCCTTACTAGGAACCCTACTTGGATACTGAGCCTAAGGGCTTACAGCTGAGCCAGGTTTTTAGGTCTTCTCTATGCAATTTCGGTGGTTGCCTTATCAGTCTCCGCAGGGCTCCCAGGGCTCAGGATTTTGGGTTTGGTTTTTGTTTTTGTTTTTTTGGTTCTGTTGGTCTCCTTTTGGAGTGTCTGTGCCCCCAGGTCTTTTTATATTACTCGGAATTAAAAAAAAATCTTTCTGAAATAAAAGTTATTTGTAATTATTTCAAATGTCACAAGAAAAAGTAAAATTGTTACTGTAAAATATCAATACTGCATATTCACAATTGTTTTCTTACATTGAGAATGCATTCAGGAGTTCTGATGTACACGTTGCTAAGAACAGATATTTTCTGGGAAGATGGAAGTGACATTAAAATATTTCATAGCGGAGTTAGTAAACACATCGGTTTAGTTGGTTGTTTTACAATGTCCATAACAGTTTCCTGAAAACAACTGCATTTCAATAGCTAGCTATTTGTAGCACTGCCGATCTCAGTGTAATTATTTCTCACAGTCAGTATTCTATAGCATGTATTCCCCTGGCAAATCATAACTACTTATGGTCATTGACATATGTAGCTCAAACTTGAATGAATTCTTTTCTGTCTAAATACACATATTAACCTATTATTGTTACTTGGGAAGCAAATTGGTAAACTCTGTGCATGGGAATTAATTCTAAACATAAATAAAGTTTCATAAGTTTAGCAAAAACTTAATATTTACTCAAATAATAACCTTCTATGTTTTGTATGTTTAATAATTTTCACTTTTAAAATATTTTTGTGTATTTTATTTTTAATTAATTAATTTATTTGATTATTGCAATGTATTCAGGTGTCAGGCTGTAGCTTTCTCCCTCATCTCCTCCCAGTCTCATCCACCCTACCTCTTCTCCCTCTATGCCCCTTCTCTAGTCCACCAATATAGGAAGACCTCCTCCCCTTCTATCTGACCCTAGCCTATCAGGACTCATTAGAACTGGTTGCATTGTTTTCCTCTGTGGCCTGGCAAGGCTGCAGCCCCCAGAGGGAAGTAATCAAATAGATAGCCACTGAGTTCATGTCAGAGACAGCCTCTTCTCCCTTTACTAGGGAACCCACTTGGAAACTGAGCAGCCTGTGGGCTTCCTCTGAGTTGGGGCACTAGGTCCTTTCCATGCATGGTTCTTGGTTGGAGTATCGATCTCTGCAGCACCCATCACCCCCATGGCCAGAGGTTATGGGTTATTGGGCTATGATAGTCTCCTAGTGAAGCTTCTGTCCCCTCCAGGTCTTTCTATACAGTAAACATAATAAAATCTGTTGTCCTAACTTATAAGAAGCTAAACAGCAAGGAGGACCCTAGGGAAGCGGCTGAAATATCACTCAGAAGGGTAAACAGGATAGACATAAGAAGTAGGAGAAGACAAGGAACAGGACAGGAGCCATTCACAGGGTGTCTCTCAAAGACTTTGCCCATCAGGGTGTCCAAGGTGATACTGAGACTCATAACCAAAGTTTGGGCAAAGTCCCAGAAACCTTTTGGAAGAAGAGAGGGATAATAATTTACTCTTAGAACATATTTTCTGAACATGCTTTTCTTTTTACAACTTCATGAATTTAAACTAAAAATATAGATATTTAGAAACATATTACTCTATGGGATAAAAGTTTTTCTGAACTTTCTCTTTGTATAAATGTATCCTAACTCTCTAATAGCTACATGGTTTATCAAAATGTACTAAGATCCAAGCCCTTATAGAAAAGTAGAAAACAAAGACAATTATCAATAGAAGATAGATGAAGACGATGACTGACATAAGGAAAATCTGTGTGAGAAGAAACATGTGAGTAAGTTTCTACATCTGAGGACACAAGAAAGACAAAAGCCAAATTCACCACTTTAACCTCAGAACCAGTGCTTTTACAACTTTGGGACACTAGATGGAACCAGAGACAATCAAGCAATCATGCAACAAGTAACTCCTCATGCTGAAATTTCCTTCAGGCAACATTTTCATTAATGATTTAAGAACTTCATACAATGTATTTAGAACACATATTGAACACACTTCAGTAGCTTCTCATATATACAGCCTCTCTCCTCTTTACCTACTGAACTTTTAGTTTTCTTTTATTCCATACTCTCCCATGAAATTTGACCCTCCCCCATACAAGCCAGGGAGTGACAGACTGGCTAGATCCCAGGGGAGGACATTGCAGCCAGCCCTGAGGAGACAGGATAAGCTGGGGTTGGATGGAAGGGAAGGAGGTCCTCCCCTGTTGGTGGACTTGGAGGGGGTGGGGAGGAGGGAGATGAGGGAGGGAGTGGGAGGGTAAGAGGGCATGAGGGAGGGGGCTAGGCCTGGGATTCAAAGTACCTAACCTGTGATTGAGATAAAAATAAATAACTTTTTTTAAAAAAAGAAATTTTGCTTTGTTTATTTTTGTTGTTGTTGTTGATGGTGGGTTGTTTGTTTGTCTGTTTTTTGCAAAAAAGTCTTGGGACTAGGGCCTTCCCTGGACTTTAGTGGACCTACCAGAGGTCACACTATTAAAACAATAAAGATTTTCCCTATGGAATAGCAATCCAATACCAATAATGTTTCAGCTAGTGTGATTTAATTCTCCTCACTATACTTGTATTTTTGTCTTGATTTGAGCTTCTACAGACTTTGAATGCTCTCACATTCACTGTAACACACTCATATTTGCAAATGACCTGTTTTATCTAGAAAATATGTTTTCATGGTGTCATTATCCACCACCTCTAGTTCGTACAATCTTTCTTCCTCCTCTGCTGCAATGATGTATGAGTATTGAGAGAGAGGAATGTGATGTGTATGTCCCAGTTAGCTTTGAAAACTTCACAGTCTTTTATTCTATGCATGTTGGCCAGTTGAAGATTTCTGTCTTAATTGTCACCTACTGCAGGGAAAGCTTCTCTGGTGAGTTTTGAGAGATGTTTCATGTGTAGATTTATCAGTAAGTGTTTAGGAGTAATTTTAAAATTACATTAAAATTATTATGTAGAAAATAGTATACTGAGATTTCCACTAAAAACTACAAACTATCTATTGGTTATTGTCTCTTTAAGAATACCAGAAACAGCTTCTATCCCTTGAAGCAGAAACTAAATACAATCATAACTTAGCCGGTTACTCAATAACATTAATTTCATTACTGGACTAGTGGACATATTTGTCAGGCCAGTCATTGTTGAAGCTTGCAAGCTTCTCAGCTGGGTGAAACTGATGATTATTTCCTTACTCCTTACACATTCTAACATAAATACCAGCCAGTAGAATTACAGTTCTGAGTGAGTTCCAGCCTGATTTCTGCATGTTCTGTGACAAAAAATATGTGATGTTTTCAGTATTAGTCTCTTTGAAATTTTATTTTTAATTTACATATCATTTTACATCCCAATCGCACTTCTCTCTTTCCTCTCCTCCTAGTCCCTCCCTCCTACCCTTTCCTCCTAATTCCCCCTCCCTTTCTACTCAGAAAAGGAGAGCACCCAGAAACCAACCCACCCCAATACAACAAGCTGCAGGAGGACTGAACTCATCAACTGAGGCCAGGCATGGCAGTCCTGTCAAGGAGAAGTGATCTAAAGCAGACAAGAGAGTCCAGGTCATAGACAGCACTTACTCAGCTTACTAGAGGGCCCACATGAAGATCAAATTGTCCATCAGTTACATATGTGTAGGGGGCCTGGGTCCTGTCCATCCATGTTATTTGGTTGGTGCTTCCATCTCTTTAAGCCCTTATGGGTCTAGGTTAGTTGACTTTGCTGGTCTTCTTGTGACTTTCTTGTCCCCAGGTCCTTATATCCCCACACCCTCATTTTTCCACAGGGCTCCCCTAAGCTCCTCTTAATGTTTGGCTGTGAGTCTCAGCATCTGATTCAGTCAGCTTCTGGGTGGGGCCTCCCAGAGGATGGTTATGCTAGACTCCTGTCTATAAACATAGCAGAGCATCATTAATGGTGTCAGGGGTTGGCTCTCTACCATGAGGTGGGTATCAGATTAAGCCTATCCTATTACAGATCTCCAGCTTGTCTCAGAGATGCCCCTGCCCTTAGTTTTCCTTTTATCTCCAAGCCCTCTCCCTTCTCCTCCATACTCTTCCCATATCTGATTCCCCTTGTTTTCGTCCCAACACTCTCTCCTACCCTGTTTCCTCTCTACATGCATTTCAATGTCTATTCCATTTCCCCATCTGGGTGTGATTAAAGGCGGGACTCCCATGCACCCTCTTTGTTATGTATCTTCTTTTGGCCTCTGAACTGTAATATGGTTATTCAGTAACGTATGGCAAAAATCTGCTTATAATTGAATACATACCATGTGTTTCTTCCTGGGTCTGTATCACCTTACTAGGATGATCTTTTTTAGTTCCATTAGAGGTGGGAGGCAAACTTAAAAACACCAGTACTAACATTAAAATACATACAGATAGAAAGGAAGAAATAAAATTGATGTTATTCACAGTAGCATAATGGTATAGATTCTAAAGAAGATTTTTTGTTGTTGTTTGTTTTACTCAGTTTACATCTTTGTTATAGCCCCATCGTTCCTTCCTTCCCAGTCCCACCCTGTGCCCCTCTCCTTCCCTCCTCCCCTTTTCCTCTTTAATTTGTTGCTATGGTGTATGACATTGATAATTTTTGTAAATTTTATAATTTTTATAAGAAAAATAAATCTTTCATCTTAAAAAAACACATGGTCTAAGAAGAAAGTTGCTCTAGCTTTGTCATTGGGCAAGAAGAAAAAAATATATATGAGATTATTATATTTTATATTAAGGATCATTTTTTTACAAACATGTTTTAGAGAAATGTTGCCTTGAAACCTATATATCTGAAGCTATTAAGAGAGATCATACCACATGCAACTTCTCTACCCATCCCAATCTTTCTCCATAGTATAATTCAGTGAGGTTCCATGGTCCCCCTTGTCCACTCATCCATTCCAGTACTCCATCATTAGCCCAGATCTCACAATTTAAGTGCTAGTCTAGTAAATTACCCCAGACTATGATAGAAACCTGTCTCTAGGATTCTCTACAACCTGCCATCACCCACATATCCCTCCTGTGCTGCATCTAAGTTCCTCAGTCAGCAAATCCAACCTTACATTTTAATCTTGGAACAGTGGACGCATCCACTCCACCAACAGAATCCATTGTCTACTTAACTTTATTAATCCCAAGGAATTTTCACACTGTAGGTTCTACTTTCCTCCTCAAGCTTTGTAACGCCTGAAACTTCTCTGTCTGTATCAGACTTAGAATTCCATACATCCAGATACCATTGAAATATATAAGTGATAAGAAAGGTCAAGCTACTTTATTCTCCTATAAGACTTTCAGTAAAATAGCCAAAGTGAGTTACTTTTATGAATCCAGAACACAATATATAAAGAAGAACCATAAACATTATAAATAATTCAAGGAATTTCTAGGAAGTTACAATGTGACAGCTCAATGAAAAAGATCATCTTAAGTGAGGTATCCCAGAAACAGAAAGATACGCATGGTATGTACTCACTCCTAAGCGGATATTAGTCATATAATATAGGATAAACAAACTAAAACCTATACTCCTAAACAAGGAAGACTTCAGGGAAGAGTCTCAGTCCTCATTCAGAAGGACAAATGAAATAGAGATTGGAAGCAGGAGAAGAAGGGAAACTGGACAGGAGCCTACCACACATGTCCTCTGAAAGTTATAGGGGTTTTTAACTCCTTTTAGATCAACCATTTTTGAGTGTGTGGTTTTAGGCGGTATTTTATTCTTAAATTTCTTAATTTCACTGAGCTGAGTAGTATTCCATTGTGTAAATGTACACAATTTCTGCACCCATTCCACCACCATTCTGCCAGTATTCCACCAACCTAGATGTCCTAGGTTGCAGCATTATCATCACTTAAATAGTTTTTGTCTTCATGGTGGAATTGGAAATCTCTGAAGAGCAGGTGCTTGTATTCAGAAATACAGGATCCATACAGGCTTCAAAAAGCTTTCTGTAAATTTCACATCTTCATTTGGTATAATGCAGCTGTTAGATACAGGAAAACAAAGTGATATATGAATATCAAAAAACCATGAAGATCACTTACTATTAATATATAGGTTTGAAAACTCATCTTTCTTGGTAACATGTCCACAACAATCTAAGGCAAATTTGAAAAAGCTTTGGTCAAAAAAGTCCACTTTGAATGAAGACATTCTTCTAACACATTTGTAGAGTGCAAAGTATTGGGGAATTTCTGGCTAACAGAATGTGAACTAAAGGTTAATTCTTTTTCTAAATGGAATGGATTGATGATGAGCTACCATAGGCTACATCAGTGCAGGGGTTCTAGGTTATCTCCATGCATGGTTCTTCATTGGAGTATCAGTCTCAGAAAAGACCCCTGGGCCCAGATTTCTTGGTTCTGTTGTTCTCCTTGTGGGGTTCCTATCCCCTCCAGGTCTTTCTATCTCCCACTTCCTGCATAAAATTTCCTGCACTCTACCCAAAATTTGGTTATGAGCCTCAGCATCTGCTTTGATACCCTGCTGGGACGAGTCTTTCAGAGGCCCTCTGTGGAAGGCTCCTGTCCTCTTCCCTGTTTCTGTGATTTTTGATTTCCAACAATATTTTATTTTCTAACTCATAAGATATGTTAAAAATAATACTGCCTTTTCCTCTTCTATCAGTGGACTCAGAAGGGGGCAGGGAGGAGATGTGGAGGGAGGGAAGAATGGGAGGGAAAGAGGGAGGAGGCTATGGCTGGGATACAGGTGAATGACCTGTCATTAAAATAAAAAAAAATTAAGAAAATAATACTTTTTAAGAATATGGATGGAAATGCACAGACTGGGAAAAGATCTTCACCAACCCTGCATCTGTCAGAGGGATGATAAACGGAATATATAAATAATAGAAGAAATTAAACACTAACAAACCAAGTAGTCTAATTTAAAAAACAAATGGGGTTAAGAGCTAAACAGAGAATTCTCTACAGAGGAATATTAAATGTTGGGGAAACTCCTTTTTTTACTTTAATTAATTTATTTTTTATATTAATTGCAGTTTATTTGCTTTGAATCCCAGCTATAGCTCCCTCCCTCATTCCCTTCCAAACTCACCCTCCCTCTTCTCTTCCCATGCCCCTCTCCATTTGCACTGATAGGGGAGGTCCTCCTCCCCTTCCATCTGACCTTAGCTTATCAGGTCTCATCAGGAATGGCTGCATTGTCCTCCTCTGTGGCCTGGCAAGGCTGTTCCTCCCTCAGGGGGAGGTGGTGAAAGAGCCAGCCACTGAGTTCACTTCAGAGACAGTCCCTGTTCACTTACTAAGAGACCCACTCGGAGACTGAGCTGTATGGGCTAAATCTGAGCAGGGGTTCTAGGTTATATCCATGAATGGTTCTTGATTGGAGTATCAGTCTCAGAAAAGACCCCTGTGCCCAGATACTTTGGTACTGTCACTCTCCTTGTAGAGCTCCTGTCCTCTCCAGGTCTTACTAACTCCCCCTTCTTTCATAAGATTCCCTGCACTCTGCCAAAAGTTTGGTTATTAGTCTCAAAGAAATGTTCACCATCCTTAGTCTATAGGGAAATGCAAATCAAAACAACCCCGAGATTCCATTTTACACCCATCAGAATGGCTAAGATCAAAATTTCAAGGGACGACACATGCTGAAGAGGATGTGGAGAAAAGGGAACTCTCCTCCATTGTTGGTAGGAATATAAACTTGTACAACCACTTTGGAAATCAATCTGGTGCTTTCTTAGAATATTAGGAATAGTGTTACCTCAAGATGTAGCTATACCAATACTGGGCATATATCTGAAAGATTTTCAAACATACTACAGGGACATATGTTCATAGCAGCTTTATTCATAATATCCAGAATCTGGAATCAACTTAGATGTCTGTCAACTGAGAAACTGATACAGAAATTGTGGTACATATACAAAATGTGATACTACTCAGCAATGAAAACAAGGAAATCTTGAAAATTGCAGGCAAATGGATGCAACTAGAAAATAGCATCCTGAGTGAGATAACCCAGAAGTAAAAAGACACAAATGGTATGTACTTAATTATAAGTGGCTATTAGCCATATAACATAGGCTCAACAAATATAAAACAAACTAAAAGCTATAGTCCTAAAGAAGCTAAATGATATAGAGTACCCTAGGGAAGATGCTTAATCCTCATTCAGAAGGTCAGACAGGATAGGCATCTGGAGTAGGGAAGCAGAGGGGACAGGACAGAAGCCTTTTACAAGATTCCTCTGAAAGTCTCTACCTGTCAGAATATCAAAGCAGATGCTGAGACTCATAATTAAACTTTGGGCAGAGTACAGGGAATCTTATGGAAGAGGCAGGAAATAGAAAGAATTGGAGGGGACAGTAGCTCTACAAGGAAACCAACAGAACCAAATTATCTGAGCCCAGGGGTTCTTGCAGAGATTGATCAATCAACCAAGGATCATGCAATGAGAGTACCTAGACCCCATGCTCCGATATAGCCCATAGACATCCCAGTCTCCATGTGGGTTGCCTAATAAGGGGAGTAATGGCTGTCACTGGCATGAACTTGGTTGCCTGCTCTTTGATCTCCTCCCTCTGGCGAAGTGGCCTTACTAGGTCAAAGAGAAAGTGAATCCAGGCAGTCCTGATGAGACCTGATAGGCTAGGGTAGTTAGCAGGGGAGGACCTCCCCAACAGGCGGATTAGGGAAGGGACATACAAAGGGGAGGGGAAGAGAGGGAGGATGGGACCAGGAGGAGATGAGGGAGGGGGTACAGCAGGGATGTAAAGTTAATATTTTATAATAATAAAAATAATAATAATAAAGAAAAATTTAAAGTAATATAGAGGACTTCCTTTTAAAATAATATTTCTGTCGAGTTAGAGGGTGAGGGTTTCAGTCTCCGCGACTCTTGCTACTAAGGATGTCCGCTAAAGCCACCCTCATATCCTTCCTTGAGCCTACCCTGTTGTAAGTCTCTAGCTTGTCTCAGAAGTGGCCCCTCCTACACTTTCTCTTCTCTGTGTAAGCCCTCTGTTCTCCTGCCCATGCTCTCCACCCTTGTTTCCCCTCCCTGTTTCCCTCCTTAGTCCATCTTCTTTCTGCTCTGTGTCTTCAAGCATTTCTGCTGCCTATTCTATTTCTTCTCAGTGAACTTCAAGCCTTCTGCCTTGGGCACTCCTTGTTTTTTACCTCCTTTGGGTGTGTGAGTTCTATTAAGGTTGTATTTTAATACATGGCTAATATCTGCTTGAAAGTGAGTACATACAATATGTGCTATTTTGGGTCTGGGTTATCTCACTCAGGATTTTCTTTACCAGATCCATTCATTTGTCTGTAAATTTCATTATTTCCTTATAATTAATGGCTGAGTATTATTCCATTGTATAAATGAACCACAATTTCTTTATCCATTCTTTAGTTGAGAAACTTCTGGGTTGTTTCCAGTGTCTGGCTATTGTGAATGAAGCTCTATGTCCATAGCAGAGCAAATGACATTGTTGTATGGTTGAGCATATTTTGGGTATATACTCAGGAGAGGTAGAGCTATTCCCAGTTTTCTGAGAAAGTGCCAGATTGATTGACAAAGTGGTTGTACAAGTTTGAAATCCCACCAGCAATGGAACTGAGGAGTGTTCCCCTGTCTCCACATTCTTACCAGCATGTGCTATCACTTGGGTTTTGATCTTAACCATTCGGATAGGTGTAAGATGGAATCTCAGAGTCATTTTGATTTATATTTCCCTGATGGACATTGAACATTTCTTTAAGTGCTTCTTGACCATCTGAGATTCCTCTGTTAAAATTTTTTTTTACTTAGCAAGAACCATGCATGGAGACCACCTAGAGCCCTTGTTAAAGTGTAGTCTATAGAAGCTTAATCTCCACATGGGTTTCCTAGTAAGGGAGGCAGGGGCT
The DNA here is from genome assembly GCA_028658305.1 of Pachyuromys duprasi. Taxonomy (NCBI): domain Eukaryota; kingdom Metazoa; phylum Chordata; class Mammalia; order Rodentia; family Muridae; genus Pachyuromys; species Pachyuromys duprasi. The sequence goes on from CM053752.1 coordinate 59,361,565, forward strand.
GTCTCTGACATGAATTCTGACATGAACTCCAGCTTTTAATCACCTCCCTATTGGGGTTCACCGTGCCTGGCCACAGAGGAAGACAATGCAGCCAGTCCTGCTGAGCCCTTATATGCTAGGGTCACAAAGAAGGGTAGGAGGACCTATCCTATCAGTGGACTAGGAGAGGGACATAGAAAGAGGAGAAGAGGGAGGGAGGGTGTAGCTGTGAGGAGCAGAGGGAGGGACTATAGGTGGGATTCAAAGTGAATAAATTATAATAAATAATAAAAATAAAATATTTTTTCTCTTTAGCTCTGTACCCCATTTTAAATTAGATTACATCCTTTGTTGATGTTTAATTTTTTAATTTTAATTTTTTATATTAATTATTGTTTAATTTGCATCCCAGCTGTAGTCCCCTCCTTCATTCCATCCCAATCCCACCCTTCCTCCCTCATCTCTTCCCTGATCTTCCCTAAAGTCCACTGATAGGGGAGGTCCTCCTCCCCTTCCATCTGACCATAGTTTATCAGGTGTCATGAGGACTGGCTACATTGTCCTCTGTGGCCTACCAAGGCTGTTCCTCCCTCGGTGGGGGGTTGAGGAGGAGGTCAAAGAGTTTACCCATAAGTTCATGTCAGAGACAGTCCCTGTTCCCCATGCTGGGAGAACCCACTTGGATGCTAAGCTGCCATGGGTTACATCTGAACAGGGGTTCTAGGTTATATCTATACATGGTCCTTGGTTGGAGAAACAGTCTCATAAAAGACCCCTGTGCCCTGATATATTTGGTCCTTGTGGTACTCCCATCCTCTCCAGGTCTTACTAATTCCCCATTCTTTCATGTGATTTCCTGCACTCTGCCGAGGGTTTGGTTATGAGTCTCAGCATCTGCTTTGATACACTGCTAGGTAGAGTCTTTCAGAGGCCCTCTATGGTAGGCTCCTGTCCTGTTTCTTGTTTTCTCTTACTTCCCAATATTCATCCCATTTGTCTTTCTAGGTGAGGATTGATCATCTTAACCCTGAACCTACTTCTTGTTCAGCTTCTTTAGGTGTACAGATTTTAGTATGTTTATCCTATTTTATAGGTCAAGTATCTACTTATAAGTGAGTATATACCATTTGTGTCTTTCTGCTTCTGGGATACCTCACTCAGGATGATCTTTCCTAGATCCCACCATTTGCCTGCAAAGTTAATGATTTTCTTGCTTTTAATTGCTGAGTAGTATTCTACTGTGTAAATGTACCACAGTTTCCATATCCATTCCTCCATTGAGGAACATCTGTGTTGTTTCCAGGTTCTGGCTATTACAAATAAATTTGCTACAAACATGGCTGAGCAAATGTCCTTGTGTACTTGAGCATCTTTTGGATATATGCCTAGGAGTGGTATTATTCCTAATTGTCTGAAAAAGTGCCAGATTGTTTTCCGAAGTGGTTGTACAAGTTTACATACCAACCAGCAATGGAGGAGGATTCCCCTTTCTCCACAACATCTCCAGCATGTGTAGTCACTTGAGTTTTTGATCTTCCACATTCTGATGGGTGTAAGGTGAAATATTCAGGTCATTTTGACTTGTATATCCCTGACGGCTAAAGACATTGAGCATCTCTTTAAGTATTTCTCTGCAGTTCTGTGTTCCTCTACAGAGAATTCTCTGTTTAACTCCATACCCCATTTTTAAATTGATTTGCTTGATTTGTTGCTTTTGAACTACTTTAGTTCTGTTATATTCTGGATATCAGCCCTCTGTCAGATATAGGGTTGGTGAAGATTCTTTCCCAGTCTGTATGCTGTTGTTTTGTTCTGATGACAGTGTCTTTTGTTTTACAAATCTTTTCAGTTTTGTGAGGTCCCATTTTTTGATTGTTGCTCTTAGATCCTGTGCTGTTGGTGTTCTGTTCAGAAAGTTATTTCCTGTTCCATTGAGTTCAAGGTTCTTTCCCACTTTTTCTTCTAATCAATTTAGTGTTTCTGGTTTTATGTTGAAGTCTTTGATGCACTTGGACTTTAGTTTTATGCAGGGTGATAAATATTGATCTATTTTCATTTTTCTGCATGTAGACATCCAGTTGGACTAGCACCATTTGTTGAAGATGCTGTCTTTTTTCCATTGAATGGTTTTGGCTTCTTTGTCAAAAATCAAGTATCCATGGTGTGTAGGTTTATTTCTGGGTCTTCTAATCGGTTCCATTGATCCATCATTCTGTTTCTATACCAATTCCGTGCTGTTTTTATTACTGTTGCTCTGTAGTACAGCTTGAGGTCAAGGATGGAGGTACCTCCAGATAATCTGTTGTACAGATTCGTTTTGGAAATTCTGTTTTTTTTTAATTTTCCATATAAAGTTGAGAATTGAGTTCTTTATATATTTTTAATAGTAGCACTTTTTCTGATTTAGGATTTGTGAAGAATTTTTTCCCCATTCATAGGCTGTTGTTTTGTTCTTTTGAAAGTGTCCTTTTTCTTACAGAAGCCTTTCTGTTTCATGAGTTCTCCTTTTTAAAATTATTGATGATCCAAGATGGCTGCCACGAGAGAACACTGTGTCTGAGGAGTAGGAGAGCAGAAACAACGCAGCGACCAGAAGACTGAACTCTGGGACCTAAAACGCCAGCATTGTGAGTGCCAGGTGAGCAGAACTCCTACGGTGAGAAAATCAAGTGGGAAAACCCTAGGGACACCCAGTTATTACCTGGAGAAATTTCCCGGTGACCAGCGGCACACAGCTCTGATCTGGATGAGCGGCTGCGCTGGGCGCCCGCACCCGCCATTATAGACTGTCTCCCGGGCAGTCTCAGGAGTAACCAGGTGCCATTTTCACTGAACTGCGCCTACGAGCGCACACTGCACCCGGGTTCTGCTTCTACCCACGGGTGTGCTGCAGGTTGGGTCCGATCATCAGAACCACACCAGACTGCGTGGATTGGGGGACCATTTTGACCAGTCC
>CM053752.1:59364999-59396969 GCA_028658305.1 Pachyuromys duprasi
TGGACTTGGAGGGGGCGGGGAAGAAGGAGATGAGGGAGGGAGTGGGAGGGTAGGAGGGAATGGGGGAGGAGGCTATGCCTGGGATTCAAAGTACCTAACCTGTGATTGAGATAAAAATAAATAAATCAAAAAAAATTTAAAAAAATTATTGATATTAGGGATTGAGCTCTTGGTGTACTGTTCAGGAAGTCATCTCCTGTGCCAATGAGTTCAAGGCAGATTTCCACTTTTTCTTCTAACGATTTAGTGTGTCTGGTTTTATGTTGAGATTTTTTGATTCTCTAGACTTTCAATTTTATGCAGCGTGATAAATATGATCTATTTTTATTATTCTACATGCCGGCATCCATTTAGACCAGCACCACATGTTTAAGATGCTGTCTTTTTTCCGTTGTATGATTAAAAAAAATTTTGTCAAAACTCAGGTGTCTGTATGTGTTTAGGTTTATTTCTGAATTTTTGATACAATTCCATTGACTGACTAATCTGTTTAAATGTCAGTATCATGCAGTTTTTATTACTATTGCTCTGTAATACAGCTTTAAGTCAGAGTTGAAGGTAATTCCAGAAGTTATTTTACTTTAAAGGATTGTTTTAGCTATTCTGGGTTTTCCACATGTAGTTGAGAATTGTTCTTTTAATATCTGTAAAGAATTGTGTTGGTATTTTGATGGGAATTGCATTGAATCTATAGATTGCTGTTGGCAAGATGACCATTTTAACTATGTTAATCTACCAACCCATGAGAATGGAGAATTGTTCCATCTTCTGATATCTTCTTCAGTTTCTTTCTACAGAGGCTTTCAGTTCTTTTCATGCAGGTCTTTCACTTGCTTTCTTAAAGTTACACCAAGATGCGTTATACTATTTATGACTATAGTGAATGGTTTTGTTTCCCTAATTTCTTTCTCAGCCATAGATCAGAGATGGAGGGAATGCCTGAAAATCTCTGGCCCAACATGAGACCTACTCTTTGGGAGAGAGCCAATCTCTGACACTAACAAAGACAACCTACTATGCTTGCAGATAGGATCCTTGCATAGCTGTCTTCATAGAGGCTCCACAGAACAAAGGATGGAAACAGATGCTGAGACTCACAGCCAAAGATTAGGCAGAGTGCAAGAAACCCTGTGGAAGTGTTGGGGAAAGGATAGAAGGACCCAGAAGGGACAGAAGCTTCAAAAGAAGACCAACAGGGTCAACTATCCTGGACCCAGGGAGGAGTGCAGAGACTGAAGCACAAACCAAGGACAGTGCATGTACTGGATCTAGTCCCTCTAAATACAGGGGAGAGCATTTGCCTGTTCATAAAGGGAATCAGGGCACTGTAAGTGGTCCAGGGAAAATGCTGGAGAATGAAAAAATGGTCCCGTCAAAGATATTAATGTAATGCAAAATCACTTGCCCTGTTTATGATAAAAAACAAAGGCACAGAGCAAAGTAGGCACCACTCAACATCGCTGGAAAACCAGAGCAGCACTCATGGGTTTTCATGGGTGTCTGTATAATGGTAGTTCACAGGCCATCACTGCACTCCAGCTGGTGGTCACATGCTGTTGGTCAATGAACGTGTATATCTGTCATATGGCCTTGGTTAGGGACAGCTGGCACTGGCCCTGGGAGGAGGGAGTGTGCCTCCTTGAGTCATATGGGGCTTGTCTAAGTACCCTTGACAATGTGCTCCTAGGTGCTCACTGAACTGTTGCTAGTCTTAAGTTTTCTTGCTGAGACTCTTGAGAGAATACGATGTATGCCCAAATAAACAGAGACACTGGTGAGAGATGATGGCATCTGTCCCCTCTAGCTTCTGGGAATATATTTATCCCCAAAGGCTGATGTAACTCAAGCCTGGGATCTGGAAATGCTGTTGGGATGGCTTAGAGGTAGTTTTTGACTTGTATGCTGATTCCTCCTATCTCTTCTATTTAAACAAGTGTAAATGAAATTAGAGAATCAATCTTTTATGTTCTTGAGACCCATGAAAGATGATATTAGCCAATTACCAAATCATTTTTTTCTTCTCAAATGAAAGGAAACTATGGCATTTCCAAACTTCTAGACCCAGTACACAACTAAAGAATATGAACATGAACGTGATGGAGGGTCGGTCAGTCAAAGAGAGGTGGTACCTCTGATGGGAAACTTGCTCTTCTTGTGGGTTCTCTAGTAAGGGGATCAGGGGCTGTTTTCACATGGACTCTGTTGCATGCTTTCTGATCACTTTCCCCTGGTGGGGCTGGCCTGTCAAGTCACCTTGGAAGAGGTACCCAATCCTGATGTGACTTGAACTGTTGGGGTGAGTTAGTGGAGGCCCCCTTTCCTGAGGGGAAGTTGAATGGGGGTGGGGTAAGAGGTTGGGAGGGTAGGACGTGAAGAAGGGGAGGATGAAGACAAGAATTGAGACATGAAGTGAACAACTAAATAAAGTTAAAACTTATTTTTGTTTATTTTTTCCATTTTTATTTTTATTTTATATTAATCACAGGTTATATACTTTGTTTCCCAGCTGTAGCCTCCTCCTGCATCCCCTCCTTATTCCCCCCATCCCTCCTTCATCTCCTCCCTGCCTCTTTCCAAGTCCACTGATAGGGGAGAACCTCCTCCCCTTCCATATAACTCTAGCTTATCAGGTCTCTTCAGGACTAGCTGCAATGTCCTCTTCTGTGGCCTAGCAAGGCTGCTCATCCCTCGGGGGACGCGCGGGGGTGGGGAGGGTGTCGAACGGCTAGTGATTATGTTCATGTCCAAAATAGTCCCTGTTCACCTTACTAGGGTACCCACTTGGATATTGAGCTATCATTTGCTACATCTGAGCAGGAGTTCTAGATTATATCCATACATGGTCCTTGGTTGGAGAAACAGTCTCATAAAAGACCCCTGGTCCTTGTGGAGCTCCTGTCCTCTCCAGGTCATACTAACGCCCCTTCTTTCATATGATTCCCTGCACTCTGCCAAAAAGTTGGTTATGTGTCTTAATATTTGCTTTGATACACTGCTAGGTAGAGTCTTTCTGAGGCCCTCTGTGGTAGTCTCTTGTCCTGCTGTTTATTTTCTCCTACATCCGATGTCCATCCCATTTGTCTTTCTAAGTGTGGATGGATCATCTTACCCCAGGTCCTCTTAGCCTTGCTGTCCTAGAGTCCCTTTGTAGGCCAGGCTAGTCTCAAACTCACAGAGATCAGCCTGATTCTACCTACCTGAGTGTTGGGAATAAAGACGATTGACACCATTCCGACCTCCAAAAACAGCAACAAAATTTTCTAAGGCATACTTTGAAAATAAAACTATCTATACTCCACCACAAAGTTCATAACATGTTACATAGCAAAAATCTTTTAATGACTCATTGCTCATGCAGAATCCTGTAGACGTAGTAATAAGTAAGAAGATGAATACAACCAGATATGAGAAACCAAAAGGAATGTATCAGGTGTTCAAGTGTATGATAATGAGTATGAAATGTGTATGGTTACCATGGAGTTGAGAGTGTATTCAGTCATAAAATAATGAGCATGAAATGATTTGGTTGCGATAAGTTTGAGTATACAGTCAGACAATCAGATGAAAGGTATCCAAACAGGTTGAAGAGTTAGTATGAAACCCTTAGGCTGGGGAAGTCACTAAGGACTTCATTAAGTTTCACTATAATTTCAAGTCAGTGTCTATCACTGATCATCAGCTTCAAGCATAAAATATGAAAATGACATTCAGGAATTCAGTTGTTGAGTATTCCCAGGAAAATACTGAGCCAGGAAGTCAATTAAATGCCATATTAAAATAAAGTAAATTAGAAAGTCTTAGTCTCAAGAGAATTATGTCCCCACAGTCCCAAATGAATATAAATGTATTCATCAAGGTTGTTCTAGTATTGGAAATAAAGAAAGAAAGACTCTCTGGTCTGAGGTAGGTTTATGAATGACAAGTTGTAAAACTAGGCAAATACCATTGTAATTTTTTGAAACATGATCAATATAGCTGACTAATGAATAGCTACTTGGCTCATCTGCTTTTGTAGTTACATAAATCCTGCCACCTAACAATCAGAGACATATTTTTATAAATATATATTTGTGAATTTGAGTGCATTCATTTGCTTGTGTAAGGTTGGCAAATGTATATGATATTTTTTCCTCTTTAAGGCAATTTTTATTAATATATAATTCCCTTTTCAAAGCTGTGCATCCCTAATGTGGTATGGGCAACTCATTAATTTCTTCTATTTCATTTGAATAATAATAAATGATAAATATTATGGATAGCAATATAAAAACTCAAGTCTATATAACATCAATTATGATATTTTGGAATTATACTACACAATCAAAATTAGCCTTTTCATGTAACAACAAAGAATCTCAAGATATCTTATTATGTGAACACACACAATTTCATATGTTAAGATGGGAAACATATGATAGACTTTTCTTTTTTCTGTGCTCATTCCTCTCCCCGCCAAATGAATCAATTCATACGTGAAAATAGTCAGTGGTGTTGGTTAAACTCTGTTGTTCCCAACTCCTTTTCTTGATTCTTAAGCCTTTTGAAGATTCAGAAGTTGGGCCCATGGGTTGGGGATGGGGGGAATGGCAGTTAAGGTTATGTACCTTTGAAGAGGAGTGGTCAAATTTTTAAATAAACCATTTTTTCACTTTCAGTAAATCTTATAAAATTAATAACAGTGACAGAACAATTTTTATATAACTATTATTATCTAAGATGTTGGCTGTGTTTCAAAATTAATTTAAGTGAATAATACAGCAAATGATGTTAATGTACTGAAAAGTAGGAACTCTGATCTTGAATAAGAAACTAAGGAGCTCTGTACATCTTATCTGTTAATTTCATATTTTCCATCTATTTTATTGCATTTGGATAAGTTTCTATTTCATTCAAATATATTTCCTCATAATATGTAGCAGAGATTTACATAAGCCAGAAAAACAAGTGATATCTACATTTGTAACTCAATATGAGTTAAACTTCTACAACAAAAGCTTTTCTCAAATACACAAACTTTCCTTACCTGCGCTGCTTCTTCAGTTTATTTTATATTCTTAAAATACATAAAATGGCATCATGTCTGGATTTATGGATAATAACTTCATGTAGTCAGACAAAAAATTTCTACCCTAACACAGTACTGATAATTTTTCTGATCACTTAGTCCAAGAATGAAAATGAATGAACAGAGAGAATTGTTCTTCACTTCCAGATGTTTTTGTTTTGTTTTTGGAATTACTATTAATGACATTTAAGTGCTTTTATTCATGGTGATTCTAGTTGTTTATCTCACTATTCTGCTGCAATGATTATGTTGACTAGAATGGACCATGAACTTCTAAGCTCCAGTGACCTTAATATTAATATTATTAAAATATTGTTATTATATTAAGTACATAAAACTGCCCCCTTTAAATATTTAAGAGGAGTTTTGATGAGCATGCCACTTTGTGAGCGATTTGTTTCTAGACTGTTTATGAATATACAATATTTTCTATATAATGAAATGGAACTCTGAATAATGACTAAAATTTTCTTGCCTAGATAAATCAACTCCAGCTTGCTAAATGCTTTTATTAAAAGTAAGACAAACAGCAAAGAAAAATGGACAAAGAAAACTGTTCTTCATTCACCAAATTTATTTTATTGGGAATTACTAATAATCCAGTCATGGAAGTGGTTCTATTCATTTTATTTCTTCTCATCTATCTCATTATTCTTGTTGCAAATATTGGGATGATCATTTTGATCAGAATGGATCCCAAGCTTCACACACCAATGTACTTCTTCCTCAGCCACCTCTCTTTCTCAGACCTCTGCTATTCCACTGCAGTTGGACCAAAGATGTTGATGGACCTACTGGACAAACACAAATCTATTTCTCTTGTTGGATGTGCCTTGCAATTTTTCTTCACCTGTATCTTTGTGGATGCTGAGTGTGTGCTGCTTGCAGTGATGGCCTTTGATAGGTACAAGGCCATCAGCAATCCCTTGATGTATGCCGTGGACATGTCCAGCAGATTTTGCTACCAGCTCCTGGCTGGAGTGTACACATTAGGAATGATAGATACTCTGATGCATACTTTAATAACCTTTGGGCTATGTTTCTGTAGATCAAATGAGATTAATCATTTTTTCTGTGATCTTCCTCCTATCCTGTTACTTTCTTGCTCAGATACACATGCCAATGAGTTAGCAATATTTGTGTTTTCTGGATTTGTTGAGCTCTGCACCATTTCAGGACTTCTTGTCTCTTACTGTTACATCCTGTCATCGGTCTTGAAGATCTGCTCTGCTGAGGGGAGGTTCAAAGCTTTCTCCACCTGTGCCTCCCACCTGACTGCAGTTGCGATTTTTCAAGGAACTTTGCTCTTTATGTATTTCCGGCCAACTTCTTCCTACTCCTTAGATCAAGACAAAATGGCTTCATTGTTTTACATCTTGGTGATTCCCATGCTCAACCCTCTAATTTACAGCCTGAGGAACAAGGATGTGAAAGGAGCCCTGTACAAACTGAGAAATAAGCAATGCTTTAAATAATTGTATTATATTTGTATATGTGCAAGTTATACCAGTGATTGGAACGAAATTATATTGCAGGAATCATAGGAAAGCTGTGTATCAAAGTTATCAGATTAAAATACATATTTCCTTAAATTTTAGAAATAAGTTAGTGTTGTTGATATACCAATAATTCGTGTTTTGTTATTTCTCGTTTGTTTGTATGGGTACATATCTGTAGAAATTTTCCTTATTATTTCAGTTGTAAAAGTGTTGCATTTATTATTTTACTCAGTTATAATTGCATTAGTGTTTCCTGCATTTTACTTGTTGTCTTCTTTATATTTTATTTCTTTTCACTGAACCTCAGATGAACCTCTAGATTGTTAAAAATGTATCTTTTATTCAAATGAAAATATAGATGTTAATTATAGATATAGAACATTCAAAATTTTAGAAATGAATCATTTTTGTGCAATAAAATTTTGTGATAATCCATAGCAAATTCTTTACAAGTAATATGAAGAATAATCTTCAATGAGAATGAGATCCTAATATATTTGAGAAGAAAGAAAGTGATTTCAACATAGGACTTGCAATTAAAGGGATATTTAGAATGACCAGTTCAAACAAGATATAAAATAAAGAATTGTAACTAGATTAAATTAAGAATAGTGAGTGGAGCCATGTTTAGGGACATGTGTGAGCATGGGTTTTTATATATCTAATCTGTGATTTAGTATAATGTTATTCCTTTCATTCTTTGCCATTCTCAATCTTTCATTCTAATACTTTGTTATTTAACTCTTTTCTTTTCCCATTTTGTTTCTTAAATGCTGCTCTTATCATTTCCTTAAACTGTACACATCACTCTTTCTTTAAGTTTTTCTTTACTATAATTATTATTTATTACAGTTTATTCACTTTGTATCTGTGCTGTACCCTCTGCCATCTCCTCCTTGTCCTACCCTCCTTCCTTCTTTTTTCCCCTCTTATGTCCCTCCCCTAGTCCACTGATAGGGGAGGTCCTCCTCGCCTACTATCTGACCCTACCCTATCTGGTCTCATCATGACTGCATAGATCCTCTTATCTGTGGCCTAGTTAGGCCAAGTTGCAAGAGGGAGGTGATCAAAAAGCAGGCCACTGAGTCTCTGTCAGAGACAGCCCCTGCTCCCCTTACTAGAGAACTCACATAGATACTGAGCTTCCTGTGGGCTACATCTGAGTAGGAGGTCTTGGTCCTCCCCATACATGGTACTTGGTTGATTCATCAGTCTCTGCAAGACCCTTTGAGCTCAGGTTTTTTGCTCCTTGTGGAGCTCCTGCCCACTACAGGTCTTTCTATCTTCCTCTTCTACTGTAAGATTCCCTGCACTCTGCCCAAAGTTTGGCTGTGAGTCTCAGCATCTGCTTGGATACCCTGATGGGTAGAATCTTTCAGAGGACCCCTGCTGAAGGTTCCTGTCCGGTTGCCTGCCTTCTCCTACTTCTGATGTCTATCTTGTTTGCTGTTCTGAATGAGGATTATGCCTCTTTCCTAAAGTCCTCCTTGTTGTTTAGCTTCTTTAGGATTATATATTTCAGTATGTTTATCCTTTATTATATGACTCTTATTCACTTATAATTAAAAATATACATGTGTGTCTTTCTGCTTCTGGGTTACCTCACTCAGGGTGATCTGTTCTATTTCCTACCATTTGCCTGCAATTTTCATGATTTTTCTTGCTTTTAGTGACTGAGTACTATTCCATTGTGTTCCCTTGAAAGAAGAGCAGAGGTTGGCTCTGTAATCACCCTCCCCATGCAAGGTGGCCTAACTAGGTCACAGAGAAAAAGGATCCAGGCAATCCTGATGAGACCTAATAGGCTATGGTCAGATAGTAGGAGAGGAGGACCTCCCCTATCAGTGGACTAAGGGAGGGACAAAGGCAGGGAAGAAAGAAGGAGGGTAGGACCTGGAGGAGATGAGGGAGTTGTCTACTGCTTAATAAAAATAAAGAAAGAAATTATATAATTTTTAGAAAATGTAAACTTAATTACTGATTGGTTAATCATAGCTCATAGATGATAATGTCTTTAGTGACATGAACAATTTCTTCTTCTCCATTACATTTCTTATTTAAACTAAAGTTTCTCATCTCAACTAATCTAATAATATTATCGTAAAGCTAATATATATATATAACCCACAGGGAAATTTACATTTTATATATATCCAAGGTACAATTATGTAATCATGATCTTTACCATTATAAATAGGCTTAAGGTAAATAATGATAAATGTAAAATTTTAAACCTTTGATTTATTTAAAAAGATGTTAATCTTCTCCTAATTGATGTTTTACACTGTGCTGCTTAAACAGGATACTGTCTCTGCCATAGAACTAAATTACTTCCTATACCACTTTCTAATTGAAGAGAATATTTTTTCCTGTAAATAAAGAAGCTGAACAAACAAAAGAATTAATATTATACACTTGAGTAAACTACTGATTTTATAGCTTGTATTTATAGTTTTTCAATTTTGTGACTATAAGAGGCCAGAGGCCAGAACTGCGTGACTGCAGTTCCTGAACTGGCAGGCTGATACAAAAAGATTGTGAATGAGTAAGATTGTGTTTCATAGTTAAGACTTGGTTTCTAAGCAAATGAGTAAATCATTTGAAAGAATATTTTCACTTCTCAAAAAGGAAATACAAACAAGGAAAACATCAGAAATTGGTAACCATTGTATTAGTTTAATTCCTTTATTTGGAGACTAAATCTTGTTATGTAGTCTAGATGGACTGTAACTTCCTAGTTTGATTTGTCAGGTCTCAGAATTGTAATTATCTGCTTCCTTCAGGCTTGTAGTCTAGACATTAGAGGCAAGCACCAATGTACCTCACTGGGCCCACATTTTATACATTATATTAAGGAATACTAACAAAAGTTTACATTTATGATGTAGTCTTATAGATGATAGTAAATGCATAAGAGGTACTGTCATCTTTGTCCAGGACTGAAATCTTTAACATGTCTCCCAATTCTAAATCCTCATTCATCACATTCACTTTATTGTTCCAAAAAATTTATAGGAAGACGAAGAAAAGAAAGGCTCAATTTTCTCTCTTTGGGGAAGTTATGCAGAATTTTCAGACCTCAGTGGGAGATTATTCACTTAGTGCTACAGCAATTAGAAGTGCCAGGTTGGGTTGGTACCCTTTGTGGTCTCCCCTTCACTGAGAGGAGAGGGTGGAGTGGGGTCCTGAGGGGAAACTGTGAGAATAGGAGGAGGGGCCAGGATCAGCCTGCAAAGTGATTAAATAGACAGACAGTTAGATAGATAGATGGAAAATAAAATGTAGATACATATTTACACTAGTGAAAGATTGAATAAATTCATTTCTATCTTTACTACGTGTAGACAACTAAGACTCCCAATTTATTAATCAGCAATTGTGTTTAGGTGTCCCAGTCCAAAATCCCACTTACTTCCTGCCTTTGTTCCCAGCCAAGGACCTCCTATGGTGGATCATAATGTAATATAACTGATTTCTGTAGACTCTCCAGATGCCCCCATACAAACACACATTTACGTGTCAGAATATAGTGGAGAATATTAGAACATCTTCTAATATAAGCAGACGTACAGTTTTAGAAAGGAGAGCTAAAAATCAGTACCTCAGACTCATGAATAATCATGCCTCTTCTAGTATCTCATATTTAATGACAATTGTAGTAATATTTTTACTTTAGCGTAACCATTAAACATTTCATTGAAAACTAAATATTTATTAGACTTTACACTCAAACATTTACACAATGATGATAAGCATCTTCATTTTTTAGACAAATTTTATCTTTATGTTATATGTGTGCATTCATGCATTCATGTAGTGCCATGGAGGCCCGTAGAAGATGCTTGATCCTCTGAAAATGGGGTACAGGTGGTTGTGAGCAACCTCATATGGGTGCATAAAATAAACCCCCAGAATCTTGTAGAGCAGCGGGAGCTGTTAACACTTCATGCAGCTCTTCGACTTCTGATGACAACCTTCTGTGAATAATAATAATAATAATAATAATAAATGTTATAATGGTAATAAAACTAGAAGAAGAAATGTAAAAGGAGTCATTCAACTGTAAGTTTCACCAAATTCTGTAAATGGAAAAGGCATAAAACAATCTGGAAAATCTTTAAGGCAATTAATCTATCCTGCATAAAAACACTAGGGATTTGATGAATTTATTATTATTGGTTATGAGTTACATTGAGTAAATAAACTAAAGCTACATATGTAAGAAAGATTCTTGACATCTTCAATGTAATAACACTGGCATGGCAAAGGAGGTAAATCACAACTAGTAAATATTAAGTATTCTAATATGACTTCATTCTACTTAGGGAGAAATAAACACTATATCTCATAACTTTGTAACAATAAACACACTATCTAGATGACATTGATTCCTAAAACCCATAAACTCTGTCATTTTAAAAGAAATAAATAATTTATATTATTTTATTTTTCATTTTTCATTATTATTATTATTTATTAAAATTTATTCACACTGTATCCTGATTGTGGCCCCCTCCCTTATCTCCTCCTCATCCCACCCATCCTAGCCCTCTACCCCAAAATCCCTTCCCTAGTCCACTGACAGGGGAGGTCCTCCTCCTCTGCTATCTGACCCTAGTCTATCAGGTCTAATCAGGACTGCATGGATCCTCTTTTTCTGTGGCCTAGTAAGTCTACCTCAAAGGGGGAATTGAACAAAGAGCTGGCAGCTAAGTTCATGCCAGTGGCTGCCCCCTTACTAGGGAACCCACGTGGAGACTGAGCTGCCCATTAAACCTGAGCAGGGGATCTAGATCTTCTTCATGCATCATCCTTGGTTGATTCTTCTGACTCTGCCGGACCCCTAGTCCAGTCTTTTGGCTCTGCTGTTCTCCTTGCGGAGCTCCTGTCCTTCTGAGTCATTATTTCCTCCTTCCTAAGATTTCCTCCACTCTACCCAGATATCTCCATCCCTGATCTCCATCCCTGATGTACTATGTATAATATTATTGACTGTTAGAGAGAACACATTTGTAGCAAGGTTAAAGTTCTGCAAGTATTTTATAAAGCAACTTCACGTTATCACCCTCAGGTTAATGAGGACCATTCATAAATTGCCAGTATTTCAGAAACAGAGACAAATGCGAATTCCTACTCTTAGCATCACTACATGTGTTGGTCGGCAACTCTCTATTGTTTTCTGAGTTCACTGGAATTTTCCATAACACAGATACTTGCAATTAACCATCTCACACACACACACACACACACATATGTGTGTATATATATATACATATATTTATTTATTTATTTATTTATTTATTTATTCCAGTTAAGACAAAACTTGCTTCTGCCCAAACCCTATATTTTTGTTTAAATTTAACAGGCACAGGGTGAATAAGGTGATATCTCAATTTCTATTTCATTTCATTTTGCCCAAAGTAGGCAGAAAAGTTGTTCACTTTTAGGAGTTGTTATTTTTTTAAACTTTCCTCATTTTTTAATTTTTATTTTATATTATTAATTACATATTACTAACTCTGTATCCCAGGTGAATCCCACTCCCTCATTCACTGCCAACGCTGCCCTCCCTCCCTTGTCTACTCCCTGCCCCTTTCCAACTCCACTGATAGGGGAGGACCTCCTCCCCTTTCATCTGGCCCTTGTTTATCAGGTTTCTTCAGGACTGGCTGCAAAGTACTCTGTGGCCTAGGAGGGCTGCCTCTCCTTTGATGGGGAGGGCGTGTCAAAGAATCCACAATTGAGTTCATGTCAGGTATAGTCCCTATTTCCCTTACTATGGTACACAATTGAATACTGAGCTACCATGGGACACAGTCAAGCAGAGGTTCTAGGTTATGTCCACCCATGGTCCTTGGTTGGAGAAACAGTCTCATATAGGACCCCTGTGCCCAGATATATTTGATCCTTGTGGAGCTCCTATCCTCTCCAGATCATATTAACTCCTCCTTCTTTCATATGATTCCCTGTCATCTGCCGAAGGTTTGGTTATGAATCTCAGTTTCTTCTTTGATACACTGCTAGGTAGAGTCTTTCAGGGGCCCTCAGTGGTAGAACACTGTTCCATTACTTGTTTTCTCTTATATCCCATTTGTCTTTCTAAGTAAGGATTGATCATCTTACCCAGGGTCCTCTTTTTGGTTTATCTTCTTTAGGTGTACAGATTTCAGTATGTTTATCATATCTTATAGATCCAAATAAGTGAGCCTATACCATGTGTGTCTTTCTCCTTCTGCGAAACCTCACTCAGAATGATATTTGCCTGCAAATTTCATTATTTCCTCATTTTTAATTGCTGAGTAGTATTCCATTGTGTAAAAATACCACAATTTCTGTACCAATTTCTCTACTAAGGGACATCTGCATTTTTTCCAGGTTCTGGCTATTATAAATAAAGCTGCTAAAAACATGATTCTACAAATGTCCTTGTTGTGTGCTTGAGCATCTTTTGAATATATGCCCAGGAGTGGTATAGCTGGGTCTTGAGGAGACAATATTCCTAATTGTCTGAGAAAGTACCAGATTGATTTCCAAAGTGGTTGTACCAGTTTACATTCCCACAAGCAATGGAGGAGGGTTCCCCTTCCTCTACAACCTCTCCAGCATGTGTTGTCACTTGAGTTTTTGATCTTGGTCATTTTGATGGCTGTAAGATGAAATCTCAGGGACATTTTGATTTGCATCTCTCTGATGGTTAAGGAAGTTGAGCATCTCCTTAAGTGTTTCTCAGCCATTCTATGTTCCTCTATAGAGAATTCTGTTTAGCTCCTTACCCCATCTTTTAATTGATTTGCTTGATTTATTGCTTTTTAACTTCTTTAGTTCTTTATATATCCTGGATATATAAAGATATATCCCTCTGTCAGATACAGGATTGGTGAAGATTCCCTTCGCAGTCTGAAGGCTGTCATTTTGTCCTGACAACAGTGTCTTTTGCTTTACAGAAGCTTTTCAGTGTCATGACGTCCCATTTATTGATTGTTTCTCTTAGAGCCTGTGCTGTTGGTGTTCTGTTCAGGAAGTTGTCTCCTGTGCCAGTGAGTTCTAGGCTCTTCCCCACTTTTTCTTCTAATTGATTTAGACTATCTGGTTTTATGTTGAGGTCTTTGATCCACTTGGAATTTAGTTTTGTGCAGGGTGATAAATATGGATCTATTTTCATTTTTCTGCATGTAGACATCCAGTTGGACCAGCACCATTTGTTAAAGATGCTGTCTTTTTTCCATTGAATGGTTTTGGCTTCTTTGTCAAAAATCATATGCTCATAGGTGTGCGGGTTTATTTCTGAGTGTTCTACTTGATTCCACTGATCCTCCTTTCTGTTTCTATGCCAAAACCATGCAGTTTTTATTACTATTGCTCTGTAGTAGAGCTTGAGGTCAGGGATGGGGATACCTCCAGATGATCTGTTGTTATACAGGATCATTTTGGAAATTCTGTGGGTTTTTTTTGTTTCTCCATATGAAGTTGATAAATTTTCTCTCAAGGTCTGTAAAGAATTGTGTTGGTATTTTGATGGGAATTGCATTGAACCTGTAAATTGCTTTTGGCAGGATGGTCATTTTCATTATGTTAATCCTACCAATCCATGAGCATGGGAGATCTTTCCATTTTCTGATGTCTTCGGCTATTGTGAAGGGTATTATTTCTCTGATTTCTTTCTCATCCCTTTTGTCTTTGGTGTACAGGAGGGCTTCTGATTTTTTTGAGATGATTTCATATCCAGCCACTTTGCTGAAGGTGTTTATCAGCTGAAGGAGTTCTCTGGTTGAATTTTTGGGTTCAGTCATGTATACTATCAAATCATCTGCAGATAGTTTGGCTAACTGTTTTTCTATATTGTTGATTTTTTCAAACAACCAGCTCTAAGTTTCATTGATTCTTTGAATAGTTTTATTTTTTCTAATTGATTGATTTCAGCCCTGTGTTTGATTATTTCCAGCTGTCTGCTCCTCTTGGGTGTGTCTGCTTCTGTTTTTTTCTAGGTCTTTCATTTCAGCCATTAAGTTGCTTGTATGAGATGTCACTAATTTCTTTTTGAAGTCACTTAGTGCTATGAATTTTCCTCTGAGCACTGCTTTCATTGTATCCCATAAATTAGGGTATGTTGTACCTTCATTCTCATTGAATTCTAGGAAGTCATTAATTTCTTTTTTTATTTCTTCCTTAAACCAACTGTCATTGAGCAACAAATTGTTCAGTTTCCATGTGCGTGTAGGCTTTTTGCTAATTCCATTGTTGTTGATATCAAGCTTTAGTCCATGGTAGTCAGATAGAATACAGGGCATTATTTCAATCTTCTTGTGTCTGTTGAGGCTTGCTTTGTGACCAACTATATGGTCTATTTTGGAGAAGGTTCCATGAGGTGCTGAAAAGAAGGTATACTCTTTTGAGTTTGCGTGAAAAATCATGTAGACATCTATTAGGTCCATTTGATTTACGACCTCTGTAAGTGCCTTTGTTCCCCTATTTGGCTTCTTTCTAGATGATCTGTCCCTTGGTGAAAGTTGGGTGTTGGGATCGATGTCTGATTTAAGTTTTAATAATGTTTCATTTATGAATGTAGTCACTCTTGTATTTGGGGCATAGATGTTCAAAATTGTGATGTCATCTTGGTGGATTTTTCCTTTGATGAGAAAATAGTGTCCATCCTCATCTTTTTTGATTACTTTTGGTTGAAAGCGTATTTTATTAGATATTAGGATAGCTATCCCAGCTTGCTTTCTGGGTCCATTTGCTTGAAAAACATGTTTCCAACTCTTTACTCTGAGGCAGTGTTTATCTTTGTTGCAGAGGTGCATTTCTTGGATACAGCAGAATGCTGGACCCTGTTTCTGCATCCATTCTGTTAGTCTATGTTTTTTTTTTTAATTGGAGAGTTGAGTCCATTGATGTTGATAGATAAAAGTGACCAATGAATATTAGTTCCTTTTATTGTGGAGTTGGTGTTCTTACTGTGATTCATTGCTTGTTTTGTTTTAATTTTTGTTGGGATATTATCTGTATGCTATGTTTTCGTGGGTGAAGTTGTTTTCATTGGATTGGAATTTTCCTTCTAGTATCTTCTGTACGGATGGTTTGCTGTGTAGATATTGCATAAATTTAGTTTTGTCATGGAATATTTTGTTTTCTCCATCTATGTTGATTGAGAGCTTTACAGGGTAAAGTAGTCTGGGTTGGCATCTATGGTCTCTTAGAGTTTGCATGACACCTGCCCAGGCCCTTCTAGTTTTCATAGTTTCTGATGAGAAGTCCAGTGTTATTCTGATAGGTCTCCCTTAATATGTTACTTGGCCTTTCCCCCTTGCTGCTTTTAGTATCTTTTCTTTGTTCTGTAGATTTAGTGACATGATGTCTTTCTTTTCTGGTCTAGTCTGTTTGGTGTTCTGTAGGTCTCTTGTATATTTACAGACATCACTAAGTTGGGAAATTTTTATTCTATGATTTTCTTGAAAATATTTTCTGGACCTTGGAGCCTGGAATCTTTTTTTTTCATCAATAACTATTTTTCTTAGATTTTGTCTTTTCGTGGCATCTTTCATTTCTTAGATATTTTGTGTTTGGGTCTTTTCTGACTTTACTTTTTCTTTGAGAGAAGTATCAGTTTCTGCGAGTATATTTTCAGCACCTGAGATTCTCTCTTCCATGTCTTGTATTCTGTTGGTGATACTTACCTTTGTGGTTCCTGATCTTTTCTCTAAGTTCTCCAGCTCCAGGGTTTTCTCATTTTGTGTTTTCTTTATTGACTCTAATTCTTTTTTCATGTCTTGCACCATTTCCTTCATCTGTTTGAATGTGGATTCCTGTCTCTCTACGATGGTCTCTATATTTTGGTTCATTTCCTCTCTATATGACACTAATTGTATCTCGATTTGTTTGGCTAAATTTGCCTGTTTCCTTAAGGATTTTGTTCATTTCCTTCTTCTTAGCCTCTATTTGATTGGCCAAATCATTGATAGATTTATTCATTTCCTCCTTAAGTGTATTTGTATAGTTATTCCTCTGAGAGATTTGGTTATTTCCTCTTTATGTGTCTCAAGTAATTGGGTAAGCATAGTTTTAAATTCATTTTCCTGTGCTTCTCATGAATTTGCATATCCATAAAGTTTGGGGGTTACTGGTGAAGCCATGGTATTTTGCCTTATGTTGGATGTGTTCTTTCACTGACCCCTTGCCATTGGCTTATCTTTAAGCTTCCCTGTTTGCTTCTGGATTCTACTGGTACTGTCAGGCTGGTTCTCTCTCTCACAGGCATGTGGAGAGTTCTTCAGGAAGCTGAGAGAGGTCCTACGGCCTCAGCGTGTGTGTTGGTGCTTCAGCTGTACCAGTGGGAGCAAATTCCGTGGGCACAAGAGGGCATATGCAGGCACAAAAGGGCAGATGAGGGTGCAGAAGGCAGATGCAGGCGTGCTTGTATGTGAAAACGTGCGTGGAAGTGTGCCTCAAGGGACAGAGTGAGAGAATGCTGAACCCTTGAGTGTGTGGGAGGGTCTCTGCCTTGCAGGCTTCCAGGTGGTTACTTGTGCATGCACAATAGATGCAGCAGGTGCGGGTGATAGTCGTGGTGTAATTTCCAGGGTTATCCATCTTAACTCCACTCTTGGACTAGCAGAGCAGGGGCTTCAATGTCCCAAGAAAGCCTCTGTTTCCCACAGTAGGTGTATGGGTGGGAGGAGTCCGATGTCTGCTTGCTAGTTTAGAAGGAACCTGGATCTGGGACACTGCAGACAGTCAAGGGCACACTCACTCTCAAGCAGGTCACATAGGCAAGGATTGGGGGATCTGGGCTCTCTACTCTCTGGATTGGTCCTTCTTAGTCATATGCAGGAGGACTGATGCACTCCACCAGCTCAGTGCTGCTGCAGCCACCAGGTTAGGAAGTCCAGCTGCAGCTGGAGACAGGGATGCCATTCCAGATGCCTTCTGGGAAGTCCTGGGGGCCCTCCAGTGTGTACTCCAGACCTGGGAGGCCCGGCGCCTGGCATGCCTGACTTGTTTGGTGGGTCTGCTGGACTTTGATGGTTATTATCTGTCACTGAGGGTTTGGGCTTGGGAGAGCCAGTACAGTCAGTGGCTGAGAGCCCCTGCAGAGTCAGTGTGGCTGTTAGCAGACCTGGGACACAGGGAGGATGGCTCTGAGATTCTGGGACTCCAAGGGAGGTACATCTGGCACATCTGGTTGAGAGGCCAGTAGCTCTGCCTCAGCTGCAGCAGTCCCCAGGGCCTGCGCTCTGAGCTGAGAATCTCCATGGGCAGGCTATGCCAAGTGTAAAGGAGGCCCCAAAAATGGGAGTACCCAGAGATCAAAAGATCGTCTCTCCTTCCCCCAATAAGTCCATGGGTGACCTGAGACCAAAGTTCTCACCTCTTGCGATAATCCCTCTCGTTTAGAAAGCCTCACAGTCGTTTTCCTGGCTTCAGGTTTCCTTCCACTCACCAAGTCTGGTGTAACAGCTCCTCTACAAATCAGAGACTGTGTGTGCTCACAGCCATCTTGAAATGCAGATCCTTCCGTATTTTTCCGTGAATTTATTTTTTATTTAATTTTATACATATTCTTATTTATTACAATTTATTCTCTCTGTATCCCTACTGCAGTCTCCTCACTCATCTCCTCTGAGTCCCAACCACCCTCCCTTTTCTTTCCCTATGTCCTTTCCCTAGTACCCTGATAGGGGAGGACCTCTTCTCTTCTATATGACACTAGCCTATCAGGTCTCATCAAGGCTGGTAGTATCATCTTTCTCTTTGGCCTGTCAATACAACACCCTCCAGGGGAGGTGATCAAAGAGCAGCCACTGGCCACTGAGTTCATGTCAGAGACATTCCTTATACCCCTTACTAGGGAACCCTCTTGGAAACCGATAAACCAATGGGCTTCCTGTGAACAGTGGGTCTTGTCTTCTCCATGCATGGTTGGAGTATCAGTCTCTGCAGAACCCCCTTGGCCCAGGTATTTTGGCTCTGTTTGTTCTCCTTCTGGATTTCCTTTCCCGTCCAGGACTTTCTGTCTCCCTCTTCTTCCATAAGGATTCAGGCACTCTGCCAAAAGTTTGGCTGAGTCCCAAGATCTCCTTTGATACCTTGGTGGGTAGAGTATTTCAGAGGTCCTCTGTGGAAGGGTCCTGTCCTGTTCTTTGTCTTTTCCTAGTTCTAATGTCTATCCTGTTTGCCCTTCTGAATGAGGATAAAGCATCTTCCCTAGGGTCCTCCTTGCTGTTTAGCTTCTCAGTGTTATCTTTTCTAGTCCCCACCATTTGCCTGCAAATTTCATGATTTCCTTGTTTTTAATTGCTAAAGATCTTCATCAACCCTATATCTGACAGACAGCTAATATCCAGAATATGTAAAGAACTGAAGAAGTGAAACACCAACAAACCAAGATAATCCAATTAAAAATGGGGTACAGAGAATTCTCAACATAGGAATTTTTCTAATGGCAGAAAAATATTTAAGGACATGCTCATCATGCTTAATCATTTGGGAAATACAAATCAAAACAACCCTGTGGTTTTACCTCATATCATTCAGAATGGCTAAAATCAAAAACTAAAGGGATGATGCATGCTGGAGAGGATGTGGAGAAAGGGGAACCCTCCTCCATTGATTGTGGGACTATAAATGTGTATAACCACTTAGAAAATCAATCCAACGCTTTCTCAGAAAATTAGGAATTTGCTACCTCAAGATCCAGTTATACCACTCCTAGGCATATACCCAAAAGATGTGTCCCCCATTCAGCGAGGACATTTGCCCAACTATGTTCATAGCAGCTTTATTTGTAATAGACAGAATCTGGGAACAACCATGATGTTCCTTAACAGAGGAATGGATATAGAAATTGTGATACATGTACACAATACAATACTACTCAACAATTATTTTTTGAATTTCACATGCACCCCAATCACATTCATATTCAAGTTTATACGTATCCTTCCTCTGCCCTTGACATCTCCACCTGCAAAGAAAACAAAAAGTTAAAAATTATAAAAAAAGAAATCAACAAAAATATCTTGCTCTGGAAGATGAGGTGTTTCACAGTGTGTTACATAATGTACCCTTTTGCTCAAAAAGGTTTACTTGCAAATTTTCATTGGGAAGAGTCATTGTTCTGGTTTGACATCTCTGGTTTCTGCTTCCCAATTTATACTGAATCCTCAGCAATACTCTTTTCAAATATCTTGTTGCCCTGTTTCATGGAGATTCTGTAGTTTTGGCTATGCAGGACCAGCTCGTACACAGAGTCTATCAATTCATAGTTGGGGTAGATAATGGGTTGGGACAGCTCAAAGTCCGGAATCTGGGCCTGTGGGCCTAGATGGTAGCTGAGTTGGTCAGCCTACCAGCTCTGTCACTTCCAAGACATGACCCTGCTCTCCAATGCTGCCCATCAAAGAGGGGCCTTTGATGGTAACATGGGACATACACGTCACAGACTCCTGCTGCTGTATATTCATGGACCCAGACATGGCCCTTGGCAGCAGCAGAGATGACTAGCACCATGGGTTGAGGGGACAGCATCAGCAACTCCCATTAGGCTCTGCTTTATCACCTGCCTTCATAGAGCACAAACCACTGTGCCTATCCTTCTCTCCCATCTCTCCACCACGTGCCCTATCATCTTAACTGTGCTTGACTGTTTATGCTGTGGCAGGAAAGCCTTTGGACATCTTCCATAAGATTGTCTTTTATTTTGTTTGCCTCTTGCTGGTTCTTCTATTACATTTTAGTAGTATCTGGTGACTATTTGATCCGAGATTATTGTTGGTATATTTGTTATTCACTTTGAAATCACCTGAGGTGGATTTGGAAATATTTGTCATTTGGGCAAATTCACCCACATTTCTGCTGTCTTCAGTAAAAAAAGCAGTAAAACATTGTGTTCGCTAGTCTAACTTAGGAACATACAAATAAATGTGTTTTTTAAAATATTTTTTCTTGTTATAGACACGTGTGTGTATTTACAATTTATTCTATATCCTGATTGTAGCTTCCTTCTGTCATCTCCTTCCAGTTCTACCCTCCCTCTCTTTGGCTACCATCCCCCTCCCTCCCTCCCAGAGTCCACTCAAACCAGGAGTCCCTCCTCCCCTGCCTTTTGACCCTAGCCTATTAAGTCTCCCCAGGATTGTCCTGGGCCTTTCTTATGTGGCCTGCAAGGTTTTTCCACCAGAGGGAACTCATTAAGAGTCTACAGCCAAGTTCATGTCAGAGTCAACCCCTGCTCCTCTTACTAGTGGAGATTGAGCTGCCTATGGGCTACAAGTGAGCAGGCGGTCCGGGTCTTCTCTGTGTATGGTTGGTGCATCATCCTCATAAGCCCCACTCCCAACCACCACCAGGCCAAGATTATTTGGCTTTGTTGGTCTCCTTTGGGAGCTCCATCCTCTCCTCATCCTCCTATCCCCACTTTTTCCATAAGATGTGCTAATGCTTTATCAGAGTTTGACTGTGAGTCTCAGCATCTGTTTCAATTCCCTGCTGGGTGAAGTGTTTCAAAGGACACCTATGATAGGTCCAGTGTCCTGTGCCTTCTCCTCCACTGCTTCTGCTGTCTATATTGTTTGCCCTTCTGATTGAGAATTAAGCACTCTCCCTAGGGTCCTCCTTCTTATTTAGTTCCTTTAGGCCTGTGGATTTTAGTAGGGTTTTCCTATATTAAATGGCTCTTATTCACTTATAAGTGAGTATATACCATGTGTGTTTTTCTGGATTTGAGTTGTCTCACTCAGAATGATCCTTTCAAGTTTCATCAATTTTTCTTAAATTTCATGATTTCCTTGTTTTCAATAGCTGCATAGTATTCCATTGTGTAAATGTGTCACAATTTCTTCATCCATTCTTTACCCACCCTTTGAGAGCACATACAAATTTTATAATATATTGGATACCTGAATGTACCTGATAGGTCATCATATGCCTTAATTTATTTCATGCACACGCAAAGTATAACTTAGGTAATAACAAAATACTTAAAATAAGATATAATTGTATAAATACGAAGATGGAAATATCACAAGAACATCTCCTTAAAAATACTAGGAATGTTACACCAATGGGGTCTTAGAAGAATGTCTGCCTAAATATAGACAACACCAATAGACAAGGAAATATAGAAGGAGAAAAACTCAAGAAAAACTCACAGAGCTTCAAACATATGCAAAGATCTAGAGGCAACTAAGAAATGCTGATAGCATGAGAAATAGTCTTCTCTAATAATGGGTAAGCACATTATTGTCCAACACTAGGTGAACAGTCCTGAAATCATACAAGAAAATTTATGTAAACTGAACAAATGTGCATACATATATGTATATGATTATGTGCATATGGTGTGTGTGTGACAACAATAAAAGAAACAAATGACATGAATTTAAATATTAGACGCATATGAGTGTTTCGAGAGAGGAAAGCTAAAGGAGAAAATGACAAAAATATTTTTAATTTTAAAATAAAAATATTTAAAATGGTATTTTTGATATATCATTCACAATGAGTACAGTTTTACTAATTGATTTTATTTAAAATGTAAGTAACAATAAACATAAGAAACTAACAGGTGTAACCATTTTAATATCTGACAAAATAGATTTCAAAAGAAAATTAAACAGAAGATTTGTACTACATATGTTAATCAAACAAAAATCTACCAAGAATATATTGCAACTCTCAACATCCATGCTCACCCAAGATCATAAAAAGACACCACTACAGCTGCAATTACATAAAGATTTTCTTGCAATGAGAGTTGGTGACTTCAATACTCCACTCTTGCCATGAGACAGATCACCCAGACAAAACTTAAACATGGAAATTGCTGGAACTAAATGACATCATAAACTAAGTAGACTTAAATGATAATTATCAACATTAACCTAAACAATGAAATAAAACCTACTTTAGAACACCTCATTGAACTTTTTCTAAAACAGTATGTGAGATTATATATATGTATATATATACATATGTATATATATACGTATATATGTATATATATGTATATATGTATATATATTTGTGAAAAGATGTTCCCCCTAGAAGTTGTCTGGATATCAGATGACAACTTAAAAGAGTAGGGTTTCCTTCTGCCATCGTGTAGGTTTTGGGGGATAAAATATAAGTCATCAGATTTGGCAGCAAGACTCTGTACATGCTAAACAATTGACTCAAATGAAACATTTTTTTTTTTACTATGTGGTAAAATCATTGTAACTAATTGTGTAAATGAAGTACACAATTAGTACACAATGAAGTACATATGATTTTTAGTTGGTATTATATTAAATATGTGTTTAATAAAGTCAACTGTATTAAATGTTCCTTTGAGAATATTTTGCAATAAATATAGATCTAAAAGTGAAGTATATTTAATTTAGTATAATACATCACTTAACATATATCACTTTAAGGGATAAATGTTTCTCAGCATCACAAATAAATTTTTTGTAGTAATCACTTATGTAAAAATAAATAAGATACATGACTAAAGACAGAAACTTCTGCAGTGGGTGTGGTGGTGCATGCCTTTAATACCAGCACTAAGGAGACCGAAGCAGGCAGATCTTTGAGTTCAAGGCCAGCCTGCTCTTCAGAGTAAGTTTCAGGATAATCAGGGTTATACCAAAAATCTCTCTCTCTTTCTCTTTCTCTCCACACATACATACACAAACTTTCACAGAAACAACCGCAAAAGATAAATATTTTGCAAATTAATTATGGACACTTATAAAGTCATATCTGCACTATAAATCATATTATATTTTAATACATTGTTTGCATAAATTTTTTTTCAGGGCTACTCTGACATCCTTATTTCTTAGACTATAGACTATGGGATTAAACATTGGCGTCACAACAGTATAGAAAAGAGAAAGCACTTTTTCTGTTCCACCTGAATGAGTAGTATTGGATCTAAGATATGTAATCATAGCTGATCCAAAAAATAACATTACCACTGCAAGATGAGATGAACAAGTAGAGAAGGCTTTGGACTGACTTCTGGCTGATGGCAACTTCAGTACCGTAGAGATAATTTTACTATAGGAAAATACAATTAACAGGAATGGAACCATGACAAATAGCACAGCACCTAATAAAACCAACATCTTATTCACAAAGATGTCCCCACAGGCCAAGTGAAGTACTGGGGGAATGTCACAGAAGAAGTGGTTGATTTGGTTGGAACCACAAAATGATAGAGAAAAAATCTGTGATGTTTGCCCTATCTGTATTGGAATTCCACCCACCCAGGAGGCAATCACCAGCTGAGAACATGCCCTTTGGTTCATAACTAGAGGGTAGTGTAGAGGGTTACAGATGGCCACATAGCGATCATAGGCCATCACAGCCAGAAGGAAACACTCTGTGGCCCCCAGAATAAGAGTGCAGCACATTTGTGCAGCACAGGCAATGAAAGAGATGGCTCTTCTCTGTGTCCCAAGGTTGACGACCATTCTTGGAAGAGTAATTGATACATAACATGTCTCTAAAAAAGAAAAGTTGCCAAGAAAAAAATACATAGGGGTCTGAAGAGTAGAGTCCACTTTTGTGATTAGTACAATGGTGCTGTTGCCTAAGAGAATAAAGAAATACATGGCAATCAACAGTGCGAATAGAAACCACCGGAGATGAGGCACATCGGAAAATCCCAGAAGAACAAATTCCTTCAGATGGGTTAGATTTCCTTCTTGTGGTTTTTGTTGATAGCTCATCTGTGGAGCAGATTCAGTCAATACAAAAAGTTTAATTTCCCTTTACTCTTAGAGGTTTTCATCCTAATATCTACACATCCTGATTAGTTTTTAGTATCTGATCAATTGTGCCTACTTTCAAAGTAATGCTGCTTACATTTTTTTTCTCACTCATGTACTGCTTTGTTCGGGATAATTCTTTAATAAAGGCCTAGTCTGATACAATCGGCAATAATGAGTTTTCTAGTTTCCTAGACATCTGTAGAGCTGTTGTTGAACCTAACAACTTATAGTGAAGCTGACCATTGTGAAAATGGGGATCAGCACCTTCTAGTGTCCACTACTAGCTACAGCTTTATCCTAACTAGAGCCTGGAATATTTGGTGGTTAAGAGAAACTGATTTCCAGAATAAAATTCAAATTTAATCTAATATTCTAGAGCTTCCATGGTTGGAACCAAATAATCATTTTGGACATTATTTTAATTTTTCCGCTTAAACAAATCTGAGGTAATCCTGCAGGGTTTTTTTTTTTTTGTCATTATTTTACTTGTTTAATGCTCTACTCTGTGTGTGTGTGTGTGTGCACCTGTGTGTTCATGCATCCTGTATGTGTGTTCTTGTGTGTGAGGGTTCATGTAGAGGTCTGAGGTCCACATTGGATGTCATTTCACAGGAGTCATCTGCCTTGTTCTTTAGAGGTAGGGTCTCTTTGTGGAACCTAGGGTTCACAGATCAGGATAAACTGGCTAGCCACCAGAGTCCAAGGGTCCACAGCTCTACCTCCTTAGTGCTGGAATTATAAGCACACATGACCATTAAAAGCTAAAGTTTTATTGTGATTAGAGCCTGAAAGTTTTATGGTTGAGACTTTGATTTTTCTCTCATGTAATATGCAGTATCATGCAGTGACTCTTGTGTATGTTGAGGTCATTTGGTAAAGTGGCTGGGACTGTATGCTGTGTTGATCTCTCAGGAGCAAATATGATATGTGCATTAAGGGAGCATTAGAGTAGAGTCAATATATTTGTATAATTAAAATGAGTTATCAAAAATAGAGGCATTTTTATTCAGTTCAGTAGATGACCAAACAATCAATGGAATAAATGTGCCACTGGGACTTAGAGTCCAACATAATGCTTTAAATGTCTGCAAACCAAGCTGGTCACTGAAGACAAGATACAATCCAGAAATGACCCTTAGTATGGACTTAACCTACAGTGGGGGAATAGGCGATCATTGCAAAGTCTCCTCCCAGAAAAACTGACAAAAGAAAACAGGCCCTGAGAGACGACACACAGTCTAGGTAAAAGGTTGGAGAGAAGATAGATTCAACAGAAAAAAAATGTACAAAATGGAGAAACAAGAAGAAACCGAAAGCAAAGTGAACAATAGTGAGAAGTTTAAACACCAGTATCAGTCAGAGCCCCTACCAGGTAGACATTTTGCTTTAGAAGGACACTTGAGGAAATATCAAAAGTTCTTCCAAGAAAAAGAGCATGCTGTGTTCAAACATATAGCTGCTTACAAATTTTACATTTAGCCATTTTAGACCTTACATATTGTTGCTGTATAGCTTTTCTAAAATGCCTTCAAAAGTTAGTGTTAACCCACCTTAGTCTACAGCTCTGAGTTCACTAAACTATGGTCCACACAGCAGAGAGCTTGCCAACATTGGAAAACACTTCTGAAAAATAAATCAGCAGATCTGTATTATGTCTGACACCACTAGTTATTTATTCTGACAATTCTTTCACTGTGATGGAAAGTTGGCTCAGCAGTTAAAAACACTGTTTGCTATTACAAAAAAACTCAGGTTTGGTTACCAGCACCCACTTGACAAGTTACAACTGTCTGTAATGCCAAGTTTAGGCTTATTTAAGATATATGTTTGCTTGGCAAAGATATACACAAAAATGGAATTTAAAAGAAGTTAAAAATATTTTCTTTATACCAAATGAATTTTGTTGGATATCAGGAAAACTGTATCATTAATATTTTTCAAATACACATTTAAAAATATTGACTGGAAATATAAAATAAAATTGCCCTCACCCTAATCCACAACTTATCTCCAACTGATAACTACTGACAAAATAAAAATTAATTTTCTTCAGTACAATCTCACTGGGTATACAAACCACTCTTAAGGGCAGACCCAATGCCCTGCAGAGTAGATGGCCAACACAAAACTACTCAAATGGCATTTTGGGAGATTCTTTGTCCCAAAATGCTTTTTAAAACATTTTTAAAAGCTCGAGATTTTTTTAAACTTACAAGTCTTTTGAATATATATTATTGCTTACAGTTTGGTGATTATTGGAATTTCAGTGTGTGAATATATGTGTCTCCATAGCATGTGCTTTTCTTTGGCTCTTTTTCCTCTGTTTGTTTGGTCTTATTCTGGTTTGTCTTTTTTTAATCATATTTTATTTCATTATTATTTCCACATGCCTGTTCTTTTTTTCTAATGCAAGAAAGAAAGGGGTGTGTATTTGGGTGAGAAGATTTCTGTGAGGGAAAACCATAATCAGAATATATTATATGAAAAACCCCATAATTTCAGTTAAAATAAAAAATAAAATTGTTCCCACCAATACATTAGTATAGTGTGTTTTAAGCATCCATATTATTGTTCATTTATTTCTTCAAATATTTTATTATAGTTTTATGATTAAAACTTTCAAAGATTTTTTTCTTTTAGCTGATTTGAGAACTATAACACAACTTGTTAATTTATTTCAAAGTTTCCTATTTTATAGTTAAATTTTGCACACATTTGCCTCATTTTCACCCCATAATTACAAGCAATTTAGCAATAATGACAAAAATTAGAGATAGTATGGTTAAAAGAATTAGCAACGATTTATATTAGGTAGGAATTTTAGGACTTTTCATTCACTTACACCAGCTCAGGAACACATTTTCCTGAGGATGTGGGTAGGAGGGCAGTTGAGGAGAAGCAGGGTACTGTATAGTGGGCACAAGGTCAGTGAGACTCTCAGGACTCAGGGCCCAACCAGAATTTTGATGTTACCCATGAACCAGCTAATCAGCTAAGCATTTTAACTGCACTTTAAACTTCACTTTTAAAAAGAATTATAGAGATACAAAAGTCCCTGCCCTGTTTGAGTTCCTGTCTTGATTTCCTTGATGATGAACAGTATTGTGGAAGTATAGGACAAATAAACCCTTTCCTCCCCAACTTGCTTTTGGTCATGGTGTGTTATTGCAGCAATAGAAACCCTAAGACCCAGAGATAATTGCATGTATCATTATTTAAAATAAAGCAGTACTCAAATAGTTTTACTAAATTGGATTCCATACAACCTAATGGACTGGTACCTTTAAAAGAATATCATATGAAGACATATAGGACTGATTAGTAATCCCTAAAAAGACACCAATGTAAATAAATGTATTTTACGAAGTTAAAAGCCCTCCTCTGTCTTGCAACCTCATTCTCCCATTCTGTTCATTTTATCTGTATAAAAAGACACAGGGAGCTCTCTAATTTGTTTAGGTGATGACGAGGAGAATTTTAGCACAGATGTTATGCATGGGATCAGCAGTCATGATATTAACTAGAAACTGACCTCATCCATCTAAGCAAAGGCTAAGGGACAGTAAGGATAACTAGAATAATGACTAATGGTAGACATGATGGTAAGATCCTCTCCTGGGAGGGGGCCCACCCCTTGAAAATAATAAAATAAATATTTAGGCATGCAGACAAAGTCTAGGCTTACCCCAATTTCAGGGAATTTCCTTGAAACAAAGTACATAAAAAATATATCACTTTATTCTCAGTGCCTGTAAGTCCTGCTGGAGAGACTTTTCTCTGAATAACTCTGTGGGGATGAAATTCTACTTCCCTGTATCAAGGATGGAGGATGATTCCTGACTGGGAAGACTCTAAGTAAAGATGTCCCTTTCTGTCTCCTGCAAAAAAAAAAAAGTTAAACAATCTGACATTTTTTTACTAGAATTTCATAGTTGCTCCTCATAGTACAATTTTTTCATTGGTCTTGCGTTTTATTCGAAACTCCTGTTTCTTGTCAGTGAGAGAGTAAAAATAATTTTGGCTAATTTTTATTTATCTGGTTTAATCCAGATGGTTTAATTAAAATTTGGTGAAAAAGACATTATCTAATCTCATCCTTTGCTTGGCATTTATTTTGGAAATGAGTATCATCTCCCTGCAATGATAAAATTTTATTGAAACTCTTAAAATCTATCTGAAGGGGATATACCAATGAATCTGTTTTTACATTATTTCATTTCCTTTACCCATTTTCAATGTAGACCCTCATGAGGGCCTTTATTTGAGGATTTTTCTATGCTATAGGATGAACTTTATCACAAAAATTCTAATGGTGTGTGAGGAAACTGCTGTCTTACAGCTTCAGTCATGTTGTTTTTGTTGCTTTTTCAGTAAATGGACCTCTGCACTATCTGTTGCTAAGTATGTCATTCAGATTTGAAGTAAACATACTCTGTTTAGTGGAAATTTTCACCCTCAAACAGAAGAAGTGGATAATTAATGTGGAGGAAAACAGCAACATTTTCAAGTCTCAATAATTAATATATCATATTTTCAAATCTCAGTGATTAACATAATACCTCCTATAAAACAATTATTGATCTTGAGCTCTAGGGCAATACTAAATATAGTTACTAAAATGACATTCATACCAGTTATGTATCTTCTGTTCAAATGGATAAAAAGCTACAGAGAGGAGAAAATTAGTCAGTGTTCTATACTCAAATAATATTCTTTGTAGCAAATGCTTAATTTTTAATAGGTTTGCAGTAATAAAAATTATACCAGGGCATTTGTATTTTCAGTCTCGTCTGAATAAATCAAAAGGCTTAAAATTTTTTGTAACAGTATTATAAATCATCCAAAGGTCAGAAGTTACAAGTTTTCCAAGTGTATTTTGTTATGCATAAGCACATTAATTCCTTTAATAAATTTAAGTAATTATATTGAACTTAAAATGCTTTTTATTATTTTATAGTATCCTTATTTCCATGACTTCATTATTATTCTTCTAACATAATTATTCTTTTGAATCCTCATTTCTAATAAGTATATTTCATGGATTGTTTAACTCTAAGCCTCTATTAAAATGTGATTAAAAGTGAAGAAAGGAATATGCCATTTCTTTGTTAATTTGTTAAAATGTGCTGCTTTAACATAAAGTTTCCTATAAAGTCAACCTTAAGAATATTGTAATGAATACATATTTCTTTATTTTGAAATTTTTGAACATCTGTATTTACTATAGCAATCACAATATAAATATATTGATGTAATAAAACATGCATTAACTTTTAAACTAATTTGTTTTATATAATATGTTAAATTCAAAGTTTGGAATAAGTTGATGTTGAACTAAAATGGATATCAATATAAAATAATTCATGTTTACCTTTCTTATGCAGATTAACTTTGACCTTTTACCACTACGATTGAACTCTTTCATTATTTTAAGTGGAACCACACGTATCGTCAAAGGTTTGTAACCTTCTGTAAAGGAAATTTGTTTCTGAAGACCATTAAATTCTCTTAAAATAAATGTAGCTTTGTGCCCTATCAGATATCTGTCTACAGTTCTAAATTTCTGACATCAGGGAACATTTTTGATGTTTGTGGTTTTTGGCCTGTTTTATTGTTTCCCAGGTAATGTTTAGTCTACCTTGACCTGTAAATTGGTCCCCTAGTGGAATTGAAAGCACAGTGTGATTTATTTTCTAGGCATGGACAGTTTTACTGACAAACACTCTGAGAGATAGTCCAAAATTGATATCTTGACAATAATTGCCTAAACTGTCAAATTTACAGCTATGATGTTCTCTATTATGAGGACAGTATGTATAGCTTGGTTCATAGTAGAACAAGATTATAACCATGTATATTTTTTCCTCCAGTCAGTTTAATATAATGGGTTCTCTATCTTATATCTACAGAATAATCTTGCTATGGCTTTAAGAAAAAAGTAAGTTTTATTTAGGATAAAATGAGAATCTGGAATATGTCAAACTGTAATAATGGGAAATCCATGATAAACAGAGCCTTTATTTCCTAAGCTTCTGAATTTCCCTGAGACTTATAATAACTCCTAACACTTAGGAAGCTTAAAAGTCTTCTTCTATAAATAGGAGAAAGAGTATGGTCAAAGGATCTTGGAAGAAAATAATTAAATAAATATTAATTTTATAAAGGATATTCAGTAGGGGTAAAACTATTATATCTCTAATATAAAACTGAATAATATTGTATTTATAACAGTGACTTTTAACAATTTCAGTGATTATTAGAAAATAATTCTTTATAAACCTCCTATATCTCAGTACTATGAAAGCAATTCATATTTGATAAATTTATTTAGAAGTGTAGAGGGTATAAGAAATCTCATGGAAAGGGATTGAGGAGGAAGTAGTGGGAACTCACGCAGGACCAACTAAGGCATAGCTCAGGACAACACTGAGATACAGGTCAAGAATAAGGCCTTTTAGGTGTACAACTCAAACTTAGCTGACTATTATGAACAGTATTGTTTCCCTAATTTCTTTCACAGCCGGTTTGTCTCTTGTATACAGGAGGGCTTCTAACATTTTTTTGAATTTCTTTATTTTTATATCAATCACAGGTTAGGTACTTTGCATCCCAGGCCTAGCCCCCTCCCTCATGCCCTCCCATCCTCCACATCCCTCCCTCATCTCCTCCCCGCCCCCTCCAAGTCCATCAATGGGGGAGGATCTCCTCCCCTTCCATCCAACCCCAGCTCATCTTGTCTTCTCAGGGCTGGCTGCAATGTCCTCCCCTGGGATCTAGCCAGGCTGTTACCCCCTGACATGTATGGGGGAGGGTCAAAGAGTCAGCCAACAAGTTCATGACTGAAACAGTCCCTGTTTCCCTTACTAGGGTCTTCAGATCGACACTGAGCTATCATGGGCTACATCTGAGGGGGGGTTCTAGGCCATATCCATATATGGTCCTTGGTTGGAGAAACTGTCTCATATAAGACCCCTGTGCCCTGCTCATTTTGGTCTTTGTGGAGCTCTTGTTCTCCCCAAGTCTTACTAACTTCCCCTATTTTTATTATTACTTCCTGCCTTCTGCCAAAGGCTTGATTGTGAGTCTTAATATCTGCTTTGATTCATTGCTATATTGATTCTTTCAGAGGTCCTCTTTGGTATGCTCCTGTCCTGTTGCTTGTTTTCTCCTCCATTCAATGTGAATCCCATTTGTTTATCTAAATTAGCATTGATCATACCAATTTGGGTCTTCCTTCTTGTATATCTTCCCTGGGTGTGTAAATATCAGCATGACCTTCCTATCCTATAGGTCTATATAAGTGAGTATATACCATATGTTTCTTTCTGCTTTTGGGATACCTCACTTAGGATGATTGTTTCCAGGTCCCACCATTTGCCTGCGAATTTCACGATTTCCTCCTTTTTAATTGCTGAGTAGTATTCCATTGTGTAAAAGTACCACAATTTCTGTATCCATTCTTCAAGTGAGGGACATCTGGGTTGTTTCCAGGTTCTGACTATTACAAATAAAGCAGCTATGAACATAGTTAAGCAAATGTCCTTGTTGTGTATTTGAGCATCTTTTGGATAGTAATAAAAACTGCATGGTATTGGCATAGAAACAGAATAGTGGATTAATGGAACCGAATAGAAGACCCAGAAATGAACC
>CM053752.1:59397469-59427548 GCA_028658305.1 Pachyuromys duprasi
CTGACAGAGGGCTAATATCCAGTATATATAAAGAACTCAAGAAGTTAAAAAGCAAGAAACCAAATAATCCAATTAAAAAATGGGGTATGGAGCTAAAAAGAGAACTGACTGTAGAGGATTATAGAATGGCAGAAAAACACTTAAAGAAATGCTCAAGGTCCTTAGCCATCAGAGAGATGCAAATCAAAACGACTCTGAGATTTCACCTTACAGCCACCAGAATGGCTAAGATCAAAAACTCTAGTGACAACACATGCTGGAGAGGTTGTGGAGAAAGGGGTACCCTCCTCCATTGCTGGTGGGTATGCAAACTTGTACAACCACTCTGGAAATCAATTTGGCGCTTTCTTAGATAATTAGGAATAGTGATTCCTCAAGACCCAGCTATACCACTCTTAGGCATATATCCAAAAGAGGCTTCTAACTTTTTGACTTAATTTTTTTTATCCAGTCAGATTGCTGAAGGCATTTAATCAGCTAAAGGAGTTCTCTGGTTGAATTTTTGGGGTCAGTCATGTATACTATCATATCATCTGCAAATAGTGACATTTGACCTCTTCCTTTTCGATTTGTATCCCCTTGGTCCCCTTGATCTCCTTTAGTTGTCTTATTGCTTTAGCTAGGACTTCAAGTACTATATTGAGACATATGGAGAGAGTCTGCAGCCTTGCCTTGTCCCTGATTTCAGTGGGATTGATTTAAGTTTCTCTCCATTTAGTTTGATATTGGCTATAGGCTTGCCGTATATTGCCTTTACTATGTTTAGGTATGTACCTTGTATCCCTGATCTCTCCAAGACTTTAAACATGAATGGGTGTTGGATATTGTCAAATGCTTTTTTGGCATCGAAAGAGATGATCATGTGGTTTTTTTCCATCGGTTTTTTTATGTGGTGGATTACATTGATGGATATCTGCATGTTGAATCACTCCTGCATACCTGGGATGAAGCCTACTTGGTCATGGTGGATGATTTCTTTGATGTGTTCTTGGATTCGGTTTGCAAGTATTTTATTGAGTATTTTTGCATTAATGTTCATAAGATATATAGGTCTGAAATTCTCTTTTTTGTTGGGTCTTTGTGTGCTTAGGTATCAAGGTGACTGTGGCTTCATAGAATGAGTTTGGTAATGTTCCTTTTTTTCTATTTTATGGAATAGTTTGAAGAGTATTGGAGTTAGGTCTTCTTTGAAGAACTGGCTGAATTCTTCTCTGATACTATCTGGCCATGGGATATTTTTGGAAGGGATACTTTTGATGACTGCTTTTATTTCCTTGGGTGACCATAGAGCTATTCAATTTATTTACCTGATCTTGATTCAACTTTGGTAAATGAAATCTACCAAGAAAATAGTGCATTTCATTTAGAAATTTAAATTTTGTTGTATATATTTTTGAAGTAGTATTTTTTCAATTTCTTCAATGACTGATATTATGTCCACCTTTTCCTTTCTTATTTTGCTGATTTAGATAGTGTCTCTCTGCTTTTTAGTTAGTTTGACTAAACATTTGTTTATCTTGTTGATTTTCTCAAAGAATCACTATTTAGTTTTGTCAATTCTTTGAATTGTACTATCTGTTTCTGATTTATTAATTTCAGGGCTGAGTTTGATCATTTCTAGCTATCCACTCCTCTTGGGTGTGTATGCTTCTTTGTTTATTTTTCTTTCTAGTGCTTTTAGATGTACCATTATGTTGCATGTATGAGATGTTTCAAATTTCTTGATGAAGTCAAGTAGTGCTATGAACAACAGAGCCAAAAATCTGGGTCAGGGGAGGCTGCAGTGACCAATGATCAAACCAAGGACCATGCATGGAGAGAATATAGATCCCCTGCTCAGATTAAGCCCATGGGCTGCTCAGTCTCAATGTGAGTTTCCTAGTAAGGGTAGCAGGGAATGTCCCTGACATGGACTTAGTGGCAGGCTACTTGACCACCTACTCCTGGAGGGGGAGGGGCGCCTTGCCAGGCCATAGAGGAAAACAATGTAGCCAGTCGTGATGAGACCTGATAGGCTAGGGTCAGATAATAGGGGAGGAGCTTAGGGGGAGAAGAAGGAGGGAGGGTGGTTACTGAGAGAAGATGAGAGAGGGGGATAGAGCTGGGATACAAAGCAAATAAATTACAATAAACAGTTAAAAAAAGTTACCTGAGGTGAGGGGTTTCCTAAGTCCTCATAAGAATGGACAGAGGACACTGGGCTGCCATGGGCTACATCTGTGCAGGGGTTCTAGGTTATCTCCATGCATGGTCGTTGGTTGGAGTATCAGTCTCAGAAAAGACCCCAGTGCCCAGATATTTTTCTCTCCTTGTAGAGCTCCTGTCCCTTCCAGATCTTTCTATCTTCCTCTTCTTTCATAAGATTCCCTGAACTCTGCCCAAAGTTTGGCTATGAGTCTCAAAATCTGCTTTGATAACCTGCAGGACAGAGTCTTTCAGAGGCCCTCTGTGGTAGGCTCCTGTCCTGTTCCCTGTTTTCTCCCTCTTCTGATATCCATCCCATTTGCCTTTCAGAATGAGGATTGACCATTGTACCCAGGGTCCTCCTTCTTGCTTAGCTTCTTTAGCTGTAGAGATTTTAGTACGATTATCCTATATTATATGTCTAATATCCATTTATAAGTGAGTATACACCATGTGTGTCTTTCTGCTTTTGGGACACCTCACTCCAAGTGGTTTCCCTAGTTAAGGGGAACGGGGACTGTCTCTGACAGGATCTCAGTGGCTGGCTCTTTGATCACCCCACCCGGAGTGGGGAGAAGCCTTGCCAGGCCACAGAGGAGGACAATGCAGCCAATCCTGATGAGACCTGATAAGCTAGGTTCAGAAGGAAGGGGAGGAGGACCTCCCCTATCAGTGGACTTGGAGAGGGTCATAGCAGGAGATGTGGGAGTGAAGGTGAGATTGGGAGGAAATGAAGGACGTGTCTACAGCTGGGATGCAAAGTGAATAAACTGTAATTAATAAAGGAAAATAAGAATTTAATTTAAAAAAGAAAACCACAGGAAAAATGAAAAAAACCAAGAATTTTTCACTCTTTTTCTCCTGCTCTCTCTTCCATTTTCCTCATTCCTTCTACCTCTCTGTCTTTTTCCCTCCTTCCCTCTCCTTCTCTCTTTCCCTTCCTTTCTCTCTCTTTCTCTCTCACGTGCTCTCCAAAAACGGACAGAAACAAATGAACACACACACACACTAGAAATAGAGGGACACACACTAATTCTGAAACTGTAATAAAGGAACAATAAGACAAAAAATTGCCCAAAGAAATATGAGACAAAAAATACTGTTGTTTGTATTTTTATTTTTAAATATTTTTATTTTTATATTATGTACAGTTTATTCACTTTGTATCTGAGCTGTAGCCCCCTCCCTCATTCCCTCCCAATCCCATCCCCCTCCTCATCTCTTCTCCTGCTCCTCCCCAAGTCCACTGATGTTGACTATGTTGCTGATGGGCATGGGACCTATCCTGATGTAATACTAATGTTCCGGTGAGACTCTGTTCTTTGCAAGCTTTTTCCTCCCTTTACAGTTGGATATCAATTGCCGACAGATTCCTTCTAGCATGAACTGTGCAGTCCCTAACCATGATGTCACAGTATCTGTGAAGTCCATATATGCATCAGTCTTGTTTTGTCTGCAGTGTAGTTTCTTTGGAGTGATCCATCCTTTCTAGCTCTGAAAATCTTTCCCCTTTCTATTCTGCAGAGTTCCCCGAGCCCTGAGTGGAATGGTTTAATGAAGATATTCATTTTGTGTGGAGTTTTGCAAAGTCCCTTATTATCTGTGCATTGTCTAGTTGTGGGTTTCTATGCTAGTTCATATAAACTGGAAGAGGAAGCATATTGGATCTGAGAAGGCACAGATCTATAGGAATAGCAGAATGTCATTAGGAATCATTTATTGCTATGTTCTTTCAGTACAATAAATAATATTTAATTTTCTTGAGTGCCATGGCCTATCTATCAGGATTTTGGTAACAAAGCCATGTCAAGCATAAGTTCCATGTCATAGTGTGAGGCTCAACCCAATCTGAGAGTCGTTTCTACTGCTGAACCTTAGGTATTTAGGTGTGTTATAGATGTTGCCATTGGAACTAGGCTCCATAAATCTTCATTTTTACAGCTTGTGGTTTTCTGTAGTGATCTCCTGTTGCAATGGGATGTTTCCTAGATGAGTATTGAAGACTACACCTATCTGTGGGTATAAGGACAAATGTTTATAGGATTATGCTGGTTTAGTACATTAGTAGGTGTAGATTCTCCTCCAGTAATTATGGTTTCACTATCTCTGAATAGACAGTTTCCCTCTTGTTGAGAAGGATTCCCCATGATAAGCTCATTTAGTGACCTGAAGTTTACCACTAAGGAAAGTGTGCCACAATTTTGCCCTTGGGTTATCATGTCATGATGGTTTATGTGCTTCATAGGCATCACAGCTGGGTTGAACTCTTGGTAGCCTGAGTCTTTTGGGAGTTAAATAGACTCTTCTGTTACTTTGAAGGTAAGTGCTCAGCAAAGGGCATTCAGGTCAGTTCCATCCACAGAGTCTTTAGGCTTTGTTTCTGAAGTCCATGACCTCTTCAGCAATAGGGACTTACTTTCCTCTTTCTCAGAATAAACAAGGACAACAGCAATTGACTCTATGTTTTGGTTCTCTGTTGGATTGCCCTTGGGGAGTCACTTAAAAGAGGGTTTCTCATGCCTGCTATTTGAATTTTTGTTAGGTGATTTTTGGTACTTGGAGGGAGCAATATCAGCCCAGATGAGAAAAGGTCATTAAATGTATATATTCTTTGTAGTGGCTTCCAGGACAGCCAGATCTACAGAAAAGAAAGAACTTGTCTCTAACAAGAAAAAACAAAAGCAAACAACCAAAAAATACACATGCATATTTATAAATAGAATTAATAGTGTGTTTGGCGTTGGGATTTACTTTTAGGTAAATATTTAATATTATTCCTTGTGTGCATTAGAAGTGCTTGAAATTCTTGAAGTATTTTTTGGCTAGAATTATGAATGTATTTATTTGTAATTGGGTGTTTTATTTTATATTGACTATTTTTAAGATAACATGTGATTTTAAGTCTTCAGTAATATATTTGTGTGTGTTTATATAGGGCAATAAATATGCAACATATTATTCTTCACATCCATACTAGTATATGAAATATTGCATGCTATTAGTTATTATAACTAATTAATCATGTATCAACATATATATTTTGAAATGCTTAAAATAATTTTTCATATTTACTTATATATTGATAAATAAAATTTACTGTTTTAAAAACTTTTTAATGGAGTGCTGTCCAATTGTATGTGTGTCCCATGTACATAGCTGATGCCCACAGATACCAGAAAAGAGCATCAAATCCCTCCTAATTGCAGCAAAAGATAGCTATGAGGCTCCATGTGATTACCTTGTCTTCTGAAAGAGCAGCAATTGTCCCCAACTGCTGAGCCATCCTTCCAACCCCAAAAATACATTTTTGTAGAGGAATTTTAATTGAGAACAAGGTTTCTCTAGAAAGAGATGACATCCAAAGAACTTAAGATCTGGATGATACAGCTGAAATACAAACATGCTTTAATCCCAGGAGACAGAAGAAAGTACATCTCGGAGTTCAAGACCAGCCTAGCATAGAGCAAATTTCAGGTAAAGTAAAGCTTAGGTCTAGAGGTGGTGGTATATGCCTTTAATTCCAGCACTCAGGATACAGAGGAACACAGTCTCTTGAGTTGTAGTTAGCACTATTCAGTCAGTTTGGTCAAGTCAGTGATTTCAGAGCAGTGCAGTGGAACTGAGTTCCTGAAAGTTCAGTTCATGAAATTCAGAGGTAGTTTTTCCAGAAGAGTTTTACAGAAAGAGATTGAAGTGAGAACATGCTAGACACAGGTGAAGACAGAACGAGCCAGAAAATGAGAAGGAGCCAGAAGATTAGAACAGATTACTAAATTAGTTTGAGACCAGAGTTATTAAGTCAGAGGCTGACAGAGAAGACAGATTGAATCAGTCAGTTTGGAGGAAGTTCAAGCTTTAAAAAAAAAAGCTGAATTAAACCAGCCAGATTGGAGTTCAGAAATAACAAGAAATGGTGAGCTTCTAAGTCTCAGAGGCTTAAAGCATTATGGACCTAGAGTTTATTGTACTGAGGCTAGAAGCTTCCAGGACTAGGCCTTGGTTAGCAACAAACCTCCAAGACAATTAATTCAGGAGAATAAAAGTTACTTTTACATATTTTATATGTATATAAAGTCACTTAATTTAAGGAAATAATCATGCTTTTGTAAAATGTAGATTATTTCATTTCTTAGAGTGGAAATATTGACCTGTAATCCTTTAATTAGAGTTGTCATAGCTCAAATTGTTTCTATCTTCTTATTCTTGTTTCTGTGCATGTTTTAGTATAAATATAGCAAACAAAATACCAGTATTGTTTCAACATTTTTGTCCTTCAGTTGATGTATCTTCTCATAATGCTGCAACCAAGGATGAACTGATACATTGCTTCAATTTATATAAAAATATAATTAAAGTTTAACACCCTTTGACTTGTTTTCTGTCAAGGTATTTCATCAATTTTATACATATGCATGATGAGTTTGGGGTATACAATGTATACATAGTGAGTTTTACTTATAGTACATGTGTGCAATGAATTCTGTATACTTTCTCTCACCTCCTTCTATCTGTCTCTGACCCCTAACAATTCTGCCTCCTCTCTATCTCTTCCTTTGTCAGATATGTGACTTTTGGTTTTGTTTTGTGACTGAGTACAAGCAGAGTTCTCTGTGTGGCCATAGACCGGGATTATCTATTGGGGGAGCTGGCCATGTTATTGGTGTGTAAATGACTAGAGAAAATGACCCACTCACCTGAAATCTATCAATATCAAATCATTAATGAGAAATAATATCCTTTGAGTTCCTCCTCCATCCATGCCTGACTTTTACACTACATTAACAACTTTTCAAACTTTCACTGGAATAATCCTAACCACAAAGTACAATGAAAAAAAAAACATGAAATGCAAGGTAAACCCATTTCAGAACAGGACAAGAGCCTCTGGTTATAGGGCAGAATTAATTATTTACCAAGGAGCTGCTCAGGCAGCCTGACAGAGTATTAGCTAACCATGAAAAAGCAAGTCTTTATAACAGCAATGGGCAGCTGATTTAATACGTAATTTGAAGAAATGTAAGCCATGTTTTAAATATCAAATTAATGTTGCATGACAAAATGTGTGTAGCTAACATAAATTTAATCATTAAAGAAAATCAGATGAAAATATTTTTCTTAGTGTCTACATGATAAACAGATATGCACCTTTCAAGCCTTTGTCTCACACTGGTAACTTACTGAGTAGTTTTCTCAGAGCCATCATGATGTCCTTGTTCCTCAGAGTGTATATAATGGGATTCAGGGTTGGGATCAAAATGGTGTAGAAAAGAGACAATAGTTTTCCAATTATTTCTGATTGATTTGGCTTGGGTTGTAAGTATGTGATGCCAGCAGTTCCATAGAACAAGACTACAACAATCAGGTGAGAGGAGCAGGTGGAGAAAGCTTTGGCCCTTCCTTTGGCTGAGGACAGTTTCAGAATGCTGCAGATAATTTTGCAATAGGAAAAAATGATCAGAACAAAAGGAACCATGACAAACACCATCGCAACTATGTAGACTGCTATCTCATTCGCAAATGTGTC
The DNA here is from genome assembly GCA_028658305.1 of Pachyuromys duprasi. Lineage (NCBI taxonomy): Eukaryota > Metazoa > Chordata > Mammalia > Rodentia > Muridae > Pachyuromys > Pachyuromys duprasi. Next base: position 59,405,178 of record CM053752.1, read on the forward strand.
CCCACAAGCAAGTTTGAGTACCGGTGGGATGTCACAGATGAAGTGATTAATTCTATTAGAGCCACAAAAATGCAAAGAGAAAATCTGGCATGTTTGTCCAATCACAACTGGTATGACACTGATCCAGCAGGCAGCCACCAATTGTGTGCAGATCCTTTGGTTCATGACTAGAGAATAGTGAAGAGGATTGCAAATGGCCACATAGCGGTCATAGGCCATGGCTGTCAGAAGGAGGCACTCAGTGCCTCCAAGCATAAGGATGAAACACATCTGTGTGGCACAGGCAAGTACAGAGATATTTCCCTTTTGAGTACACAGGTCCACCAGCATCCTTGGGATAGTGACTGTTACATAGCAGATTTCCACAAAAGAAAAATTACTAAGAAAAAAATACATAGGGGTCTGCAGAGCAGGGTCAGTTCTTGTTATGACCATTATAATGCTGTTGCACATCAGAATAGTCAAATACATGAGCAAAAATATCCCAAAAAGAATCCACTGGAGACTGGGAACATCAGAGAAGCCCAGGAGGATAAATTCTATCAGAAAGGAGGTATTAGATTTTTCGGTTTTAATTTTTCGTTCATCTATAGATAATAAATAAAACATTAATTAATTCATGCCTGAGATTAACATTGACCCGTTACTGTACATGAATGAATAACATGAATATACATAACTTAAATTATCATCATTAACTTTCAGTGTTGCAATGAGACCTGAATCTGATGTAGCCAACAGATAAATAATAAATACGCATTAAATTCACATCATAATATCTGTTTTATTTTAATAGATTTTGGTATCCTGACACAAAGATATTGAGTAGCGGTCATTACTATTGAAAATATATATTACTTGTTTATGCTTCTTGTTGGGAGCATTGTCATCTCAAGTGACTTAACGTATATTAAATCTAGGAAAACAGATTTACATTTAGAGTAAGAGGGAAAACATAAAACTTTGAGGACCAAGGAAAGATAGAATTTGAACACAGAGAAGTGACAAAATAATAAACCAAGAATATCTATCTATCTATCTATCTATCTATCTATCTATCTATCTATCTATCTATCATCTATCTATCTATCTATCTATCTATCTATCTATCTATCTATCTATATATCTATCATCTACCTATCTGCCTATCTGTCTCTGTTAATATTTCTTGAGGGTTTTTCAAACAACTTTTGTGTGATTTATCTCTCATCCAAATATCAATGTTTATTACTTCATTATTAAGATTGCAATCAGGTTCGTTTTTTTCATATTGTCTTGTTTTATTATTTTTCAATTTAACAGTTTTCTTAAGTTAACCTTCCCTTTTAGCTTCTGTGGAGTATATTCTAAATAATTAAACTATTCTTGTTAATAAATAAATAAGTTCCATCTATAGCATTTTTCACAGTCTTTTTTTTTTTTTGTGTGTGTGTAGATTTTCTTTAACTCTCCTTATTTTCAAGTACATTTCCTCTTCCCTATTTTCACTTTATAATTTTGTCTTTTTACTGCAGAGCTTTTTGAAAACATGATTGTAGTTTGCTGAGGATCTTCAAGTGGCCAAAACTGAAGAGGAGTCTTAAAAGCAAAAGAAAACACATAGAAATTGTCATGCTGCTTCATATTACCATCATCAAATGCAAAGAAGTCATCACTGTTTGCAGATATGCTTACATTTTCTCATACATATTTCCTAAGTTTGCAAAACAAGACTTTTCTTTATTCATAAGAGTAAAGAGCTCCTACCTTCCAGACCAATATACTGATGTTTCTGACTGGTGAATTTATATTCAAACATTTTCTCCTATTTCAAATTTTATTAGTACTAGTTTTCAGATTAATCTTATTTCCATATCTAATATAAATTTTCATTACATGAAACATCTACTGTTATTTACATAAGTAATAAAGGTAAAAGTTTTATGATTAAGTCATGCATTTTAAATAAAGGTACACATGATTATTAATTTTTCCTGCTTTATTAATTTATAACTACCATTAACTAACCTACAAATAACAATGTTATATCTTACCTTTGTATATGTGCATGAATAGCCTAATTAAGTATAGGTGATAATTTATAGCCTTTTAACTTTTTTTTTCGGGAAGTCACAGTAATTCTACAAGTTTTACTTTGCTGACTTCAAACACCACCTTTTATTAAGTAAGAATATTGCTATTTGCCCTAGGGATCATCTTCCCCTGCATACCAATTTACCTGTAATAAACCTTCTGTTTGGTAATCATTCTGGTTCACTTCTCAAAACTTTCTTCTTTGCATAGACAAGTCCCTTTCGTCCCCACTCATTAGTCTAGCTAACTCACAGTTGTGTGTGAGAGAGATAGAAAGATGGAGCAAGCACCTACATGAACCCATGTATATACACATACATGTGTGGGATACAGAGAAAGATATAGATGAGAGAAAGTGACAGCGAGGAAGAGAGAGATAGAGAGTGTACAATCTAGGTACCCACATATGTGTGTGTATTTGTATAGAGAGCTTGTGGATGTTAAGTGTACATTTATATGTGTAAGTAAACCTATAGTATGAGCAGCAGGTACAAATTTATGAACCAAAACATTAATAAACCATTTGGTACACTTGCATGTTATCATTTACAAATTCAAGTGTAGATGAACTTTTTTCATTGAGGAAACTTCCAGACATTACTTACTTTAACAAAACTTTTTTTAATAAGGTGGAACCTCAGAGTTGTTTAGATTTGCATTTCCTTAATTACTAAGGACATTGAGATTTTTAAAATATTTTATTTGCTGAAAGTGTTTATAAACAGGATCAGTTTCTCAGTGGAATCTTTAGTGTCACTTTACATACTATTTGAAAATAAAGAGACTTTGACATTTTCCTGTCCAATATTTATCCCCTTTAATTTCTTAATCTGTCTCATTGCTTTTGAGTAAGACATCAAGAACTATATGGCATAGGTATTGTGAAAGTAAATAAATTGTCTTGTTTCTAATTTTAGTGGAATAGCTTTGAGTTCCTTTCCATTTAAGTTAATATTGGCTATAGACTTGCTCCAAACTGCTTTTATTATGATTAAGTATGACCCTTGTATCAATAAACCCTCCAGAACTTTTATCATGACAATGTTGGGTTTTGTCAAAGGCTGTTTTAGCATCCAATGATATATTTATTTGTTTTTGTTTGTTGGCTTGTTCTTTTAGTTTGTTTACATGGTGAATTACATTTGTTGATTTTCTTATATTGAACTATCCCTGCATCCCTGGTCATGTAGATAATCTTGTTGCTGAATTCTCTGATTTAATTAGCAAGGATTTTATTGACTATATTTGCATTAATATTCATAATGGATATTGTTCTGTAATTTGCTTTCATTGTTGGATAGGTCAGTTATTTGAGTTTCAAAGTAACTGATTTCATAGAATGGATTTGGCCATGTTTCTTTTACTTCTATTTTGTGATATAATTGAAGAGTATGGCACTAGCTCTTTTTTGAAAGCATAGTGAAATTTATTCCTTGTTTTTGTTTTATTTTGTTTTGTTTTGTTGTAAGAATTTTAATTCCTACTCCTATTTCCTTAGGGGTTATATGTCTATTATTCAAATTTTATATCTGGTCTTGATTTAAGTTTGGTAAGTGGCAAGTATTGATAAAAAATATCCATTTCTTTTAGATTTTCCAATTTGATAGAGTAAAAAAAAATAATGTCCATATGATCTGCATTTTCTTGGGTTTTGATATTATGTATACCTTTTCATTCATGATTTTATTAATTTAAATATTTTGTCAACACCTTTTCATTAATTTTGATATGCTTTTGTCTATCATGTTCATTTTCTCCAAGAAAAAACACTTTGGTCCCCTGATTATTATTCTTTCTTATTTTTATTGATTTCAGTCTTATTTTTTTATTGTTTATTGTCTACCCCTGTTGGGTATGATTTCCTTTTTCATTTTATTCTAAAACCTTCTTACTTCTCTTAAGTTATTACTGTGATATCTCTCCATTTTTTGGAGGCATCTAATACTCTGATCTTGCCTGTTAGAAGTGCTATCATTGTGTCCCATAGGTTTGAGCATGTTGTATATTCATTTTCATTCAATTTCATAATACTTCTTTTAAAAATTTTATTTATTTTTGTACTAATTTCTTTCTTAATTTCTGTCCTGATACATTTTTAAAATTTTATTACACAGTTGTTCAATTTTCTTGAGCTTGTAAACTTTCTGATTTTGATACTAAGTTTTAATCATGGTTATCTGTTGGATGCAGGTAGTTATTTTGACTTTTGAGTACCTTTTGAGATTTTGTCTATGTTTGAGCATGGGGTTAATTTTGTAAAACATTCCATAGTACACAGGGAAGAAGGTATATTCTTTTGGTTTGGGAGAAACGTTCTATAAACATCTGTATGCCCATTTGGTTTATAGTGTCAGTTAGCTCCAACATTTTTATTTTGTTGTTGTCTGGATGAGCTGTCTACTGGTAAGAGTTTGGTACTCCCGTTATCAGTATGGATGCCAATACATAATTTAAGATGAAGTGGTGTTTTTTTGTGTGTGTGTGTAGTTTAGTTTTGTTTTGTTTTACAAGCTCGAGTGACCTTGGTTTGAAGCACAGATGCTAAGAATTGAAATGTTACCTTAGTGCAATTTTCCTTTGATGTGTATATAGTTCCCTTTTGTATAGTTTTTGTTTGAAGTCCATTTTGCTATATATTAAAAAGGTTATACCAGCTTGCTTCTTAGGTCCATTTTCTTGGAGTAATTTTTATCCAGAGATAATGTCTATTTTTTATGATAAAGTGTGTTTCTTGAATTCAGCAAAAGGATGGGTGCTGTTTTCCCATCCATCCTCTTACTATGCCTTTTTTTTTTTTTTGGAGAACTGGTACCACTAGTATTCAGAGATAGCAATTACTATTGTTTGTTTATTCTTGTTATTTCTGGTGGTGGTGGTGGTAGTGGGTGTGTTGTTTTCTTTTAATGTTGTAGTAGGTTATTTATTTCTTCTGTTTTCACGGTTGGAGTTAGCCTTTTTACTTGGAAATTTTCCTTTTAAACCCTTCTAAAATGTCATATTTGTAGATAAATATCACTTAAATTTTGTTTTATGATTGGTGTTAACTTTTGTTATTTTTTTGTTTGTTTGTTTTTTGTTTGTTTTTGCCATAGTAGTCTGTGATTTTTCAGAATCTTCAGGATACCTCTCCGGGCCCTTCTGGCTTTCATAGTCTCCACTGAAAAAATCAAGTGTAGTTATAATGCATATATATATATATTGTTATTTTTCCTACAGCTTTTAATATTCTTTTTATTGTTCTAAATATTTAGTGGTTTAACTGGTATATGTTGAGATTATCTTTACTATTTGGTGTTCTGTATGTTGCTTGTATCTTTATAGGCATCTTTGTCTTTAGGTTCAAGGAATGTTTTGTATTTTGTAGAAAATATTTTCTGAACCTTTGAGATGAATTTCTTCTTTTTAGTCTATTTCTATTATTATTATTTACAGTTTATTCACTTTGTAGCTTAGCTATAGCCTCCTCCCTCATCTCTTTCCAATCCCACCCTTCCTTCTTCATTTCTTCCCATGCTCCACCCCAAGTCCACTGATACAGGAGGTCCTCCTCCCCTTCCCTCTGACCCTAGCCTATCAGTCTCATCAAGACTGTCTGCATTGTCTTCCTCTGTGGCCTGGTAAAACTGCTCCCCCATGTCAGAGATAGCCTCTGTTCCCATTAGTAAGGAACCCACTTGGAGAATGTGTTGCCATGGGCTACATCTGTGCAGGGATTCTAAGCTATCTCCATGCATGGTCCTTGGTTGGAGTATCAGTCTCAGAAAACACCACTGTGTTGAGATATTTTGGTCTGTTGCTCTCATTATGGAGCTCCTGCCCCTGCAGGTCTTTCTATCTCTCCCTTTTTTCATAAGATACCCTGCATTCTGCCCACAGTTTGGCCCTGAGTCTCAGCATCTGCTTTGACATCTTGCTAGGTAATCTTTCAAAAGCCCTCTGTGGTAGACTTCTGTCCTATTCCCTGATTTCTCCATCTTCCAATATCTGTCCTGTTTTCCTTTCAGAGTGAGGTTTGATCATCTTACTCAGAGTCCTCCTTCTTGCTTAGCTTCTTTAGGTGTACAGATTTTAGTATGTTTATCCTATATTATATGTCTAATATCTGCTTATAAGTGAGTATATACCAAGTATTTCTTTCTGCTTCTGGGATACCTCGCTCAGATCTTTTCTAGATCCCACCATTTGCTGCCAATTTCATGATTTCCTTGTTTTAAATTGCTGAGCAATATATTCCATTGAGTAAATGTATCACAATTTCTGTATGCATTCCTCAGTTGAGGGACATCGGGGCTGTTTCCAGATGCTAGTTCTTACAAATAAAGCAGGTGACAGAGGGCTAATATCCAGGCTATATAAAGAACTCAATAACTTAAACGGCAACAAATTAAGTAATCCTATTTAAAAAGGGGGTGGGGGCAGAGCTAAACAGAGAATTCTTAATTGAGGAATATTGAATGGCAGAGAAACATTTAAAGAAATGTACAATATCCTTAGTAATCACGGAAAATGATCCTGATATTTCACCTTATGCCCATCAGAATGGCTAAGACCACAAACTCAAGTGAGAACACATGCTGGAGAGGATGTGGAGAAAGGGGAACCCTCCTCCATTGCTGGTAGGAATGGAAACTTGTACAACCACTTTTGAAATCAATCTGGTGCTTTCTCAGACAATTAGGAATAGCGCTTCCTCAAGATCCAGCTATAGCACGCCTAGGCATATATCCAAAATATGCTTAAGTCTGCAACATTTCTCAACCATGTTCATAGCAGCTGTATTTCTATTATTGGATTTTAGTGTGGTCTTTTTATAGTGTCCTAGTTTTCCTGAATGTTTTGTGTCAGAAGGTTTCTTTGTTTGTTTGTGTTTGTTTTGTTTGTCTGTTTGTTTTAGCTTAAGATTTGTTTTAACCAATGCATCATTTTTTTCTTTCATATATATATATATTAGAACATTTGAGATTCTCTTTTTATCTCCTATAGTCTCTTTAGAACTATGCCTCTGTCCTTTTTGTTAACATTCCTAAATTATCTCCAAAATCTCCTTACTTGATTTTTTTCATTGATTTTATTTTCATTTTTATGTCTTCAACAGTTTGATTCATTTCCTTCCACTGTTTTTATTTTCCTGGATTTAAAGAATTTACACATTTCTTCTCTTAAGGTTTCTACCATACTCATAAGGGTTTTTTGAAATGTTTTTCCATGTACCTCAGGAGAGTTGGAATAGCCAGGGCCTGCTGTTTTATGTTTGCTAGGCTCTAGTGGAGGCATACTGCTCTGGCTGCTACTGATGGTGTTTTGTTTTGTTTTTTTTTTTCCCCATTGGTTTTTAAGCACCTCAGATTGTGAAGATTAAAGTTTTCAATGCTGATATCTCTTTTTTTTTAACGTGTTTTCTGATTTTGCTTAAAGAAATGCTCAACATCCTTAGCCATCAGGAGATGCAAATTAAAATTACCCTGAGATTTCACCTTATACCCATCAGAATGGCTAAGATCAAAACTCAAGTGAAAACACATGCTAGTGGGAATGTAAACTTGTACAACCACTTTGCAAATCAATGTTGTGCTTTCTACAACAATTAGGAATAGTGCTTCATCAAGATCCAGTTATACCACTCCCAGGCATATATCCAAAAGATTCTCAAGTACGCAACAAGGGCATTTGCTCAACTATGTTTGTAGCAGCTTTCTTCATAATAGCCAGAACCTGGAAACAACCCAGATGTCCCTCAACAGAGGAATGGATAGAGAAATTGTGGTATATTTACACAATGGACTACTACTCAGCAATTTAAAAAAAAATGGAAATCATGAAATCTGCAGGCAAATGGTGGGATCTAGAAAAGATCATCCTGAGTGAGGTATCCCAGAAGCAGAAAGACACACAGGGTATATACTCACTTATAAGTGGATACTAGATCTAAAAGATAGGAAAAACATACTAAAATCTGCACACCTAAAGAAGATAAAGAAGGACGACCCAGGGTAAGATGACCAATCTTACCCTGTCTTAGAAAGACAAATGGGATGGACATTGGAAGTAGGAGAAAACAAGAAACAGGACAGAGGCCTACCATAGAGAGCCTCTGAAAGACTCTTCCTAACAGAGTATGACAGCAGCTGCTGAGATTTATAACCAAACCTTGGGAGAGTGCAGGGAATCATATGAAAGAAGGAGTTAGTTAGACCTGGAGAGAATGGGACCAAATATATCTGGGCACAGGGGTCTTTTCTGAGACTGATTCTCCAACCAAGGACCATACATGGATATAAACTAGAACACATGCTCAGATGTAGCACATGGCAAATCAGTATCCAAGTGGGTGTCTTATTAGGAGAATAGGGACTGTCTCTGACATGAACTCAGTGGCTGACTCTTTGATAACCTCCCCTTGGTGGGTGGGGGGTGGGACAGTCTTGCCAGGCCACAGAGGAAGACAATGCAGCCATTCCTTATGAGACTTGATAATTAGGGTCAGATGTAGAGGGAAGAGGACCTCCCCTATCAGTGGACTTGGAAAAGGGCATGGGAGGAAATGAGGGAGGGAGAGTGGGATTGGGAGGGAATGAGGGAGGAGCCTACAACTGGGATACAAATTGAGTAAACTGTAATAAATATTAAAAAAGAATTATATATACATACTAATATTACAAACCAGCATAAATCAACTGGTTATTAAACAATTTGTTTTTGCTTTGATAGCAATTTCACTTTATAAGATTTTCAGAATGATGGATTTTGTTTCTTTTTGAGGTGTTTCCTAGGGACATATGCTAAATGAGTCAATATATCCAGAGACACCTGGAAGAGTCCAGAGCAGAAAGGACATGGACAAGACTCTGTGTGACAGAAGCAAGAATAGCCTTCTTTTGAGTTTCTGAAGTTGTACTTTCATATATTGCTGTCTTAAACATTTTCTGATTCAACTATGTGTTAGCTAATTTTGTTCCTCTTTCATGATATATAATAACACAAAGCACAATTTATTTTAAATTGTGCTGCTTTAGTATAAGTAGAATTTCCTTACTAGGTATTTAATATAAACAATGTACTGTTTATATCTGCATCTTTCTGAACTCTGTCTAATACACCTATATACATTTCCATAATGTACATGATTCTATATGATAGATTAAATTAAAGCAACAGAATAAATTATATGTTTTAGACAAGATTTTTTTGTATTAGTACATTCTTTAGAAACTGCATATCAGTAGTATGTAAACATCAAAATTTGTTTGGATTTGAGGGAGTTGGCCAAATTATAATGGATTTATCGTTATTTTAGTAAAAACATTTTTCAGACTGAGCTCATGAAAGTTACATGCACTTTATTTGAAAACGTTCATTCTCTACACTTAATTTTGAGTTATAAATGTCCTATAGTTATATTGAAGGAAAATTATATGAATTGGGGTGATACATTACCTAATGTCCCTTTTTTCTTGCTTAACATATTTATTTATTTATTTATTTATTTATTTGTTTATTTATTTATTTATTTATTTATTCTTTGAAACAATGTTTTCTATGTACTAGACTGTCCACCAACACACAATATAGTTTCAAACCTGGTCTTTATATCTTGATCCCACTGCCTTAACTTTTTGAGGGATGGAATGATAGCTTTGTTAACAAATGCTTCCTTTAGATCCTCTATTTTAAATCTTATGTGTTCAAATGACATATATTTGTCTATATTAAGTATGAATAGAGTACCAAAAGAGCAATATCTTTTTTTTTTCGCTTTTGGATTTTTTTTTTCAATTGTACCATTAGCTTGATAATTCTAGATTGAGTACCTGATGACCTAAGGTGTTTGTTTCCTACCAATTTAACTGTACCCCATGGCTTGAAACTGTCTTGACCTTAATAAATAAACCAGGTGTTTTTTTTTCAAGAGCACATTATTCTTTGTTGTTTATGGCAGAGGGGAAGAGGTAACAGGAGGAGAGGAAGCTAGAGAGAAAAGAATCTCCATGATGCAAGATAGCCAATGAACATGTGGCCATGAGCATATACTGATGGATCATGAGCCACCCAGGAGTCACCACATTAGCAAATGACAGGCTTTATGTGTGATTTCAGAACAGTAGGATTAGAAATAGGTCAGAATGTGCCCACTATCGTTCCTGTGATTTAATAAAAATCACAGTCTGTCTGTGTCAATCATTGAAGAACTAGCTGGTTAAAGAAAACTACTGCCAAAATAATTTTCTGTATTAATTAATACATAAAGAATAGTTATTTATTCTACCAAATCAACAAGAGTTTGAGAAGTGAATTGCCATTCTGAAATATACACAGCACAAATACATGCATCTAAACACATTTTAATATAATTATTCGATAATTTTATACAATATATTTTTATCACATTCAGCACTTAACTCCTCCTCTAACTTCTCAAAAAATCTATCCCTATTTTATGACCTGTCATAAACTTAGCAACCTTTAATTTTTAAGCTCATGCAGCCAAACTTGTGCTTCTTGTAACAGAACCATCTACTGTGGCTTGGGTAGGACTATCTGGGTCCACTACACTGTTAGAGAAACCTGGTTTTAAGCATCTTTCTTAGGGTCCTCCTTGTTGTTTAGCTTCTTTAAGGCTATAGATTTAAGTATGTTTATACTATATTATATGGATAATATCCATTTATAACTGAGTATATACCATATGTGTCTCTCTGCTTCTAGGTTACCTCACTCAGGGTGATCTTTTCCTAGTTCCATCCATTTGCCTACAAATTCATGATTTCCTTGTTTTCAATTGCTGAGTAGTATTCCATTTTGTAAATATACCACAATTTTTGTATCCATTCCTCCATGTAGGGACATCCTTATTCAGAAGGGAAAACAGGATAGATATGGGAAGTAGAAAAAGACAACAGGACAGGAGCCTTCCACAGAGGACCTTTGAAACACTACCCACCAGGGTATCAAAGGAGATATTGAGACTCATTAGCAATCTTTGGGCAGAGTTCCGGGATCCTTATGGAAGAAGAGGGAGACAGAAAGACCTAGATGGAACAGGAATTCCACAAAGAGAACAACAGAGCCCAAATACCTGGGCCCAGGGGGCCCTGAAAAGACAGATATTCCAACTAAGGACCATGCATGGAGATAACCTAGACCTCCATTGGCTGCTCAGTTTCGAAGTGGATTCTCTAGTAAGGGATACAGGGGTTGTCTCCGACTTGAACTCAGTGGCAGGCTTTCTAATCACCTCTCCCTGGGGGGTAGAGCCTTGCCAGGCCATAGAGGAAGATGATGCAGCCAGCCTTGATGATAAGCTAGGGTCAGGTAGAAGGGGAGGAGGTCCTCCCCTATCAAGGAACTAGGGAAAGGGTATAGGGGTAGAAGAGGAAGGGTAGGTGGGACTGGGAGGAGGCAAGGGAGGGGGGATGAAGAGAGGATACAAAGTGAATAAATTTTAATAAATAAATATATAAATAAAATTAAATTAAAAATAAAAGGAAAACTGTTTTTTATTTCTCCAATAACATATCAATTGCAAATAAGATCCTCATGGGGGAAGGTCATTATCCCCTACTCCCTGGTGCTTCAATGTTGACTCCAAACAGGAAAGATTGTTTTAATTTCTTTCTGTATTACCATAGGGTCCCTTAATTTAACATAGTCCAACAAAGATCACTTGACATGAAATACAATAATTGAATAGTTCAGAAATGAAGTTTACAATTGTGCTGTGCTCTACCTACATGTAAAACACACAAAATATTTTTATAATTTTAACTGTTCCCCTATGTTGATAACTTAGTTTGTAATTTTCTTAGTGTTATCATGATGTCCTTATTCCTCAGCGTGTATATAATAGGATTCAGCAGTGGGATCAAAATAGTGTAGAAAAGAGACAGCAACTTTCCCAAGCTTTCTGATTGATATGCTTTTGGTTGTACATATGTGATAGTAGCTGTTCCATAGAATAAAACCACAACTATCAGATGAGATGAGCAGGTGGAAAAGGCTTTAGATCTTCCTCCAGCTGATGACAGTTTTAGAATGTTCCAGATAATCTTGCCATAGGAGACAATGATCAACAGAAATGGAACCATGATAAACACCACTGAAGCAATATAGATTGCTAAATTATTCACAAATGTGTCTCCACAAGCAAGTTTCAGTAGTGGGGGAATGTCACAGAAAAAGTGATTGATTTCATTAGATCCACAATAACACAAAGAGAAAATCTGATAAGTTTGTCCAGTCACAACTGGAATGATACAAATCCAGCATGCAGCCACAAGCTGCACACAGAGCTTCTTGTTCATGACCAAGGGATAGTGCAGAGGATTGCAAATCGCCACATAACGGTCATAGGCCATGACTGTCAGAAGGAGGAACTCCATGCCTCCAAGCATGATGACAAAACAGAGTTGTACAGCACAAGACAACAAGGAAATAGTCCTTTTTTTGGTACATAGGTCCATAAGCATCCTTGGGATGGTGACTGTTACATAGCAGATTTCCACAAAAGAGAAGTTGCTAAGGAAAAAGTACATAGGGGTCTGCAGAGCAGGGTCAATTCTTGTTATTATTATTATAATGCTGTTACAGATCAGAATAGACAAATATATGAGCAAAAATATCCCAAACAGCATCCACTGGAGATGGGGGACATCAGAAAATCCTAAGAGAAAAAATTCTGTGCTTGTGGTATTTGAATTTTCTGTTTTAATATGCTCTTCTTCTGTAGATAAAACAAATTCCATATGTTTGGTGAATTTGCTTCTTCAAGCCCACCTTTTTTATGTTTGCTTGATGAGATGAGTGGACATATTTATATGTTCTTTTAAACAGTCATTTACCATAAATTTGCCTTTTAACTAATCATGAGATTTTCAACATTAAAAAGGGACTGGTTTGTGACTAAAATGTACCCATGACATGAGATATACTTTACTAGATTCAACTACATTTCAGCAATGTTTTGAGACACATACATTACAGGGAAATTATACCTTTTCATTTTTTAGTTAAACGTGAGATTTTATTATAAACTTTAAAAATATTTTTGTTTCTATATTACTTTCTTCATTTTTATCAGAGCAAAAAGCTTTAAATGCACAGATTTTATTTTCAGTTTTTCTGTAATTCTTTTTCGAAAGAAGTTTTCAGTCTTTTATTGCAAAATCCACAGGCTGTGATTCTGGACACCTAGAGAGATGGTTCCATGGTTAAATGTTTGCAGCTTTCAGCCTGCAGCTTGTCACCTTGAAAAGCAAGAGTCACATCTCCATAAACCCAAGTAAATGCTATGTGGGTGTGGAAGCCTTTCTATGAGTCCATATGCCATAGGCAGAGGCAGGATCTACATCAAGCTGTTATCTCCCTGAATCTGGGTTTGATCCTGAAACCATGCTTCAACAAGTTAAGTAGAAGAGCAATTTGGAGTTATTCATGATATTAAAACCTCATCTTTATGAATATGCAACCCATAGACATGAAAAAAAAGAACAACCAAAAATGAGAAAAGAAAAAATACAACAAATATATCAAAATGAGAAATGAATAGATTTAGCAGATCTTAAAGCAAATTATTTCTAACAAGAAATAAGAGGAGCATTATTATATTATTCTGCATAACCCATCACTTGTAATTATAAATAAAGATACTAGAAGCTTCTCTAAATTTCTCCTTTAACAGTGCATTCATGTTTCTCCTGTCAAGTCAGATTTCTCTGTTATATTATTCACTTGTAGCATATGTGTGTTTTGTCCATTTTCCTTTCTTTGGGGGTTTATGATAAAACTGGACCTTACGGCACACCCAATTCACTGACTGTCTTGGCCATTGTCCAGTAACACACAGTAACACCCAGTAACACACATGAATGTAAGCAAAACGATTAACAAAATAAAATAAAGCTTTCATTTTTATTAGTTGTTCTATACAATTGAAAGATATAAACACTAGCTTGACAAATGTCATGACACTTCCTAAATATTTGTTCTCTAACATCACAGGACAAGTACTTATGTATTTCCTATCCCGGTATATCTCTGTACCTTCTAGTCTTCCGGACTCACCCAGTAACCTCTTTGCATTATGACATTGTGGTGGATGGATTTATGATTCAACAGTTAAGAGCACTGGCTGCTTTTTTTGGAGCACCTGTGTTTCATTCTTAGCACTTATGTGGTGTCTCACAAACAACTGTAATGCTAATTTTAGGGGATCTGATATCCTCTCTGGCCTGCTCAGACACCATGCATGGATGTGGTATGCAGACATACATGCAGGAAAATAATTCCAACACATAAAACATAATAAAAAATTTAAAGTAGCACATTGATAAGTAAATGTTGATTACATGCCCGTGTTTTTTTTTTCAAATTCCCACTGTGCTCACTTTCAGTAATGTGAAATCAGTTCTTTTAGCAATAGAATCACTATCACAATTTGACAAATATTTCATTTCACATAGTAGGGAGAACAGAGGAAATTGTGATGTACTTAGAGGGTAGCTCAATTTATATTGAGATCTTAGACATCTCTGGTATTTTCAGTGAATCATGACACTGAAGTTCAGGCAGATCCTTTCTGTAAGAAAAGCCACACGGTTGTGGTACAGGCCTTAATCCCAACACTGGGAGGCAGAGGAAAGCAGCGCTCTGTGAGTTGGTGGCCATCCTGGTCTACAAAATGAGGTCAGTACAGCCAAGGCTACACAGAGAAACCCTGTCTCAAAAAAGAAAAGAAAAGAAAAAAAGGAAGAAGAAGGAAGAAAGAAAAGAAAAGAACAAAAGAAAAGAGTTCAAGCTTACCTCTACATATCCACATAAAATAGTCCATGAAATTGAATGGAAATTTTATCTTTAGTGTTTTATATGCTCTTGTGTTCCTCAGGCAGCCACAGATTCGACTGTAATTATTTTGGTTTTAGATGTGATTTGCTATTAAATAAGGGCAGTAAAACCCCGGGGAGTGTTTCTCTGGTGTATCAATTTAATTTCAGGAGATTCTATTTATAATGAGTTTCTGAGAAAATCAAATTAATCAAATTTTTGCTTGTCTAATGTCAAATTATTTGGATACCTTTATGTAATTTACTAGAGGTTTTTACATTTCCACTATTTGGGTCTAAAAATCACAAATATTCTTCATTAATTACACAAGATTTTCTTCTGATATATTAGGAAGATATATTTTATGTACACACCCACACACAACCTTTTAGTAATTTCCCAAAATTTCTCATCTTCTCTTCATGTTATAAAACATGTTTAAGCAGTCAAGAGTGGTTGCACATGACTTTAATTTCAGCACTTAGGTTGCAGATGTAGGAGGAACATCTTGATTTTGAGGAAAGCCTTGTCTTTAAAGCAAGTTCTCGGACAACCAGGTTGTTATACAGAAACCTTGTTGGGAAAAAAAATGAAACAAAACAAAATTATTTGAGTATCACCTCCCTCTGTACTGAGTTGTCTGTGACTCCTCCTGTTGAGTTTATACTGCTTTTTATTCTGATTTAGTTGATATAACGAATTTAGTCACTAACAAACATTTCTCAATCTCAAATACAAAAGGGCATATTTCAGAGTATTCTCCTTGTGAAATTTTCTAGAACATATAACAAAAACAGTACACTTCGTTATTATCAAAACTCACAGTCTACACAATAAGCCATATTCCTCTCTCCTGTATCTATATTACATATGCTTATACATTACCTTTGTTTTAATATAATGATGTTTAAGGATGAATTCTAAAGGCTGGAAACAGGGTTCAATGGAAGAAAACCTTGCATCATGAATGTGAAGGCCTGAATTGTTATCGCCAGTACTCATGTCAGAAAGCCCCAATGGCCATGGCAAGCTGCCTGTGATCCAAGAGCTGGGGAGTTAGAGAAAGGGCATCCTGGAACCAGCTGGTTTGCTAGACAAGCTGAAACAACTACCTCTTGGTATAGGGAAAGACCCTGCCTCAGCAAATAGAGTGGTGAGTGATGGAGGAAAATGCCTGGCTGTCAATATAGGCTTCCACTCAAAAAGGTGCAAATGTGCAGGTACATACACTGACATATGAGCCCACATGGAGGCCAAAATGTATATAAATAACAAGCACACACATACAAAATTAAGAAAGTTTTTAAAAGAACAATTTGTTACTGAAAATTTTCAATTGTAAGATTTTTTATTATCATGATTTTTAAATTTTATTTATTTTATTAATTACAGTTTATTCACTTTGTATCCCAGGTGTAGACCCTTCCCCATCCCCTCCCAATCCCATACTCCCTCTCTCTTTGTCTCCTATACTCCTCCCCCAGTCCAATAGTAGGGGAGGCCCTCCTCCCCTTCCATCTGACCATAGCCTATCAGGTCTCATCAGAACTGGCTTCTTTGTCTTCCTCTGTGGCCTGGTAAGGCTGCGCCCTCCTCCTGTTGAGGTGATCCAAGAGCCAGCCCCTGAGTTCATGTTGGAGATGGTCCCTGGTCCTATTATTGGGGAACCCTTTTGGACACTGAGCTGCCTTGGGCTACATCTGAGCAGGGGTTCTAAGTTATCTTCATCTCCATACATGGTCCCTGTTTGGAGTATCAGAAAAGTCCCCTGTGCACATAGTTTTTTGTTCCATTGCTCTTACACATGATGGAAAAGGCACTTTGATTTGGGTCACTGGAACTGATAACAATAAAGCTGTGATCTCTGCAGGTTTTATTCCATAAACTTCATTAAATATTTTATGCAGCCAGCCCTGAGGAGTCAGGATAAGCTGGGGTTGGATGGAAGGGAAGGAGGTCCTCCCCTGTTGGTGGATTTGGAGGGGGCGGGGAGGAGGGAGATGAGGGAGGGAGTGGGAGGGTAGGAGGGACTGAGGGAGGGGGCTACGCCTGGGATTCAAAGTACCTAACCTGTGATTGAGATAAAAATAAATAAATTAAAAAAATATACTTTATGCACATGCCGTGCATATATCTGAGTCTCCTAAGTTAATTTCTTTCATGTTCATAGAGTATTTTGAGCACATTTACTTCCTTAACCTCCACTCTCCACTCCCTAATTACTTCCCTTTGTATGCCGTGGTCTCTCTCTCTCTCTCTCTCTCTCTTTCTCTCTCTCTCTCTCTGTGTGTGTAGGTATGTATATATTTAAAGAAAAGCCACAAGAGAAGAATGATGCATGTAATTCCCATTTGAATGAAGTGTCCTATAAAAGTTGAGACTTTTGGGGGGTAGAATTAAATGAGAGACAGTCAGAGAGAGAGAATTATATAGATATAGATATAGATATAGATATAGATATAGATATAGATATAGATATAGATATAGATATAGATATAGATATACTTATATAGATAGATATATACTTTTCAGTTCATTATTTATTAGAATTTATTCAATTTATATCCCGGCTATAGTCCTCCACCTCCTTCCTTGTCTCTTCCAAGCCCCACCCTCCCTCTTCTCCCCATATTCCTCTTCCATAGTCCACTGATAGGAGAGATCCTCCTTCCCTTCTATCTGACCTTAGCATATCAGGCCTCACCAGGATGGGCTGCATGGTCTTTCTCTGGGGCCTGGCAAGATGGAACAGCTTAGGGGAAAGAGGTCAAAGAGCCAGCCACTGAGTTCATGTCAGAGGCAGCCCCTGCTCCACTTACTAGGGAAACCACTTGGAAACTGAGCTACCTATGGGTTACATCTAAGCAAGGGTTCTAGGTCCTCTCCATGCATGATCCTTGGTTAGAGTATTTGTCTCTCCAGAGACCTCTGGACCTCTGTTGTTCTCTTTGTGGAGTTCCTGTCCTCTCCAGGTCTTTCTATCTCCCTTTTCTTCTACAAGATTCCTTGCACTCTTCCCAAAGTTTCGCTATGAGTCTCAGCATCTTCTATACTCTGCTGGGTAGAGTCTTTCCCACACCCTCTGAGGAAGGCTCCTGTCATATTTCCTTTCTTCTCCTACTTAGGGTGTCTATCCTTTTTGCCTTTCTAAGTGAGGATTAAGTATCTTCTCTAGGGTCCTCCTTGTTGGTTAGCTTCTTTAGAACGATAGATTTTAGTATATTTATCCTATATTATATGACTAATCTCCACTTAGAAGTGAAGGTATACCATGTGTGTCTTTCTGCTTCTGGATTACCTCACTCAGAATGATCTTTTATAGTTCCATCCATTTGCATGAAAATTTTATGATTTTCTTGTATCAATGTATTCCATTGTGTAAATGTACCACAATTTCTCTATCCATTCCTCACGTGAGGGACATCTAGGTTGTTTCTAGATTCTGGCTGTTATGAATATAGCTGCTGTAAACATAGTTGAGCAAATGTTCCTGTTGTATAGTTGAGCATTTTTCAGATATATTCCTAGGAGTGTTATAGCTGGATCTTGATATAACACTATTCCTAATTTTTTGAGAAAGTGCCAGATTGATTTCCACAGTGGTTGTATAAGTTTACATTCCTACCAGTAGTGAAAGAGGGTTACCTTTCTCCACATGCTCTCTAGCATATGTTGTCACTTGAATTTTTGATCTTAGGCATTGTGATCAGTATAAAGTATCTGACAGAGGGATAATATCCAGAATATATAAAGAACTCAAGTTAAAAACAAACAAAAATATAATACAATTTTTAACATGGGGTACAGAGCTAAACACAGAATTCTCTATTGAGGAATATGGAATGGCAGCAAAACACTTAAAGAAAATGTTCAATGTCCTTAGTCATCATGGATATGCAAATCAAAATGACTCTGAGATTTCACCTTAGATCCATATAGGTATGTATATTCTTTTTTATTTTTTACAATTTTATTTTATATTTATCACAGGTTATGTACTTTGTATCCCAGCCATAGCCCCCTCCCACATTCCCTCCTTATCCCTTCCATCCCTCCCTCATCTCTTCCCTGCCCCTTTCAAAGTCCACTGATAGGGGAGGTCCTCCTCCCCTTCCTTCTAAATCGAGCTTATCAGTTCTCTTCAGGACTAGCTGCAATGTCCTCTTCTGTGGTCTAGCAAGTCTGCTCCTCCCTCGTGGGGCCAGGGGGTTGAAGAGCCAGCCATTTTGTTCATGCCCGAAATAGTTTCTGTTCCCCTTACTAGTATACCCACTTGGGAATTGAGCTACGATTTGCTACATTCAAGCAGGGTGGTTATATCCATACATGATCCTTAGTTGGAGAAACAGTCTCAAAAAAGACCCCTGTGCCCTGCAATATTTGGTCCTTGCAGAGATCCTGTCCTCTCCAGGTCACACTAACTACCTCTTCTTTCATATGATTCCCTCCACTCTGCCAAAGGGTTGGTTATGTGTCTTAATATTTACTTTGAAACACTGCTAGGTAGAGTCTTTCTGAAGCCTTCTGTGGTAGGCTCTTCTCCTGCTACTTGTTTTCTCCTACAACCAAGGTCCATCCCATTTGTCTTTCTAAATGAGAATTAATCCTCTTACCCCAGGTCCTCTTTCTTGTTTATCTTCTTTAAGTGTACAGACTTCAGTATGTTTATCCGATCCTATAGGCCTATATGAGTGAGTATATACCATGTGTGTCTTTCTGCTTTTGGGATACCTCATTTAGGATGATCATTTCCAGGTACCACCATTTGCCTGCAAATTTCATGATTCCCTCCTTTTTAATTGCTGAGTAGTATTCCATTGTGTAAAAGTACCACAATTTCTGTATCCATTCCTCAACTGAGGGACATCTGAGTTGTTTCCAGTTTCTAGCTATTACAAATAAAGCAGCTACGAACATAGTTGAGCAAATGTCCTTGTTGTGTACTTGAACATCTTTTGGATATATGCCTAGGAGTGGTATAGCTGGATCTTGAGGAATCACTATTCTTAATTGTCTAAGAAAGTAAGAAATTGATTTCCATTGTGGTTGTACAAGTTTGTATCCCACCAGCAAGGGAGAAGGGTTCCCTTTTCTCCACAACCTCTCCAGCATGTGTTGTCACTTGAGTTTTAATCTTAGCCATTCTGACAGGTGTAAGGTGAAATGTCAGGGTCGTTTTGATTTGCATCTTCCTGATGGCTAAGGACGTTGAGCATTTCTTTAAGTATTTTTCTGCCATTCTACAGTCCTCTACAGCTGTTCTCTGTTTAGCTCCATACCCCATTTTTTAACTGGATTACTTGATTTGTTGCTTTTTAACTTCTTGTGTTCTTTATATATATTGGATATTAGCCTTCTGTCAGATGTAGGGTTGGTAAAGATCCTTTCCCAGTCTGTAGGCTGTCGTTTTGTTTTGATGATAGTGTCTTTTGCTTTACAGAAGATCTTAAGTTTCATGAGGTCCCATTTATTTATTGTTGATCTTAGAGTCTGTGCTGTTGGTGTTCTGTTCAGGAAGTAGTCTCCTGTGCCAATGAGTTCTAGGGTCTTTCCCACTTTTTCTTCTAACCTATTTAATGTGTCTGGTGTTATGTTGAGGTCTTTGATCCCCTTCGACATTAGTTTTGTGCAGGGTGATAAATATGGATCTATTTTCATTTTTCTGCATATGAACATCCAGTTGGTCCAGCACCATTTGTTGAAGAAGCTGTCTTTTTTCCATTGGATGGATTTCGCTTCTTTATCAAAAATCAAGTTTCCATAGGTGTGTGGGTTTATTTCTGGGTTTTCTGTTCAGTTCCATTGATCCACTATTCTGTTTCTATGCCAATACCATGCAGTTTTTATAACTATTGCTCTGTAGTACAGCTTGAGTTCAGGGATGGAGATGCCTCCAGAAGATTTGTTGTTGTACAGGATCATTTTGGAAATTCTGGGTGTTTTGTTTGTACATATGGATTAGAGAATTTTTCTTTCAAGATCTGTAAAGAATTGTGTAGGTATTTTGATGGGAATTGCATTGAATCTGTAGATTGCTTTTGGCAGAATAGCCATTTTCACTATGTTAATCCTACCAATCCATGAGCACAGGAGATCTTTCCATTTTCTGATATCTTTTTCAATTTCCTTTTTCAGAGCCTTGAAGTTTTTCTCAAACAGATCTTTTATTTTCTTGGTTAGAGTCACTGCAAGGTACTTTATGTTATTAGTGGCTACTGTGAAGGGTGTTGTTTCCCTAATTTCTTTCTAGACCCTTTTGTCTTTGGTGTACAGGAGGCACTCTGATTTTTTGAGTTGATTTTGTATCTAGTCACTTTGCTGAAGGTATTTATCAGTTGGAGGAGTTATTTGGTTGAATTGTGGGGGTCACTCATATATATTAAGATATCATTCACAAATAGGGATACCTCTTCCTTTCAAATTTGTATCCCCTTGATCTCCTTTAGTTGTCTTACTGCTCTAGCTAGAACTTCAAGTACTATGTTGAAGAGATATGGAGACAATGGGCAGCCTTGCCTAGTCCCTGATTTCAGTGGGATTGAGTTAAGTTTCTCTCCATTAAGTTTGATGTTGCCTATAGGTTTTCTGTATATTACCTTTACTATGTTTAGGTATGTGCCTTTTATCCCTGATCTCTCCAAGTCTTTAAACATGAATGGCTGTTGTACATCGTCAAAAGCTTTTTTGGCATCTAGGGAGATGATCATATGGTTTTTCTCCTTCATTTTGTTTATATGGTGGATCACATTGATAGATTTCCGTATATTGAACCACCCCTGCATGCCTAGGATGAAGCCTACTTGGTCATGGTGGATGATATCTTTACGTGTTCTAGGATTCAGTTTGCAAGTATTTTATTGAGTATTTTGCATCAATGTTCATAAGAGAGATAGGTCTTTGTATGGTTTAGTTATCAAGGTGACTGTGGCTTCATAGAATGAGTTTGGTAATGTTCCTACTGTTTCTATTTTGTGGAATAGTTTAGAAAGAATTAGAGTTAGCACTACTTTGAACATCTCATAGAATTCTGCACTGAATCCATCTGGCCCAGGGCTTTTTTTTTTTTTTTTTTTTTTTTTTTTGTAAGGGAGACTGTTGATGACTGCTTCTATTTCCTTGGGGGATAGAGGTCTATTCAATTTTTCTACCTGATCTTGACTTAATTTCGGGAGATGGAATCTGTCAAGAAAATCCTCCATTTGATTTAGGGTCACTGTGAGTGCCCTTGTTTCTCTGTTTTGCTTCTGACCGGATGATCTGTCCCTTGGTGAGAGTGGGGTGTTGAAGTCTCCCACTATTAAGGTTTTTGGGATCTATCTGAGATTTCAGCTTTAATAATATTTCATTTACAAATGTAGGTGGTCTTGTATTTGGGGCATAAATTGTTCAAAATTGTGATGTCCTCTTTTTGGAATTTTCCTTTGATGAGAAGAAAGTGCTCCTCCTCATCTTTTTTGATTAGTTTTGTTTGAAAGTCTATTT
>CM053752.1:59435083-59453775 GCA_028658305.1 Pachyuromys duprasi
ATCCTATGGGTTTATATAAGTGAGTATATACCATATGTTTCTTTCTGCTTTTGGGATACCTCACTCAGTATGATCGTTTCCAGGTCCCACCATTTGCCTGCGAATTTCATGATTTCCTCCTTTTTAATTGCTGAATAGTATTGTGGTACTTTTACACCATGACACTCTTAAGGATACTCTTACTCTGTTATGTTTGCAGACAGAAGGCTAGCATGACTGTCCTTTGAGAGGCTCTGCTCAGCAGCAGATCAAAACAGTTTCAGAGACCCACAGCCAAACATTAGGCAGAGCTCAGGGAGTCTTGTGGAAGTGTTGTGGGTATTTAACATTTACTATTGAGTTATCTTTTAGTTAAACAGCAGTTATTCCTAAACCACCTGTAAACCCAAATCACCACACAGAGGCTAGGACTTATTTAATTAACCTAGAGCACAATGTTGGGCAATGATTACTCTATCCTAAACCTCCCAGCCTGCATAGTTTCCCACCATTTAAATTTACCCATTATACTTACTTTTAGTCCTATCTTAGGTCCGGTTCATATTTCCGCATGGTTCCAAGTTGTCTCCTGCAGCTCCTCTGCTCCTCTGCTCCTCCCTCCTGCTTCTTTCTCCTCCCCTTTCTGGACCAGGATGTCCCATCCTATCCTTTCCATTGCTCAGCATTGGGGCTGGTTGTTTAATTGACAATATAGAGTATAAATGGTGGCATGTTTACACAAACTTGAGACAGGTGATGCTTAAAATAAGCATCACAATGCAATGTCTGGATTGAAACCAGGTAGAGAAATCAGCATTTGAATGAACAAGGGCACATTGTATACATTCCACAAGAACATTATGCCTACATGCAAGAGTTGGGGAAAGGACAGAGTGACCTAGAGGGGACAAGACTTCCACAACAGAGTCAGTTAATCGAAGACCATGCAGGCTCACAGAGACCGCTCAAAGAACATGCATTGACTAACTCAGATCACTTACACATAGGTAGCTGATAGGCAGCTTGATCTTCATGAGGGTCTCCTAGCGATTAGAATAGGGAATGTTTCTGACATAGACTCTCTTGTCTGCTTTTGGTTCACGTTCCCCTAGCTGAGATGTGGAAGAAGATGAGCTTAGTCCTGATGTGACCTGATGTGCTGGGGCAGGTTGGTGTGTGCATGTGCGTGTGTGTGTGTGTTGGAGGTGGGGATAGTCTTCCTTTTACAGAGAAAAGGAGGAGAAAAGGAAGAGAAAGTGCTAGACTAAGAAGAGAAGGGGGGGAGCTGTACTAGGGATGTAAAGTGGATGGATGGATAGATGATAGATAGATAGATAGATAGATAGATAGATAGATAGATAGATAGATAGATAGATAGACAGTTAGATACCAAAGACCAGTAATATATACCGTTGGGTGAGGGGTGATGAAAAAAACACACTATATTCCAAATAAATATGGTCAGAACACTTATAAATAAAATTCTGTAATAACAATAATTTGTGGTATAGATATAAAATTAAATCAATATGTTATAGGCATTTGAGGATTTGAAAATAAGTTCATAGAAGTGTACATTATCATGTGAATGCAACAATATTATGGAGACATGGTGGGTTCAATGTTACTTTCAAATTTCATTGCTTTATAGTCTCTATATTTACCAAAAAATATGACAGAACACAATGCTTCATTACTTCATCAATTAAATTAATCCATGCTTCAAAAAGTAATTGATATGGCATTATAATCATTAATCCTAATATGGTACAAGACAGAAGAGTAAGAAAAAATATCAATGTTAAGATTAAAGACATTATTAAAGTTAGTAATTTAGAGTTGTAAATACGTCTCATCAAAACATACTCATTCCGCTTACTCACTTTATATTGAATACATGGTACATACTACATTTTATTCATGGTGAATGTAAATACATGGCCTCATAAATAGTTGGTAAGAAGTGAGAATTGAACACTCAGTCTAATAGAAGACATCTATACTAACATAAAGTTCTAAGAATATTAAATAGTATAGCACAGAGGAATGGAAGAGTCGGAGGACAGGGAGAATGGCTATAGACTGCCAGCAGCTGAGCAGGACAAAGCCAATGATATTTTGAACTCAAAGCAGTTGTTCTTTGTTTCACAATTCCTGAATGAAAATTGCTGACAAGAATAAATTATGAATATGAGGAAGAAACTTAACTTTGCCTCCAATAACATTCAGTAACCACCCTCACCCCACCCAACCCCGCCCCTGAGGAGCGGCCTTGCTAGGCCACAGAGGAGACATTACAGCCAGTCCTGAAGAGACCTGATAAACTAGGGTCAGATGGAGGGGAGGTCCTCCTCCCCTATCAGTGGACTTAAAGCGGGGCAGGGAGGGTGAGCTTGGGAGGGAATGAGAGAGGGGGCTACAGCTGGGATACAAAGCAAATAACCTGTAATTAATATAAAAATAAAAATTATGAAAAATAGCAATCAGAAAAAATTAAAACATTCAGTGAGAGCATGAGAAAATGCCTTCGTTTGAATATCCACAAAAAATTCAAACTTGTCACAGAGAGAGCCATAGGTAAGCTCCATGTGTCATGAAACAAACAAAAATGAACTATATGCATGGAGCTATTTGGATGGAGGAATTGGGTTTTGACAGGAATAGGGAATATATTACACACATGAAGAGAAATGTCCAAAATATAATTTAATTAATAAAATTAAAGTGTTCCATAAGACATACATCAACAGTATATTTATTTGACTAGTGTATTTTTATGAAAGGTAATGTGTGTTAGCTTTCAAAATAACTATGACTCTTTTTGCAGGGAGTTCTTAACAGCACAAAGAAAAAATACAATGTGGAAATTGTGTGAGAACTGCGCAATTATGTCATTTGAGTATAAAACTATAACACTATGTTCTAAGCAATAATCTTCTCAGAGCTGCAATCACATCCTTGTTCCTAAGACTGTATATCATAGGGTTGAACATGGGGGTCACAATGGTGTAGAAAAGAGAGAGGAGTTTGTCACTTACTGCAGAATGAGTTGACTTTGGCATTAAGTAGGTAATAGATGCAGAGCCGAAAAATAAAGCCACCACCACAAGGTGGGAAGAACATGTGGAGAAGGCTTTTGCTCGTCCTTCAGCAGTTGGCAGCCTCAGGATGGTGGCGATAATTTTGCTGTAAGATGTTAGTATTAACATAAAAGGAATTGCAGCAAGCAAGATAGCAACTGCATAGACATACAGCTCATTAACAGAAGTGTCCCCACAGGCCAGCTTAAGTACAGGAGGGATGTCACAGAAGAAGTGGTCTATTTGGTTAGAGTTACAGAAATGTAGAGAGAATATCTGACAAGTTTGCCCAAGCTGGAAAGGGATACCACCAAGCCAGGACCCTGCTGCCAGCTGTGTGCACTTTGTTGGGTTCATGATCAGAGGATAGTGCAGAGGGTTGCAGATGGCCACATAGCGGTCGTAGGACATCACAGCCAGGAGAATACTTTCAGTAGCTGCCAGCATTAGGAAGCAACACATTTGTATGGCACAGGCCAGAAGAGAAATATTTCTGTCCTGAGTCCAAATGCTGTACAGAATCCTAGGGAGAGTTACTGATACATAACAGATTTCCAGAAAAGAAAAGTTGACCAGGAAAAAGTACATGGGTTTGTGCAGTGCAGGGTCAAGCCTGGTTATCACAATTATAAAGCTATTTCCAATTAGGATAATCAAGTACATTACGGAAAATATTCCAAACAGAAACCCCTGGAGTTTGGGAAGGTCAGAAAATCCAAGGAGAAGAAACTGTGTCACTGTGGAAGCATTGTCCTCTTCCCTGATGTCTGTGTGTTTCATCTGTGGGGATTATGCAAACATAAACACACTTCCTTATCTTCAGAGTTTTATATCATTCAGAAACTGAAACAATAATGTTTGCATTTTTCTCCATTCTGTTTATAAAATTATATTATATAAATACTACAAGTCACATACTCTATATATTATTGATAAACTCAGGTTTTCATGGAATGTACTCTTTGTCACTGACACAATGATACATGGTACTTTAAATAATTATCTAAATATCCAAAATGACAAATTCTGAATCAGTGATTCCATTTTCTGTTGGTTCTTTAATTTTCTTCAAAAAGTGTTTGCTGTTATTATGACAAATCAAGTTTATTATGAATAGACTTTGTTCACTGAAAATTATCTTTAGAAAAATATATTCAATGTTTTACTGTAATTTTTAAATCCTTTTTATTCTCATATAAACTGAAGCACCACATTTGATAAAATGCTTTTTAACACTTAAAACATTTAGTAATTCAACATAAAAATTTGTTTAAACAAAATTGATATTTATCATCTCTATGGGATTCTTGGTTCTTGTATGTAAATCAAAAGATATAGTAATTAAAGCATTGTGCAAATAGTGCTTTGTAGTTTTATTTGTGTGTGGTGCAATACTCTAAACCATAGCTTTATAACTGCTATGCCAACATCTACCTCCAGGCTATTTCCTCAACTCCTGTAGGCATTTTATGTACATACATTGCTAAAACAAACTTTTGCAAATCATTTCACATTTTTCTCTCTCTTTCTTTCTCTCTCTCTCCCTCTCTCATGTGCACATGTGTGCATGTGTGTCAGTTGAAATTTTTTGTTTCCCATTTTTATGGTAAGAAAGAAATTGGGTAGAAATTTCAAGTAACTATAGGCATTTAGTTTTATTCACTTTATAAGGTTTAGCTGTTAACACCTTTTAAACAAGGACTTTTGTTGCTATAGATATCATGGAATTATTAAAAACCATTGATATATATTGTATTTTGTTTTACTAATAAACTTTATAAATTGAAGTTTATATGAAAATAAAAGTAGATATAGACTTTATGCATCAATTACAATGGTGAGTTAATTTATGTGGTAATTATATTATAAATATTATTTTGAAAAGTGTGTATATATACTAATTCTTTAATTCAGAAGTCTTTGCATGTGGCAAAATTCTGTAGGACAAATGAAGATATACTAATATTTTATCAATTGTCTGGGTTCATTTCTGAGAGATTTAACACTCTGTCAGCAGGGGTTGCTTTGATTACAGTAGGTGTCAGGGCCATGGCAATGCTCTTCATTCAGAATCTCATTTCTTTATTGTATATGGGGGTATTTTATGATTAATGATCCTGGATGTCATGTAATTTAATCATTTAGGCATGTAATTAACAGAAAATAATTACCAGATGTTGATGAACATGATCCTTAACGCATCAGCCTCTCATATTAAAAAGGACTGTAAATGCTGTTTTCCCTGGATCCTATAACAAATGTCAGAAAAGTAGGGCAAAGCCAAGATGCAATGGTGTTTATAAGTTAACAAAAATAAACGATTCAAATTTTCTTTTAATTACTTTGTATAATTTCACACAAATGCTGATAGTAAAAAATATAAAAGTAGAGGTACACAATTTTCTTGCCAGTCAAATATACAGTATATAAACAAATATAGTTTGGAATTGAGTGACTTGTAATTCTTACCTTGATTTATTCACCTCCAAGAGTAAAATGATAAAGAAGTTTGTTTTCTAAGCTTAAGGGTGTTCCTTTATTTGAAAAAGAGAACAAATATCTCCCAAAATATATTCTCTTGTCATAACACACTATTCTATTTAACAAAGAATATTCTCTGCCCAGGGGACAACTCCTTTCCCCATGTTAATATCTAATTGTACAAAACCGTGTTTTTCTGTCAGTCATGAATTTAACATACGAAGGACCACAAATCAAATTTAAAAAACACAAAATAAACTGTTACTCATATTGTCATTGTTTTTTTTTTATTCTTATTAAGAAATATTAGAGCCTGTACTGTTGGTGTTCTGTTCAGGAAGTTGTCTCCTATGCCATTGAGTTCAAGGCTCTTCTTCACTTTTTCTAACAGGTTTAATGTGTCTGGATTTATGTTAAGGTCTTTGATCCATGTGGACTTTAATTTTATGCAGGTTATAAATATGGATGTATTTGCATTTTTCTATGTGTAGACATCCAGTTGAAGACGCTATCTTTTTCCATTATATGTTTTTGCCTTCTTGGTCAAAAATCAAGTATCCCATAGTTGTGTGGGTATATTTCTGGGTTTTTGATTCCATTGATCCACCATTCTGTTTCTATGCTTGTACTATGCAATTTTTATTATTGTTGCTCTGTAGTACAACTTGAGATTAGGGATGGAGATATCTCCAGAGGCTCTTCTAATATATATATATATGTATGTATGTTTTTTTGAAACCTCCTCCGTTGTTGTTGGGAATGTAAACTTGAACAACTACTTTGGAAATCAATCTGGTGTTTCCTCAGAAAATTAGGAATAGTGCTACCTCAAACCCAGCTATACCACTCCTAGGCATATATCCAAAAATATGCAAGCATTCATCAAGGACATTTGCTCAAGTATGTTCATAGCAACTTTATTTGTAAAAGCCAGAATCTGGAAATAACCCAGAAATCCCTCAATGGAGGACTGGATACAGAAATTGTGGTACATTTATACAATGGGATACTACTCAGCAAATAATAACAAGGAAATAATGAAATTTCCAGGCAAATGGTGGTACCTAGAAAAGATCATCCTTAGTGACGTAACCCAGAAGCAGAGATACACACTGGCATATACTCACTTATAAATAGATATTAGTCATATAAAATAGGCAAAACATACTAAAAACTATAGCCCTAAAGAAGCTAAAGCAGAAGGAGGACCCTAGGGAAGTTCCTTAGTCTCACTCAGAAAACAAGTGGGATAGACATCTGAAGTGGGAGAAAACAGGGAATAGGACCTGAGCCTACCACAGAGGGCCTCTCAAAGACTTTGCTGATCAGAGTTGTGAAGCAGATGCTGAGACTCAGAGCCAGTCTTTAGGCAGAATGCATGGAATCTTGTGAAAGAATGGGGAGATAGAAAGACTTGGAGGGGACAGGAGCTCCACAAGGAAAACAACAAAACCAAAAAATCTGGGCACAGGGGTCTTTTCTGAGACCAGTTCTCTAACCAAGTACCATACATGGAGATAACCTAGACCTCTTGCTCAGATGTAGCCCATGGTAGCTCAGTCTCCATGTGGGTTCCTAGTAAGGGGAACAGGAGTTGTCTCTGACCTCTAACATGAGCTCAGTGGCTAACTCTTTGATCACCTCCCCCTGGGAGGAGTGCAGCCTTACCAGACCAGAGAAGAAGACAATGCAGCCAGTCCTGATGAGACCTGATAAGCTAGGATAAGATGGAAGAGGAAGAGGACCTCACCTTTTAGTGGACATGGGGAGGGGCATGGGAGGATAAGAGGGAGGGAGCATAGGATTGGGAGGGGATGAGGGAGAGAGCTACAGTTGGGATACAAAGGGAGTAAGTTTTATTAATCAAAAACCAATAAATTTAAAAAACCAAATATTAGAAATGAAAATGTCAGAAATTAGTAACAGCAATTTTTCAGTATTAAAGACTGAAAGTAAGGCTTCCTGGTTGGAAAGAAACACTCTGCCAATGAACCAATTTTTCACCCCTCTTATTTATTGAGGTAAAAGACCACTGGATGAACGTGCAGTAATCAACATGCCTGTATGTTCATAGTGCTGAAGTCAGTGGCTTGTGATACATCAAAAATTTAACTGCATTTTATATTTTGTAAGATATTTTCACATAACTGAAAGTGTGCACTGTCTTAGAACCTATTAAAAGTACTTTCTGTTATCACAAGTCCAAAGACACTCTGACATCTTCAACATGATTCTCCAATTTAAAATTATATTATCCAGAATGGGAGGGTTTTTTTTCTATTGACAAAAAATTAAAAACAGTTGTATGTTTCTTTATGAGATACTTGAACCAGAAAAGTATGTAGAACGTCAAGTAATAACTCATCAACAGCTAGTCAGAAATCCACACAGCTGGAAGGACAGACTTCAACATTTCCTTTATTAATAGACTACTTTTTACATGAATTGCATCCAGATGACAAAATCGAAAAGTCCACCTAGTCATTAATGGAGTGTCTCAACAGTGGTTGACCTCCAATTTATAGGGGCAATTTGGACAAAATCTCTATCCATATAAATACATATTCATATGACAAATGGAAGAAAACATTAGATGACTGTGAAAACTTCTAATTAATTTATACAAGCATTACGATTGTGATTGGTGAAATTAAAAGAAATTAGAGAAATTACAAAAAAAACAAACAAACCATGGTTTGTCATCTTATCCACATTAACATCCTTCCCAAGGATGGAAGGCTATTATTAATTTGGAGATTTTGATGGTACAGTTTGTGATAATGTTGTTAAACCCTATATATTCACATATGTGTATAACTGTAAGTCACTTTTTCCCCTTACATTCAGCTCACTACCTAATGATATTAACCCTGTTTCACGTCTTTTTTCTGTATGTTACTTATTCAAAATTTATTATTTTATAGGTTTGCATTGAGTTGAATGCTCAGAGGCATCTTGTCTAAAAGGTTTTACTTAGACATATGGTTATATAACTGTTGAATATATACAATATTTATTTTGGGTAAATATATAAGGTTGATTTAAAACATTGTAAGATATTTTCATTCTTTTGCTTTATAACTTCTGAAAACATATAATACATACAGCTGAATATATATAATTACTACAGTTCTGCAAAAATCAAAACCTTCTACAAAAATTTATGTATTCATAAATCTTATATACAACCCACAAACATTTGCAGAGAGAAAAAAGACTTGAATAAAAAGACAGTAAAAAAACAAGCACTTCCCTTACTAGAGGACCCACGTGAAGCCTAAGCTGTTCATCTGCTACATCTTTGTAAAAGGTTTAGGTCCATTTCTTGCGTGGTTCTTGGTTGACATTTCAGTCTCAGCAACACCCTCTGGGCCTTGGTTAGTTGGATCTGTTGTGTGTGTGTGTGTGTGTGTGTGTGTGTGTGTGTGTTTGTATCTCCTGTCACTTCTGGGTCCTTTCCTCTTTCCTCCCACTATTCTCCAAGACTCCTTATGCATCCACCATTGTTTGGATGTGAATATCCTAGTAGCAGAGACTATAGAGACTGAACAAGACATCCTCTAACTAGAATAGTCTTCTAGTAAAGAGAGGGGAAACCAACCTACAAAAGCGTTGACCCAAAATTTATCCTTCCTTTGAGATGTACAGGGATAATGATAGAGCAGAGACTGAGAGAATGAACAATCAGTGCCTGGCCCAACCAAAGACGCACCCTATCAATGAACGCCAACCCCTGATGCTTTGAACAATACTCTGCTAATCCTGCAGACCTGGAGCATCTCTAAGTTGTCTTCTGATGGGCTTTATCCAGCAGTGCCTCAAAACAGATGTTGTACTGCATAACTTGCTCATAGTCACCCCTCTATCCACCCAACACTGTGTCTTTAAAACTTCATGAAGACTATTTTTGCTGCCCAAATAGTCATGGACTTTTGCTGTTCCACTGGATTTCGCTAGGCTTATTGGGAGTACATTAGGAAAGGGAACTGTCTTTCCCTCTCCAAGAAGCTAAGAGTTGCCAATATCTCCACGGATATGAGTAACATCTCATTCCAAACGCCCATCTTCATGCTAACATTTTATCTAGCTCTGGTTGTACCAATCTTGTGCTTGTTGTAGCAAGCACTGTGAGGTCATATTCATAACTGTCATTTGTCTGGAAAATACTGTTACCTTTAACTATCTACAGCCTCTATCTTATATTCTTTGTGCTCACTCCAATACAAGAATATATATGGACTGAGCATTTCATTCCTCAATCTTTTTGACTGCATTCTGGAACATCACAACATGTTTCACAGTGTTAATCAACATCACCTAGAAATAGAAACACTTGAAAGCATACTTGAGAGATATATTAATCTTATGAGGGAAGTGGAAAATTCTGGGATCTGGAGAGGACAGGCACTCCACAAGGAGAGCAAGAGAACCAAGTGGTCTGAGCACAGAAGTCTTTCCTGAGACTGATGGTCCAATTAGGTACCATGCATGGAGGTAGCCTAGGACCCCTGCACAGATATAGGCCGTGGTAGTTCAGTGTCCAGGTGGGTTCCATAGTAATGGGAACAGGGACTGTCTCTGACATGAACTTATTGGCCTGCTTTTTGATCACTTCCCCCATGAGGGGGGAGCAGCCTTGCTGGGCCACAGAGGATGACAATGCAGCCACTCCTGATCAGACCTGATGGACTGAGATCAGAGGTAAAGAAAGGAGGACCTCCCCTATTGGTGGTCTTAGGGAGGGACATGGGTGCAGATGGGGGAAGAAGGGAGGGATTAGGAAGGAGGAGGGAGGGAACTACAGAGGTATATAAGGTGAATAAAGTGTAATTAATAAAGAATTTAATAAAAAAGAAAGAAATTTAATGGGGAGAAAAACAGAATGGCAGTTGCCTCTGATTAGGAAGAATGAAAACAAAAGTCTGAGTTAGTTTTTATAGAGTTTTTGAAGCATATGTAGTGAGCTAGTGAAAAAGTGTATTATGGTAGGAAGTACCACTGTGTTGTTAAGGCTGAGTCATAAGGGCTGGGATTTCTGAATTTTAGCTGGGGATCAGACCAGGTGTGGTCTATTTTCCACTGGCCTGTTACCTTACAATTTAAAGAAATGTTTTCCTGAATTCAGTCAAACAGATGAACAGAGAGTACAGCAGACATGGTTCAACACTCACACATTTTAGCTCCAAATGATGGCAGAACTTGGCGTGCTCTACTGCTATTCATTTTTCAGGTGTCTAAAATATAAGCCTTACAGGATTAAAAGTTTTCTCTAAGATTTCAAAGGAAGTGTTGGCAAGCCAAGGATGTAAAGAAAGATTGGGGTTTCTAAAGGCAAGTCCTGAAAAGATGAAGCACAGCTGTATAAGATGAAATCTAAGCTACAGGTATGACAGAGATACCAACCTCATAGATCTTTAGTAGGACCATTCGCATGGAAGATCAGGAGCCAGAGAGACAACAAAGTTACATACTACAAAATAGAGGATCCCAGTCTTTTCAAAGACTTAAAGTTCATATTTTGTCCCACCTGCCTCCAGTGCTACACGGAACACAACTATTGAATGTTTGCTTATTGAGCTCTGGTCTACTGTTGGTGGTTCTGTTCCTCCTTTCTCAATTTACAGGATTTCATTTGGGTAATGGATTATTTTTCTTTGTTGTATATTGTCATTATATAACAGATAATTAATTGCTCATTAACCCGGATTTTTATGTAACATTTTCTTTCTAGATTAAAATATTACATCCTGCATTTGAGCTCCTTATGGAGAAAGGTAAACAACTCAAAATAGCTTAAAGAAGTTCCCAAAATTGACCAGATTAGACCCCTTTTTACTAAGGGGAATCAAGCCAAGATGCTGATAATCACTCTAAGGTAAGGTAAGTTCCAAAGATTCAGGAAAGCAGAGTCCGGAAATAGTAGAAACTGGCTAGGATGCCTGGTATAGGCTTAGAGCAACTGAAAACTTGGAAAGGCCTATTCAGCTGCCTGCAGGCTCTGCCATGTACCTAGCTGTGTTTGAGTAGTTTATGATTCTGTAAATAACCTCTCACCCATACTCCTATAAGTAATTCCAATAAAACTCATTGGTGCACCAAGTTAGACTTTGACCATGTATGTACCTTGGTTTGTTATGAGTTCCCTATCTGGAGTGAGTAGAAGTGTGCATTTTGTCTCCCATAGAAATTCTTTGTTATAAAACATGCCTTAGAACTTATCTTGAATCTCAGCAGACATTTTGATATTGGAATTTTGAACTGCTAAGAGTGTTTTTTTTTTTAATTATTTCTTGAAGTGCTTCTTAACTACTAGAGATCCTCTGTTGGGAATTCTCTGTTTAGCTCTATACCAATTTAAATTGGGTTATTTAGTTTGTTGGTGCCTAATTTTTTGAGTTATTTATATAGAAAATATCATCCTAAATGAGGTATCCCAGACCCAGACACACATGACAACAGCCTAGCATAATGGTCCTCTGAAAAACTTCACCCAGAAACTCATGAAAATAAATGCAGAGACCTCTAGCCAAATATTAGGCAGAGCTCAAGGAATCTTGTGAAAGAAAGGGACAAATAATTGAAGGAGTCAGAGAGGTCAAGGACACCACAAGAAGGCCTACACAATTAACTAACTTGGGCCCATATGGTCGCACATAGACTGAACTCCCAAAGAGAGAGCATTCATGGGACAGACATAGGCCCTCTGCACATATGTGACAGTTGTGAAACTTGGCCTTCAGGTGGAACTTTTAACAGCAGGACCAGGGGCTGTCTCTGTTGCCTGCTTTTGAATCCCTTTCCCCTAACTGGGCTGCCATGTTTAGCCTCAATAGGAGACACATGCAGTCCTACTGCATCTTGATATGCCAAGGCAGGTAGATAGTTGATTATCCATGGGAGGCCTCCAGTTCTCTGAGGAGAAAGGGAGGGGGTGGAACTTGAGCTGAGAGGGGGAGACTGAGAGGAGAAGAGGGAAGGGAAGCTTTGACTGGGATGTAAAGTAAATAAATAAATCAATTAATAAAAAAAGTTCTCAACAATAGTTAAGTGCATTTTGCTATTAGATTTCAAGAATTCTATGTTTGAAGACAGAGTTCTTCCAAATGGCTCATATAATGCATTATTATCTTCCAGTGGAATACTTTATTATATTTGAAATATAAGGCTTTGTATATCAAGTAGTTTTCTGATGCGTTTTCATTTTCTGGCTTGTGTAAACTGCCACTAGGGACAAATATGTGTGTATCCCAGGATTAACTATTTGTATAGTCCAGACACAAAATGCCTATTTCACCAAAATTTTTCTCATGTTTCTTTCCTTCAAATCTCAAATACTGAAAAAAAACCTTAAATGTACTCTTTTCTGGCCAAATAATATATCATAACATAAGTTTTACAAAAATATTGATAATAACACTATGATCTTTATTACTAAGTAATTTTCTTTAATCAGTGCATATAATATTGCTTGTGGTATTGAATTAAATTTGCTACCACATGTGTTTTATTCATACAGTCAAGATATAATAATTTATTATCATACATGTTTATTTGTCAAGTCAACATTATTAAACATTGTAATATTTCTTTCAAGTTCGGGTATTTTTATTTGGTGAAATAAACTTTCAAATGTGTAAAAGGGCTAGCAATATACCTCTATTAAGCATCTTTAGAAAACATAAATTGTATTGTGATATTAGAAAACATAAGCAAAATTTCAAGACTAACAATAGTATACACATCACAGAATGCAATGTGGAAAAATCATTTTAAGTAACTTCAGATATCATGTTACAAAGGTGATTATATCACATTTTATCTGAACGTTTATGCAAACAGTGACTTTTTTCTGTATAATTTCTCATTGTCTGGAGGAAGCCTAGGGTGGGTATTTTCTGTCATAGAAAGATTTACTTTTTTAGAAAAATGCTGAACCTAACATTTCATTGGTGGGAAATGAAAGAAGAAATATATGTGTATATTTATTCTTCTTCCAGGTATTACATCCAGACATCAGTTTCCCCTCTCCTTGCTCCTCCCAGTCCCTCCACCCTATTTCTTCTTTCCTTCAGATCCAATCCTCCTCTGTTTCCCTTCAGAAAAGAGCAGGCTCCCAGGGATATTAGCTAAAAACTGCATAACTACTTACAGTAAGACTAGGCACAAACCCTCATGTGAAGGCTTGAGGAGGAAACCCGGGAGGAGAAAAAGTGTCCCAAAAGCAGGCAACAGAAGAAAAATAATTTAAAGAACAAAAGGACAGAGGTTTTGTAGTGACAATTTGCCTGAACCAGAACACAATCATATCTCCCTGACAACTCTGTATTTACCAATATAAAGCAAGGGCAAGCACTGATGTTTAAAATCACAATATTGTAAATGAACCTACAGATAATTATGAGATGATTAACAGGAAATAATAAGATCAGTTTATTTGCTCACTCACAAAATGACATTATGTTCTAATTAAATGTACAAAACAAAAATAATTTATCTGACTTTAATTGTCTCACAATGTTAACAATCTGCTAAATAATTTCCTCAGTGCCTCTGTGACATCTTTGTTCCTCAGACTATATATCAAGGGATTGAACATTGGAGTCAAAATGGTGTAAAAGAGAGAGAGGAGTTTGTCTATCCCCTCATGCTTATTTGACTTCGGTTTTAAATAAGTGATACTAGCTGATCCATAGAATAAAAAAACAATTATAAGGTGGGAAGAACAGGTGGAAAAGGCTTTGGTCCTTCCTGTGTTTGATGGCAACTTCAAGACGGTCGAGATGATTCTGCTGTAAGATGCAAGGATCAACATGAATGGAACAGTGACGATCAATACAGCAAATACAAAGACCACAATCTCATTCACAATGATGTTCCCACATGCCAATTTGAGCAGTGGAGGTATATCACAGAAGAAGTGATTGATTTGGTTAGATTCACAAAAGGGCAGAGACAAAATCTGATATGTCTGCCCCACCTGAATGGGGATTCCGATGATCCAGGAACCAACTACTAGCTGGGTACACACCTTGTGACTCATGACTACAGGATAGTGCAGAGGGTTGCAGATGGCCACATAGCGATCATAGGCCATCACAGCCAGGAGGAAGCATTCGGTGGCCCCCAGAATAAGAAATAGGCACATTTGTGCAGCACAGGCAAAAAAGGGAATATTTCCTTTCATTGTGAAAAGATCCATAAGCATTCTAGGAAGAGTGACAGAAACATAACATATTTCTAGGAAAGAAAAATTGCTGATGAAAAAATACATGGGTGTTTGCAGAGTGGGCTCAACCTTTGTGATTAGAATGATGATGCCATTCCCCAGCAGGATAATCATGTAGATGAATAGGAAGATTCCAAAGAGAAACCACTGCAGTTTGGGAATATCAGAAAACCCCAAGAGAACAAATTCTGTAGGAAGAGTAAGATTTGTTTCTATGACTTTAAATCTGTTTGCTCTTTGTAGATTCACATGTTTGGATTGCATTTTAGTCTTTTCAATTAGATTGTGGTGTGTGTGTTACTCGTTATGACTTCTAAGTTTCTTTCTGAATCTTGCAGTTTGTTATTATGGGTGATATGCTCTGAAACTAGAAGCAGTGAACTCACATGAATAAAAATTGAAACAGTTTTATCAGTAAAGTCTTCCAAATAAATTGACCATGTTTTATATAGAGATTCTAATTGCATAACAGAATTCATAAAAATATACATTTTTTATTCTCTTGCCATATCAGAAGAATAATATGCAATGACTTGGTGTTGATATTCCACTATAATGACTCTTCTCTAGCCTCCCTGACTCTCTCCCTTTTCATAGCCTCAGATTTTGTTTAAGCTAGTTCTTAAACTTAAAAAACATCAAATTTTTCAAAATATTTATTTTTATTTAAAATTATTTATCTTTGAATTACAAAAATGCTGTTGATGGCCTGGAGGCTTTAGTCTCAATTTTATTTACTTGTCAACTTTCAATCTTGCAGGTAGTCTCAGATAAATGGGACTTACCGTTTTGCTTAATGTTCCAATAACTTGATAAGAGTTCTCATTTTCTTTTTATGTGTGTGAGATTGCTTATTTTTTATGTGTAAACAATTTAAACTGGCATTCTTTTACAGGTTTTCCCTTTCGCTTGCATGGTAATAACTACCAGCTGTTGTTAGTCTGTAACCTCAGTACCTCTTTTAATTAACAATTAAATATATTACAGAATATTCATTTTTATTTTTGTTAGTTTATATCCACTTTCAGAAATCATAAGATCATTTCAATGGGTGGGATAAATGGGGTGTTGGGGAATAAAAAAGCAATAAATGTTGTGATTACATTTTAATCTCAACCAATTAATCAAAATAACTTACAGTTTGACGTAGGTATAGCATAAGCCCCGAAAGATGTGATCTTCTACTACACAAATACTCAGTCATGTTCATTGTAGCCCTATAGTCCCAATATCCAGAAGATTGAAAACAATGCTAAATATCTCTGAACTGATAAATTTTGAACTGATAAATGTATAAAGAAAAATGGCACGTATATACTATGAAGTGATATTCAATTGTAATGAAAAGTGTAATCATGAAGTTTGACAGTAAAAGAATATAACTATAAAAGTGTATATTGCTTAAGACATCTAGACCCAGAGAAAGAAAGAACTTAAGAAACAAACAACAATAAACAAATATTAAAAATATTAATTTAAATCTGATTTAAAAGTACTTTCTGACTTCTCATTTCTGAAATATTTAAATTCCTTTTCACTGATGGAATACATGGTGTTATTTCATTTCATCCTAGGTGAAATGAGGTCAATGGTACAGTAACTGGTATATGTTGTTTTCCCACACAAGAAAGGAAAAATTGTAACATATGTTACAATGTGTCTTATAGTAGGAAAACCTGCAGAGAGAGGTAAAGACAAACAGATACAAAGTATGTATTTGCCTTCTGTTGTGAAGCCAAAACTTTAGAAGTGCTCAAAGAGTACTTAAACCTAAATCAGTTATCAAACATGCTCTCTGGCTTCCGAAAAACTCCTTCTAGCCTGTGTAGCCTTAGGTTAGGCTGGTACATAAAGCCTACCAGTATATTCTATTAAACACTCCCAGAGTTTCTGTTTATGTGTTTGTGTCTTTTCTACACTCCCTATTATGTAACATGATCTGTTATATTATGGATACAGACAAGGCTCTGATATTCTATTTTATCTGATGTGTGATTTCACATTAAAGTTGTTTTATAACTTATTATTAGAATCAGCTGCTTCATGTGAATCAAGCAAATCATTCAGTGAGAACTTGAAAACATAAAATTAAAATTTCTATATCAGAATATATTATTAACTCTTGTAGTTTAGAATAAAATATATGGTATCACACAAATAACAGCCATTTGTTTTTTTTATTTAAATAATATAATTCTGTTTACATTACCTTGAAACTAAGCTATCTCCATGGAAAAATAAGACAACTTTTACCATGTTAAGTATATGTAGACACACAATGTACAAATTTTGCTATGTTTTTGGATAGAATTTATAACCAATATTAAGGCATGAATCATCATGGTCAAATCTGTTAGTATTTACCAATGATGACACTTGTAACATGAAAGAAACAATTGCTGTCAGTTTTCCTCTTTCCAGTTGAGCCTTTGGTACAGGGAAAGTACTTCTAGAGATGCCAGAACCTGTAGCAATAGTGCTTTCTTAATATCAACACAGAAAAAACATGCTTTCATTATAATCAAAACAACACTCATTGTTGTCTTTTATATGTTATCATAATTATAAAGAAAAAGTAAGAAATAAATATTTTAAAGGCTTACTACATACATTATTTTATCATTTAAATTATACTGTAAGAAAAATCCAGTAGTAATCAAACAATAAAAAAATTAAATTCAATATACTAGAATTCATGATGTCAGATATTTCATATGAAATTTTGAATCTTAATCCATAAATTCATACTAATGAGAGAAATATCAACACACATTAGCAGCTTACCTTTTTTGGTGTTGCTAAAGTTGCTTTTTCCTTATTGATTTTTATTTTTTTGAAAAGAAAAAATATATATATATGTTAGTGGTTATACAACATTTAAATAAAAGCTTGACTTGTTTTCTAAACTCAATACCATTTATAGAGAAAACACTTCTTTCCAGTGGGGATACCTATTCTCCCTTGTCACACCTAAATTGAAATGTAGGTGCCTGAATTCACAATAACATTGGTAACTTCATTACAAGCAATCAGTGTGTAACAGATTAGATATTTTTGTAACATCTCTACGGACTGCTATCCCCCCTCATACATTCAAATCATTCGCTGGCCCAAGGAGAATAAATATTAAAAGTTTAATAATATGCACCTAAGAACATTCACGTTGTACATTTGTTTGTTGGATTTTTTAGCCAGGTGATATCTTATATTGTCATGCTCACGGTGCAAATTCAGGCTAACCAGAGGAAAGAAGATGCACCACATTGAACACACACACTGTGCTCTAGGAAGGGAAGACGCTCCAAAAACAGAGCCTGCTGAAGCTGCGGAATATTATTATGATCAATAGATAAGAATTGTAGTTGTGAAAGAAGAAAGCAAAACCATTCTGCAGAACACTGTTATTTTTTAAAATTTGTGCGTCATTTACTATGAACCACTTTCTATTCCATTAAATGCTTCTCAAATTTTTAAAATTTTTAATGGTTGGAGAAATTGTTTTTTATTGCTCAGGCTCAAATATGAGCAATCAGTAAATGGGACCTCATAAAACTGAAAAGGTTCTGTAAAGCAAGGACATGGTCAGCAGAACAAAACCACAGCCTTCAGATCAGAAAAAGATCTTCACAAACCTTACTCGCAAATACCCAGAATATATAAAGAACTCAAGAAGTTAAACACCAATAAAGTAATACCAAACATACTAAAATGTACAGTCACAAAGAAGCTAAACAACAAGGAGGACCCTAGGGAAGAGTCTGAAATATTATTCAGAAGGGCAAACAGGGTAGACATCTGAAGTAGGAGAAGACAGGGAACAGGACAGGAACCTTGCACAGGGGACCTCTGAAAGACTCTTCCCAATAGGTTATCAAAGCAGATGCTGAGACTAATAGACAAACTTGGGTCATAGTGCAGAGAATCTT
>CM053752.1:59453875-59513341 GCA_028658305.1 Pachyuromys duprasi
CACCTGAAGAGGCTGACGAAACAACCAAGGACCATGCATGTAGAG
This sequence comes from Pachyuromys duprasi, assembly GCA_028658305.1. Taxonomy (NCBI): domain Eukaryota; kingdom Metazoa; phylum Chordata; class Mammalia; order Rodentia; family Muridae; genus Pachyuromys; species Pachyuromys duprasi. The sequence goes on from CM053752.1 coordinate 59,453,921, forward strand.
GACCTAGACACCCTGCTCAGATGTAATCCATGGGCAGCTCAGTCTCCATGTAGAGAGAACCATGTTTCCTAGTAAGGGGAGCAGGGGCTGTCTTTGACATGGACTCAGTGGCCAGCTCTTTGATCACCTGTCCCTAGCAAGGTGGCCTAACTAGACCACAGTGAAAGAGGATCCAGTCAGTCCTGATGAGACCTGATAGGCTAGGGTCAAATAGTAGGGGAGGAGAACCTCCCCTATCAGTGGACTAGAAGAGAGATATTAGGGGAGAGAAGATGGAAGGAGTGTGGAAACAGGAGGAGATGAGGGAGGGGACTTCATCTGTGATACAAAGTGAATAAGTTGTATTAAACATTAATAATAAAAAATAAAAATACTTAATCCATGAAGAAATTAAGTATGAGATAATCCAATAATAGTTCAGCTCAGGAAAACACGTAAAAAAAGAAACTTTCTTGATGATATGTGAAATCCACACTTACCGGTTTGTATAGAGATAAGTTTTTAAGATGGAGTTAGGAATTATAGGTGGGGAAAAAATGGCATATCAGGAATAGCGGCATACTGACTACAGTATTCTGACTGAGACATCAGACTCAGATTGATGGAAATTTATTGAACACTGAACAAAAACTATTTGACCAGGCACACAGTCTGATCTCAGGAGCCAGACTAAGGACTACCTGTTTCTTCTTTCTCTCTCCTCTCTCTCTCTCTCTCTCTCTCTCTCTCTCTCTCTCTCTCTCTCTCTCTCTCTCTCTCTCTTTCTTTTTCTTCCTTCCTTCCTTTCCTTCTTCTTCCTGTCTTTCAATTTATTCACTTTGTATCCAGGCAGTACCCCCTCCATCTCTTCCCAGTCCCCCCCACCTTCCCTCTTCTCCCCCTTTCCTAGTCCACTGATAAGTAGGAACTCCTCCTTTTCTATCTGAACCTAACCTATCAAGTCTCAACAGGTTTGGCTACATTTTGTTCCTCTGTGGCCTGGCAAGGCAGCACATACCAGGGGCAGGTGGGCAAAGAGCCAGTCACTGAGGTTATGCTAGAGTCAGTAACCCCCTTTCTAGGGAACCTATTTGGAAACTGAGCAGGAGGTCTAGGTCCTCTCCATGCATAGTCCTTGGTTGGAGTATCTATCTCTGCACACACACCCACACTGGGCAGAGGATTTTTGGCTCTGTTGATCTCCTTGTGGAGTTCCTGTCCCCTCCAGGTCTTTCTATCTCCCTCTTCTTCCATAAGGATACTGGCACTCTGTGCAAAGCTTGGCTATGAGTCTCAGTATCTCCTTCAATACTCTGATGGGTAGCATCTTTCAGAGGCCCCTGTGGACAGGTACTGTCCTGTTCCCTGTCTTCTTCTTCTGATGTCTATCCTGTTTGCCCTTCTGAAAGAGAATTAAGCCTCTTCCATAGGGTCCTCTTTGTTGTTTAGCTTCTTTAGGACTATACATTTATCCTATGTTCTATGTCTAATATCCACTTATAAGTGAGTATACCATATGTGTCTTTCTGCTTCTGGGCAATGTCACTGAGAATAATCTTCTCTAGTTCCATCCACTTGCCTTTAAATCCATGGATTCCTTGTTTTTAATTCATGAGTAGTATTCTACTGTGTAAATGTACCACAATGTCTGTATCCATTCCTCAGTTGAGGGACATCTAGGTTGTTTTAAGATTCTGGCTATTAAGAATAATGCTGCTATGAACATAGATGAGCAAATGTCTTTGTTGTATAGTTTAGCATCTTTCAGATATATGACCAGGAATGGTATAGCTGGATCTTGAGGTATTTTCTGAGAAACTGAATGATTGATTTCCAAATTGGTTTTACAAGGTTATATTCACACCAGCAATGGAGAAGAATTCCCCTTTCTCCACAATCTCTCCAGCATGTATCAACCCTTGCTTGAGTTTTTAATCTTAGCCATTCTGATGGGTGTGCGGTGGAATGTCAGGGTTGTTTTGATTTGCATTTCCTGAATGACTAAGGACATTGTGCTTTTCTTTAAGTGTTTCTCTGCCATTTGATATTCCTCTGTTGAGCATTCTCTGATTAGCTCTCTACCCCATTTTTAAATTGGGTTACTTATTTTGTTGGTGTTTTACTTCTTCGGTTTTTTATATATTCTTGATATTAGTCCTCTGTCAGATGTAGGATTGGTAAGGATCTTTTCCCAGTCTGCAGGCTATCTTTTTGATCTGATGACTGTGTCCCTTTCTTTACAGAAGCCTTTTGGTTTCATGAGGTGCCATTTATTGATTGTTTGTGGAGAGCCATGGGATGCAGCTACAGACAAAGCCAGCTTGAGAGACAGTTCTGGATGCTCCAGGTAACCTGGAAACCCTTGGCACCTGGAGACAAATGGCCTCTTGCTAAAGAAACACAAGTGGTCAAGCTTGACAGCTGAGTGGGATCACTAGGACTCACATTGTGGTGTTGGAGAGCTGCTTGTTAAGCTGCTTTTTTATGTGTTCACCTGGGGAAGTAGTTTTTAGGTATTTCCACACCTTTTTCTTTTTGTATTGATGTGACTTGCTTGCTTTGCCTATAAATAATGAACCCTGGAATAAACTTGTGCTGCTTCAGTCAGACTGACAGTCCTCTCAAGCTGATTCTGTGTGTAGTGTGATCTGTCCTCACTCCCCACTCAGGTATTGTTTGACTCTGCCAGTGGGCTCTGGCAGTTTGGCACCCAAACAGGGACCTGGGATATAGGGAAGCAGTGAAAGACACAGATGTGTTGATGAGCTCAGATCATAAAGAGGTGCAGTGAGCAAAATTGAGGGTAAAAATGGGACAAGGCAGTAGTGTCATGTTTTTTACATGGTCTTTAATTAGAGACAATTTGTCTCTGTGGTTCAAGACAAAGAAAGTGAAACTTTCAGGGTGAGAGAGAAAGAGGAAAGACAAACAACAGGAGGCTTTGAGACAAAATAAGATTAAACCATTGGCTCCTCCTGAAGAGTTCTTTGTTTCTTCTGATGACAGTATTTTTTGTTAAAGGAAATTAAGAAGTTGGAATGGGGCTTGGAGGAAATAAAGAGAAAAATTGGAGAATTAAACCGTTAGGAAAAATGAGGCTCTACCCCACACTCCAACTCCCTCATTGATTACAGCCTTGGATCCTCCTCCTGGGATGGTTAGAGTTGCTATAGCTCAAAACACCAGGGGGCCTTTGCCTTTGTCCACTGTGAGAGTAACTGTATCCCCTTTACAAGCTTCTTTACAACATGCTATACAGAAGGGAGAAGCTATAACTAAGTTTTAGGACTTTTCAATTATAGAGCAACCTGACAGACAAGGTAATAGGCTGAGAGTCCATGCTCCTGTTTCTTTTAAACAATTAAAAGAATTAAAAACTGCATGCTCTCAATATGGTCCTACAGCACCTTTTACTCAAGCTCTGTTATAATCCTTATCTACAGAGAATCCAGTCTCCTTCTGCCCAGGAGACTGGAAGCAATTAGCAAGAGCATGTTTATCAGGAGGAGATTATTTATTATGGAAGTCAGATTTTGCAGAGTACTGTCAAGTTACAGCTGAACTCAATTGAGCTCAAGGAGTTTCTATAACTTATGACATGCTTGCTGGGGAAGGAATCTACTGGGAAATAGGTCAATTGGATTCTGATGTGGCAGTTTATGCTCAAATGAATGCTGCTGCCCGAAAGTCCTGGAATAAACTTCAGCAAAGAGGTAGACAGGTGGAGGATTTGTCTGAAATCTGTCAGGGTCCTGATGAGTTGTTTCACAATTTTGTGGCAAGATTAATGCAAACAGCAAACAAACTTATAGGCAATGAAAATTCTGGGTTATTATTAGTGAACTAATTGGGTTATGAGAATGCTAACAGTGCCTGCCAGGTAGCTTTGAGACCCTTTAGGAAGAAAGAAGATATTTCTGATTATATTAGGTCATATTCTGACATCAGACCATCTTATACACAAGGAGTAGCTATGGATGCCACACTACAAGGGAACACTATTAAAGAGGCATTATATCAGCAAAAGAAAGGCCCAAATAATGGAGTGTCTGGAAGTTGTTATGGCTGTGGGCACATGGGACATCAAAGAAAAAATTGTCCTAATAATGATAGCAAGAAAGAAAGAAATCAAAAGAAACCTGGTCTATGTCCAAGATGTAAAAGATAAAAGCATTGGGCTACTGAAAGTATGTCTAAAAGAGATGCTACAGGAAACCCTTTAATGCAGGGAAATGGGAGGAGGGGCCAGCCCTGGTCTCAACAACAATACTATGGGGCACTACAGAACTTCATCCCTCAACAATCAAATCCATTCAGGACCTCTGTAGAGCAACCGCACGTAGTGCAGGACTGGACTTCAGTTCCTCCACCTACACAGTGTTAACTCCTGAAATTGGAATGCAGGCCCTACCTGTAAGAGTTTATGGCCCATTACCTAGGGGACTGTAGGACTACTACTGGGAAGAAGTAGTACTACTATGCAGGAAATTTTAGTAGCTCCTGGGGTAATTGATAGTGATTTTCAAGGGGAGATAAAAATTATGACACACTCTCCAAATGGAATTTCTGTAATAAATCAAGGTCAAAGATTAGCTCAATATTGCTCCTCCAAGTTCAGACAAAAAAAAAAATGCAAGTAAGAAGCAGAGGAGAGGAGATGCCGGTTTTGGATCGTCTGATACCTATTGGATACAAGCTTTTGGCCCAAGTCAACCTGAACTGGTGTTACAAAATAATGGAAGAAAATTTTCAGGGTTATTGGATATAGAAGCTGATGTCTCTGTCTTAACTGCTGATCAGTGGCCTGTGCTTTGGCCTAAACAATCCTTTATAACACAATTATGAGGAATAGGACAAAGCCAATGTCTGGAACAAAGTTGTGATGAGTTAACTTGGAAGGATGAGGAAGGACAAGAGGGAACTTTTAAACCATATATTGTTCCTGGTCTTCCTGTTAATCTGTGAGGTAGAAATGTGATGAGTAACACGGGAGTGTATCTTTACAGTCCTAGTAATGTAGTTACAAATCAGATGCTTAATCAAGGATATTTCCAAAGATGATTATGCCCAAGTGAAATGGAAAGATCCAATTACTGGATTACTGGAATATGGCAGGGCCCCAACCCTGTGTGGGGAAGAGGGCATGTCTGTGTGTTTCCACAGGATGCAGAAGGAGCCAGATGGATCCCAGAACGTCTGGTGTGATTTGCAAGAAATGCTCCCCAGAAGGAGGATGTTGCTGCTGTGGATAGTCCTGACAGTGAAAGGAGAGCTGTATTGGACCTATGCCTTCTGACTCACCTTTGTTTAATTCTGCTCACAGGAGAAGATATTGTGCAGATAAACCTTTTAGATAAAACGTGACTGGATTTGATTAGTCTGATAATTAGGGCAATTATCAAAAAAATCGGGAAGAATGAGAAAGCAGACTGACTATGGGACTTTAGTCTGATTCTGGTTTTCAGCAGACCAAAACAAGCTTGCTTCAGAAACTCTTGGGAGGCCCTATAACTGCCTATGTATATTTTCCTTATGATTTGTTGTTTGAAATGCTAACGTTTTTATACAAGTACCAAACTTTAATGTTTGTTGCCATTAATGTAAACCAACAAACTGTATTTTTAAACTTTCAAATGGACAGCAAATTCTTGTTACTAGGTAGCTTTATCTTATGGTTCCTGTGAATGTTTCTCAGGCCTGATATTCTGATCAGGGATTATGAGTGCTAGAAGCAGACCTAAAAGATTGGTGGGATTAATTATTACAGGTGTTATAGTCCTCGTGGTCATCTATTTTATGTCACTTTTATAGGACTCGGCTTATTACTCATGTTAGGACTGTCTCCTACAAGGAATAATTAAAACCTTCATCAAGGCCTTCTGGAATGTCAAAGCTGATCTGCGTAAGATTAAACTCCATTGTCTTCCCTAGTGGATGTTGGTAGTCAGAGATGGGTAACATCTCTCTGAGGCGTAGTCAACCTAAGACAGGGCATGAATGATGGAATTCATGTACCAATGATGAGTAAGAATATATCTTTCAAGAGAGACAACCTAAGACAGGCACGATCTTCTGCTCATAGCTCTTAAAGTATGGTCTTTTAAAGTATATATATATAAAAGGGATACCTGTGGAGAGCTGTGGGAAGCAGCTATAGACAAAGCCAGCCTGAGAGACAGTCCCAGATGCTCCAGGTAACCTGGAAACCTCCAGCACTTGGAAACAAATGGCCTCTTGCTAAAGCAGCACACTTGTGGCCCAGTTTGAGGAGCTGAGTTGGATCACTAGGACTCACACTGTGGTGTTGGAGAGCTGCTTGTTAAGCTGCTTTTTTATGTTTTAATCTGGGGAAGTAGTTTTTAAAAGAAGTTAGGTGTTTCCACCTTTTTCTTTTTGTATTGATGTGACTTGCATGCTTTGCCTATAAATAATGAACCCTGGAATAAACCTGTGCTGCTTCAGTCAGACAGACAGCCCTCTCAAGCTGATTCTGTGTGTAGTGTGACTTATACTCACTCCCCACTCAGGTACTGTTAGAATCTACCTGCAGGCTCTGGCAATTGTTGATCTGAGAGCCTGTGCTGTTGGTGTTCTGTTCAAGAAGTTATCTCCTGTGCCAATAAGGTCAAGGCTCTTTCCTGCTTTTTCTTCTGACAGATTTAGTGTGTCTGTTTTCATGTGGAGGTCTTTGATCCACTTGCACTTTACTTTTATGCAAGCTGATAAATATGGGTCTATTTGAAATTTTATACATGAAGAGATCCTTGTATGGTTTTGGCTTTTCGTCAAAAATTTAGTTTCCATAGGTGTGTGGGTTTATTTCTGAGTCTTTGAATTGATTCCGTTGATGCACTAGCCTGTTTCTATGCCAGTACCATGCAGTTTCTGTAACTGTTGCTCTATACAGCTTGAGATCAAGGATAGATAGAGATACTTCAAGATCTTTTATTGTACAGGATTGTTTTTGCTATTCTGGGTTTTTTGTTTTTGTTTTTGTTTTTGTTTTTCCATGCTGCCCTAACCAAGCAAGTGAAAGACATGTATGAAAAAAAAAAAAATCAAGTCTCTGAAGAATGAAATTGAAGAAATCAGAAGAAGGACTATCTGTTTCTAAGGCAGTATTTTCTTTCTGTATTCATTCATTCATTCATTCATTCATTCATTCATTCATTCATTCATTCATTAAAGTTTATTCACTTTTCATCCAGGCTGGGCTGTAGTCTGCTCCCTTATCTACGGCCAGTCCCACCCTTCCCCTTTTTTCTCCCTCCATGCCCTTTTCCTAGTCCCCTGTTAGGGGAGGACCACCTCCCCTTCCCATGCTGGAGAGGATGAGGAGAAAGGGGAACCCTCCTCCATTGCTGGTGGGAGTGTAACCATGTAAAACACTTTGGAAATCAATCCGGCACTTTCTCAGAAAATTGGGAATAGTGCTTCCTCAAGATCCAGCTGTACCACTCCTGGGCATATATCCAAACTATGCTCAACCATTCAATAAGGTTGTCTGTTTGGTTTGGTTTGTTTTTTAAATAAGAAATACCATAACTAGGTAATAACCAGGTAAATGGATGTAGGAAGCTGGGGTCTGGGGCATGATGCAACATTTCATCATTTTTGTATAACATTTAAATATATAATAAAATATTTATCTTTATATGAAAAATATAATTAAAGTCACAGTTGGATAAAATTTCCTTAAATTGGCGAAGACTTCAAGTGTTTCATTTTTTTTTATCAAGTTGGCCGTATGATATCATCTGTACAAACCTTGGAAAGCAGTTTTGGGTTATATGTCCCCTGCAAATGTCCCAGAAACTAATATTTCATCTGACACACTCCCATAGGTTCATGCTGATGTGGGTGAACAAACATGTTCAGTGCAATGTTATTTACATAAGCACAGAATAAGACACATCAAATGCTCATTAATATTCATTACATTACATATTTATAATTTAATATAATTATTATCTTAAATGATAAGCAAATGTATAGATAAAAATTAAAATTGTCTTTTAAAATGTATTTATTTCTTATTAATTAATTACAGTTGATTAACTTTGTATCCCAGCTGTAGCCCCTTCCCTCATTCCCTCACAATCTCATCCTCACTCCCTCATCTCTTCCCTTGCCCCTCCCAAAGTCCACTGATAGGGGAGGTAGTCCTCCCCTTCCATCTGACCCTAGCCTATCATGTCTCATCAAGACTGGCTGCGTAGTCTTTCTCTGTGGCCTGGCATGGCTGCTCCTCCCTCAGGAGGAGGTGATCAAAGAGCCAGTCCCTGTTTCCCTTACTAGGGTACCCACTTGGAGACTGAGTTGCCATGGGCTATATCTGTGCAGGGGTTCTAGGTTATCTCCAGGTATAGTCCTTGTTATGAGTATCAGTTTCAGAAAAGACCCCTGTGCCCAGATTTTTTTGGTTCTATTGCTCTCCTTGTGGAGCTCCTGTCCCTTCCAGGTCTTTCTATCTCCCCGTTCTTTCATAAGATTCCCTGAATTCTGCTCAAAGTTTGCCTATGAATCTCAGCATCTGCTTTGGTACCTTGCTAGGTAGAGTCTTTCAGAGGCCCTCTGTGGTAGGCTCCTGTCCTGTTTCTTTTTTTCTCAGTCTTCTGATGTCTGTCCCTCTTGCTTTTCTGAATGAGAACTGATCGTCTTACCCAGGGATCTCTGTCTTGCTTAGCTTCTTTAGGTGAAAAGATTTTAGTATTGTTTATCCTATATTATATGTCTAATATCTACTTATAAGTGAGTATATACCCTTTGTGTCTTTGTGCTTCTGGGATATCTCACTCAGGATGATCATTTTTGGTTCCCAAGTTTTGCCTGAAATTTCATGATTTCCTTGTTTTTAATTCCTGAGTGGTATTGCATTGTGTGAATGTACCACAATTCCTGTATCCATTCTTCATTACATCATTTTGAGTAGCTAAAAAAAAAAAACAATTTTGTTCCAAGTATTTTGTGTTGAATCTAGGTAGCTAGACAAAGCACTTTAGGCTAAATGCCTCGGATTTAGGGTAGGAGAGCTCTTGAGGGTTTCCCAGGTTTCTGGGAGTAAGGACCATAACAGGATTTAGTGATTTTATCCCTAACATAACATAAGTTTATCTGTAATTAAAACAGCACATGTACTTTTCATTTATTTGTTTACTTTTGCCAGTATCAGTGGAAGCCACCACTAGGAGCCATCTGCCCTAGCAGTCCTCTCCCCTCCTCCCAGCTTTCATGGTGTCTGGAAGCTCCCTTCAGGAAGCTGTCAGCAATGGTCCCTGCCAGCAATTTAATCCTGGCCCCTCATTTAGCCACCAGATCCGGCCCTGGAAAATTACATTCAGGAAAAGTCTCTGGGTCATCAACCACACTGGGAATCTACTCCCTTACTCATTTTTCCTCCATTGAAATGTCAAAGCTGATCTTCATCAGCTGCGTATTCATGTTGCTTAAAGTAATGTGTAATGTTTTAAAAATGACTATAAGAGTACATGATGTCCTACAAGTATGATTTATTAATATTAAATGATCTTAACACTATCGAGATATGTTTCCATGGTTATCTGTTTTGTATTCTCCACAGCAGCTACTTAAAATTTTCCAGCACTCTCTTTACTAATATGCAGGGTCTCACTGTCTAACTCTGGCTGGCCTGGAGCTTGATATATAGAGCAGTTTGGGTCAGACACACAATTCAACCCAATGAGTGCTTAGATTACAAGCCTGAACCTAGCTCTGCTTTACTGTCTTGAAACTTGAGAACATTGCTTCCTTTTAAAAATTATTTAAATATTTTTTTATAAATTATAATTTGTTCACTTTGTATCCAAGCTTACCCCCCTCTCTTATCCCCTCCTATCCCACCTCCCTCACTTATCTCCTCCCATGCCCATCCCTAAGTCCTCTGGTAGGAGAGGTACTTTACCCCTTCCATCTGAGTGTAAATCTGGGTACAGGGATCTTTCCTGAGACTGATACTCCAACAAGGACCATACATAGAGAAAACCAAGAACCCCTGCACAGATGTAGCCCAAGGCAGCTCAGTATCCACATGGATTCCCTAGTAAAGGAAACAGGGACTGTAGCTGACATGAACTCAGTGGCTGGCTCTTTGATCACCTGCCCCTGAAGGGGGAACAGCCTTACCAGGCCACAGAGAAAGACAATACAGCCTGTCCTGATGAGACCTGATAGGCTAGGGTGCTTCCTATTTTTTTTAGCACGTCTTTAAAAATTAAATTAGAAAATGGAAAGCTTTTATAGTTAATTAGTTAAATGAAGGAAAATTAAGAGGAAAAGTCAAATATTCTATACAGAAATGCCTCCTATCTCCTATTGTCTCGAATCTCCACAGGGCAGTTGCATCAGCTAACTAGAGAGTTGATGTTTTTTTATGAAAAATGTCAATTATGGTTACATTTTGAATTTTATATAAGTAACATGTGAGAGTTACATATTTTTACTTTATATGTATTAGTGCTTTGTTTGCATGTATTTGCCCAGTGTGCATGTCTGGTGCCTGTGGAGTTCAGAATAGATAATTGAATCTCCGGGAACTGGAGTTACAGATGGTTGTGAGCCTCCCTGCTGGTGCTGGGAGCTGTCATTTCTCCAAAGCCTATCATATTTTTTAACCTGTTCCTTCCCATTGCTTTCATCCCTCTCTCCCTCCATCTCTCTTTCCTAATTTCCCCTTCTGACTAGGTGTCACACTGTAGCCCAGACTAGACTCACACTATTGCATGTTCTCTGAAAATAAGAATGAGAACTGATATACAGGAAATTTGACATAAGGAATTTACCATTATGAACAGAGTGATGTTTGTGTTCTAGATACATGACCCTGAAATTTCAAACAATTTTTGTGATGATAAGGTACCCAAAATATACAAAGAGCCTCAGGAAGTATTTGACATATCATACTCTAGATAAATTGTTTTATTACTCTTACTCCTTTAGTACTCTGGCATTCCCCAAAGTAGCTTTGGCAGTCAGAAAGTAACTTGTGGGATTCAATTCTCCTTTTCCATCGTGTAGATCCTAGGGTTTGGAAATCAGTTTGAGGTTTGGCATCAACTGCCTTTGTCCTCTAAGCCACCTCAGTATGCCATGGCATATTATAATTCATCAATTTTTTAATATAGGAATTTTAACTTGATCATTCTGATTTTCATGTGTATGTTAAGTATATTAAGTTACTGATAAATATAACTATGTTTTATTAAGAACCATATTAATCCATAAGAACTGTTACTTGTTTTTATATAAATGTATTTTGTTCATCAGAAATGCTTTACATAATAAAGCTTGGCTATGTGTCTTTGGTTGAACAATAAAAAAAAGAAACATGAAAAAAATTAAATTAGAAAAAATACTGTACATATTTTTAGGATACTGGATGATGTTTAAAGACTAATGCAAATAGTATAATGTTTAAGTCAAGGGAAATATATATATATATATATATATATATGTCATAAACTTGACCATTTCTTTCTTAAATTTAATTATTTATATTATCCTAACCTCTTCAACATGTTTCAGTATGTTCAAGATAGTTTCATCTAACTTTTTAAACTTTGCAGTGTATTACCATTATCTGTAGTCACCTTACTATGCAATACTTATATCTTATTACCAAATTATCGACCTCCCCTGTCTTCTTGCCTCCTGACTCTTCCTTGCCTCTAATTACCACAATTGTACTTTCTTAGATTAAAGTGTTTATCTACAAAATTAAATATTTTGAGGTATTAAAATAGGAAATGAAAAATTAAAAACTTTTTAAATAAAAAGAAAATATCTATTGCTATAATTTGCTTATTAAACATTCTACTTGCATATTTAATTATTTTAATCTATAATTTTATGTAAATACTCTGTCTGAATGAAATTTGAATTGTGATTGAGATTGAGTTGATATTGTCCAGAAATTCACTAGTTTACAAGGTGAGTCTTCATCAGAAAAGAAAAATTGTAAAGTTACCGAAATGCATTTGAAAACAGTGTTTTCCAATGGTATTTTCTTACAAATTCTACCAGCAAATTAATAATAAAATTCTATGAAATGCCTATTTTCTCCTTTTCATTTTTGAAGATATGAAAGGTCTATTAAAAATATTTCAAAATACATTTTTCATGGACATGAAAGGGAAAGCAAGGAATGTTTTAAAAAAAGATGTTTGTTTTTGGTTTTCGTTTATTGTAAGAGAGAGAAGCTTGAGGCAGGGTTTCTCTTTGTAGTCTGGCTGTCCTAGAATTCGCTCTGTAGAATATGCTGATCTTAAACTCAGACATCTCCTGCCTCTCCCTCTCAAGTGCTGAGATTAAAGGCATTTGCTACCATGTCCATGTGAAAAGAGAACCGTATGGCAGCCGGCTTCTCAACAGAAAGTAAAATTTATCATAAAATGTTCTTAATGTCAACTGGAACCTGGCTTTTCTTTCCTTAATAGAATTATATAATTATGAAGCAATCACTCACCAAGTGCAAAAGAAAGAAGGTAATAGTTGAGGTTTACCTATTCATCATGAATTCATTGCAACATTATCTTGGAGTAAGTATACATCATTATAATAACTATTTTCAAGAAATTGAAAATATAGCCATTGCTTTGGAGTCAGTATAAAAAGAAGAAAATAATTATTTGATAACTTCATTATTACTTTAGAACTATAGTATCTTGAAATTAGATTTGCACACAAGAACTGAAGTTTGAAATTAATATACTGCTTGAATATAAACATTGAGTTGGTTTTGTGTTATAAAGAAACAAATATTCATGAAAATAACTCAAAATCCAAGTATATAAAAATAAACACACATAATTTCTGTAAAAAAGAGCATGTTTTAGGTACAAAAGTTTATATATAACAACAACTAAAGAAAAGAGGGACACAAATTTTACCTAGAGTTAAGGAAAGGGTGCATGACATGGGTAAGAAGGAGAAAAGAGAGGCAATGAATGATATAATATACTGTAATTTTAAAAAAGAAGAAAATATAAAATAAATAAAGCATGTTTCTTGCATCATAACAGAATGCATCGCAGAAGAAACTTTTTCAATGCAATCATAACATCTTTGTTTCTCAAACAGTATATCATAGGGTTAAACATTGGAGTCACAACAGTGTAGAAAAGAGAAAGGAATTTGTCTATTCCTGGTGAATGGCTGGACTTTGGCCTCAAGTATGTAATGATACCTGATCCAAAGAATAAGGCTACAACTATAAGGTGAGAAGAACAGGTAGAGAAGGCCTTGGCTCTCCCAGTTGCAGATGGAAGCTTCAGAATGGTTGAGATTATTTTCACATATGATCCAAGAATCAACATGAAAGGAATAGTAACCACTAAAAGGGCAATCACATATACCAGCATCTCTATCATAAAAGTGTCCCCACAAGCTAGGGTCAGGACTGGAGGTATATCACAGAAAAAGTGATTCAGCTGATTCGACCCACAAAATGGTAGAGAGAAGATCCAGTATGTGAACCCTATGTGGACAGGAACTCCACTTACCCAACAGCCAGCTGCCAGTCGCATACAGAGACTATTGTTCATGATGAGAGGGTAGAGCAACGGGTTGCAAATCGCAACATATCTGTCATAGGCCATAGCAGTTAGAATAAAGCACTCGGTGGCCCCCAAGACAAGAAAGAAATACATTTGAGTAGCACAAGCCATAAAGGAAATAATTCTGCCTTGTCTGGAGAGATCTATTAATAACCTGGGGAGAGTGACTGACACATAACATATTTCTAAGAAAGAAAAATTTCCGAGGAAAAAGTACATGGGTGTCTGAAGGGAACGGTCAGCCCTAGTAATTATGATAATGAGGCTATTGCCCATCAGAATAATTAGATAGATTATAAAAAACACCCCAAAAAGAAATTCTTGCAAGTTGGGAACATCAGAAAAGCCAAGTAAGATGAATTCCACCAAATTGGAGTGGTTCTTCTGCCGGGAACTCTGTCTTGGGGATCCATCCATGGATGACTGATTTCAAGGTTTTGAGGTCAGTTTACTCCAATGAGTTCAGATACTTAAACAAAAAGTGACCTAATAAAAATGTCATATCCACAGACACAGGAAAGATGTTGCATTGATTTCTGTGATTTATTTACAAACCTTAGTTCAACTTCCTTTATTTTCAAGGGATAAAAAAGAAAGCACATTAAGAATCTCTTTTTTCCTGCTCACAATAAAGTATATTAGTTCATCACTAGCCAAAACAGCGAAACACAGAGCAATGACACAAGATTTCAGTGTTTCAGTCTGTCTATCCATTGGCTCTGAGCAGCTTCTGTCAATGTATAGCACTAGGTAATGAGAAAGATATTTCCTTTCTGTTCAATAGGCTCTATCTTTGTCTTTAATTATTTACTGTTTTGTCGCAGAAACTTTTTAATAACATTTTTGCTTTTGATAAACTTTCCCATTGAGCTAACAGCTGTTTTCACTGAGTTGCATCTTAGAGAAGAGGTTGAGTAGACATTCAGTAATAATGTCCTGCCCAGGTAAAGCTTCAAGGAGTGTGGACCAAGGACTATGTCGGAAGATATGAAGCTGATGAAGAAAAAAGACCCTGTACTGCAGAATTATATTTTATTTTGTATCTGTACAAACATGTCAGAGATAATTCAACGTAATAAATCATGTGTCTCCTGAAAACTGTGATTGTGAAAAAAAATAAGGTTTTCTTGTAACATACACTGAACCTTGCCCTGGCCCCCATTAATCTTAACAATTCTACTTACATCTGAGTTTTGAGACCTTGAAGAAATATTTACCAAAGTTGAGCTCTTAACAAAAATTAAAATACAAAAGAAAACCAAAAAATATAGAAGAATTTGAATTTGGTCACAAGAATCACATCCAACTGCTGTATCTACAGTTTATTGATCTAGTTTTTCTTTAAACTCTAACTGGATCATTTTATATATGTAATATTTATCTAATAAAAAGATATATATATTAAATTTATATATATATATATATACACACACACACACACACATTATTCTATAGTGAGAAACTAAAACTGTATCTATATCTCTCTATTATGTGAAATGTATGCTTGTACTCTATTTCTGACTAGCATATCGGAAAGTATATATACAAATACTTCAGTTACTGACCTTCAGATATTTATTTTTTATCAACATTTACTCCAGTGCACTGGACCCTAGCTGTCATTTTTGCCTATCCTTTGTTTTCTTCCAATATAAGAAATTATGACTCATTTCACAGGTGTTTTCTGTAAAATTCACATATGGAAATTAGGTCTCTTAAGGTATCAATATCCTCATTGAAATATTTGTCACTTGCCTTTTATCCCTGTAGAGATATCTAGTTCAAATGCTTGTTTTGTGCCAGGAAGAGCACAGCCTATGAACTGTATGACCTGGAAAATAACAGCAATAGGTCCTTTAGGTGTTGATTTTATTGCTGTTTTTACAGTTGCTGTATTTCCCACTATCATCCCATTCTCATAAAACCTCCCATCCTCAGTTTATGAGACTTAAAAATGTGTGTGTCTCAACAGAAATGCTGAGCTCAGAGTTAGTAATTCATCCTACACTGAGGGATATAAAACAATAATCACACTCTATTTTAAAAAATGGGTCTGTCTACGTAATTGTATTTTCATCTCATACTACAGGTAGATTTTGTTATAAAAACATTGAAAATATCAAATATATGAGCCAAATAACAATTTACAACACACAATACAGCATCCTCAAACTAAACTATTTTGATCATTTCTATTGCTGAACTTATTACACTCTTTCAGTCAATATTTAGTGAATCTTGGCTAATCATATTTTGCCCTTAAACTTACAGTTCCTGAACATTTCCTTTGTACTAAATACTATGTTATTGATTTCTTTATATGCCTCATTTAATGTGGTCCAAATAAAATAGTGTCATCTGCTGCTTTTTATGAGTAGCTGAGGAATAATAAGGTTAAATAATCTATGTGCTGTGAAAAGCCCAGCAGAACTCTAACTCAGCCTTGTAATTCCAGCGTCCATAGTCCAAATGGAAGTTCAATAACAGTCATGGGAGACAGAATAGAAAATATTGTTTTGCCTTCCATATTCTTAATACTAATATTAAATTTCAAGAAATAACAAGTCATTTTCAATAAGAAAATAATTTGATGGCAAGTGTCAATCCCCTTATAAGAATTAGAGATGATTCCTTTATAGTAATTACTGTTATGTTCAGCATTAAGAACAATAATGTAATGAAAACATCTGCTTTGGAAAAACTTTTATTTTGTTTTGCTAGGTTTTGATCATGAAGCTAGAAAATGCAAATATTACTTACCTTTTATATGTGCTGAACAAATTTATCCCACTTTTAAGAAGAATGATCTTATAAAATATATATTTGCATTTGCATTATTCAAGTAATAAAGCCAACCATTTTTCTGAATTATTGAAGCACATTCTTTAAATTTAATTAAACTTTAGTGAATTTTTAGGATGGAAATGACTCCTTCCTTATTAATACATATTTTCTTTCTCAGACTTAAGAGTTTTTAACTTCAGAAATCTGTTCATCAAGGGATAATTTAGTCAATGATCAAAGCTGTTTGGTGGTGTCATTGGCTCATTGTAACTTTTGTCTCTGAGGAATATGGTCAAGGGCAGCACCCTGAAGGCCATTGCTTCTATCCTTCATCCCCATTCTTTCTGTCTTTGGAGATTACAGCAGACCTCAATTGGTAAAAGTTGTATATAATCATATTCATAAATGCATTTAGAATTATATATGAAACTGGAGGGAATTAAACTTTTAAATCAATGTTTGATTTAATTGTTTTGAAATTTTATTTATTTATTTTGAAAATTAGAACACATATTTTATAAAATATGATGCTTTGGAATCTGTACACATTGTGCAATATCTAAATTGAGCTAATTGACATGTTTATTACATCACATACTTGTCTTATTTTATGGACAGATTACAGATTAAAATGTACACTCAGGAATTTTAAGGAACACAGCCTTGTAGCATTAACCATATTCACCATGTTGTTCAGTAGATTTCTTGAATTTATTCCTCCTATCTTCCTTAAATTTGGTATTCCTTTTCAAATATAGCTTTAAAACCTGTACTCTTTACAAACTGATTGTTATTGTAAAACATCAATTATTAGCCTTAAAAATGCATCTTCAATATTATGAGTTTCATAATTTCATAATATATAAAAACTTTTAATTCCCCCAAACATCTATCAAGTTATGAAAAGAATTTATTTTTTAACAAGGAAATAAGTGAGCTAATTAAAAACTCTCTTAATAAAGATATCACAATACAAATTTAGTCTCACATTTTTTTACATTATTATTGTTACTATTATTATTATTGTCTATAATTCATTTCCTTTGCATCCCAGTCTTAGCCTCCTCCTCTACTCTGAGTCCCACCCTTCCTCCCTCTTCCTCCTCTATCCCTTTTCCCTCCTCCACTGATAGGGGAAGTCCTGTCCCCCTACTGTCTGACAGAAGCCTAGCAGGTCCCATCAGGATTAACTGGTTATGTGACTTTATAGTTGGTTTATCACCACCTTCCTCTACTGCACAGTCTGTATGTCCTCCAACCTCAGCAAGAATCTCATGAACTCTTTAATGTTTGCCTAAAAAAGTGACCCACTCCTTTATTCCTGAAGTATTTTTGCCCCTTTTTATTCTGCCTGGGTTAGGTTATTGTAGTTTTCCATTTACTTTAACCACAGGAAATGGTAGCACAAAAAGATTCCATAAACCATCTCCTGAACTCCAGACATAATCTTGTTTTTTTAACCCCCAATGTTTAAAAGCAATCAATTTGCTCTATGATAATCTGAATCTTTCACAACCCCTAACAGTTATGTCTTCATTAGTGTATTGGCTTAAGGTCATCAGATGTCCAACGTAGCCAGAAGAAAATCTATGAGACTCCAGTTCAATGCAATGATTGTTGTGGTAGGGCAGTCACTTTTCTGGAAACAAAGTACTAGCAGAATTTAAGGTAGTGGGGATGAGAAATTTTCCTAGTGAGTAAGTAGGGGTGATAGTGACTGAAACTATTCCCTTTACGACCCTTAAATCCTGGACTTATGGAACCTGGCTATGGGAGAAAACA
This sequence comes from Pachyuromys duprasi, assembly GCA_028658305.1. Lineage (NCBI taxonomy): Eukaryota > Metazoa > Chordata > Mammalia > Rodentia > Muridae > Pachyuromys > Pachyuromys duprasi. Next base: position 59,472,037 of record CM053752.1, read on the forward strand.
TAATCTACTGGATGCTTATTTCCAAACGTATCTTGCCTTCTTGAAATCCCTATCCAGATTTCCAAATTGCTGCTCTAAAAACTGTTCTGTAAATGGTTGTTCAAAAGGCTATTTCTTCTTTCACTCAGGCCAGCTACTTCAGAATGGTGAGAAACATACTAAGACCAGGGGTTTCCATAACAGTAGGCCCACTGTGGTATTTCTCTAGCTCTGAAGTAAGTTCCTTAGCAAGAAGTAATACTGGGTGCAATAGCATAATGGTGGATAAGGCACTTGGAAATGCCACATACAGTTGTGATTGTGGAAGCATTGCATAAAGGAAAAGATAAATCCATAACCAGAGTAAGTTTCTATTCCAGTAAAATCTAATGTCATTCTTTCCAAAGAGAAAGTAGTATCAACCTGCCACAAGATCACTGGCTGGTCGCCACAGAGAAAGATGTCATCTTGGGCTCAGTGTTGGTCTCTGCTGCTGGCACAGATGACACTAAGTAGCAGCTGTAACCAGGCAACTCTCAGTGAGCGATAGTCCATGTTGTCCAACCCATTTCTGCCACCATGGCCACTTTGTTCGTGGGCTTTTGGGCAATGATAATGATGGCTGGGACAAAAAAGTTTACTCTCCATAGAATAGTTCACCCTATCTATTTTATTATTGTAATTTTCTTCAACTAAATGAACTTTAGATGAACATTTACATGGGGCACAAGTATGTTCACATCCTTCACCCACTTAAAAAGATCCACATGCTTCTTCTCCAGATGTCTTCCTCACCAATTTTCCAGTCATACTTCTTACACATCTCCAACCAACCAGCCAGTCCATTGGCTATAGCCCATAAGTCAGTAAATAATCTCAAATCTTGCCATTTCTGCCTCCAAAGAGAGTTTATGACTGTGTGTACTGTACAAGGTTCTGCCCACTGTGAAGATTTTTTCTGATGGTGTCTTTCAGATTCATCACAGTGTGGGGCTGTAATGGTGCAGCTGTGCACTTCTGAGAGCAGTCTGCATTATATGCATAACTGTCTGCACACCTGGCCCTAATCTTCTTTTCCTCCCTCAAACAAATTATAGTGCTTATCCCATGAGGCTAAACATGCATACTTGGCAACAGAAGATATTGCAACAGGACTAGAAACCATAGACATTTAGGGTTGGGGAGAGTGGGAGTGAGGGAGGGAGGGGAATACGCATGGGATGCAAAAAACCTAACCTGTGATTGATATACAAATAAATAAATTTATTTAAAAAAAAAGACTGCCTCGATTCTCTTCCTCTGTGGCATGGAAAGGCTGCCTCACTAGAGGGAAATGACCAAAGAGTGGGCCACATAATCCATGTCAGAGATAGCCCCTGCTCCCCTTACTAGGGAGTATACATGGAGACGAAGCTGCTTATGGGCTACATATGAGCAGGGGGTCTAGGTCCTCTCCATGCATAGTCCTTGGTTGGTACATCAGTCTTTGTAGCCCAACCCCCCATAAGCCCCAATTTGTAGACCTTGTTGGTCTCCTTGTGGAACTCCTGCCCTGTCTAGGTCCTTATACCGCCTCACCAGCCCCCACTTCTGTAAGACTCCCAGCACTCTGCCCAGAGTTTGGCTATGAGTCTCAACATCTGCATCAATGCCCTGCTAGGTAGAGTCTTTCAGAGGACACCTATGATAGGCTTCCATCATGTTCCTCTCTTTAACCTCTTCTAGTATCTATTTTATTTGCTCTTCTGAATGACAATCATTCTCCCCAGAGTCCTCTTTGTTATTTAGCTTCTTTAGGTATGTGGATTTTTAGTATGGTTTATCCTGTATTATATGGCTAATAGCCACTTATAAGTGAGTATATACAGTGCATATCTTTCTGCTTCTGGATTACCTCACTCAGGATGATCTTTTCTAGTTCTCACTATTTGCCTGCAAATTTCATTATTTCCTTGTTTTTAATAGCTGAGTAGTATTCCATTATGCAAATGTACCACAATTTCTATATCTATTCCTCCATTGAGGGACATCTAGATTGTTTCCACATTCTGGCTACTATAAATAAAGCTGCTATCAACATAGTTGAGCAAATGTTCTTGTTGTATGGTTGATCATCATCTGGGTTTATGCCTAGGAGTGGTATAGGCGGGTTGTGGGATAGCACTATTTCCTATTTTCTGGGAAAGCACCAGAGCGATTTCCAAAGTGGTTGTACAAATTTGCACTCCCAATAGCAATGGATTAGTGTTCCCCTTTCTCCACATCCTTGCCATCATGTGTTGTCACTTGAGTTTTTGATCTTAGCCATTCTGATGAGAGTGATGGAGTCTCAGAATTGTTTTGACTTGCATTTTCCTGATGTCTAAAGATGTTCATCATTTCTTTAAGTATTTCACCACCATTCAGTGGAGATAGTCCTCTGTTGAGAATTCTGTTTAGGTCTTTACCCCATGTTTAAATTAGATAGTTTCATTTATTCATGTTTAATTTATTGAGTTCTTTATATATTTTGGATTTTGTCAGATTTAGGGTTGTTGAAGATCTTTTCCCAGCCTGTAGGATGTCATTTTGTTGTTGTTGTAGTTTTGTTTTGCCTTCTGTTGACAGTGTCCTTTGGTTTAGAGAACCTTTTCAATTTCGTGAAATTGTTGATATTAGAGCCTTAATTGTTGGTGTTCTGGTCAGGAAGGTTTCTCCTGATCCAAGGAGTTCAAGGTTCTTCCCCACTTTCTCTTCTAATAGATTTACTGTGTCTGGTATTATGTTGAAATCTTTGATCCATTTGAACTTCAGTTTTGTGCAGGGAGATAAGTATGGATCTATTTACACATTCTTTTTTCCATTGTATGATTTCAGCCTCTTTGTCAAAAATCAAGTGTCCATAGGTGCGTGGGTTTATTTCTGGGTCTTTGATTCAATTCCATTGATCAATCAGTCTGTTTCTAGGCCAGTGACATGCAGTTTTTATTACTATTGCTTTGTTCTAGCAAGAGAAGTAAAACAACTAAAGGATATCAACGGGAAGAAGGCAAAGGTTAGCTACTGGCAGATGATATGATAGTATATATATGATCCCCAGTATTTCACTAGAGAACTTCACCAGTTGATAAACACCTTCAGCAAAGTGGCTTCATACAAGATTAATTTAAAAAAATCAGTAGCTCTCCTGAATACAAATGACAAGTAAGCTGAGAAAGAAATTAGGTAAACTGTACCCTTCACAATAGCCACAAATAATATAAAGTATCTTGTTGTAACTCTAACCAAGCCTGTCAAAGACCTGTATGACAAGAACTTCAGGTCTCTAATGGAAGAAACTGAATGGCATATAAGAAGATGGAAAGATGACCCGTGCTTATGGAACCCACAATAGGTAAATCAAGTCTACCTAATAAAAGAACCTCTGGAGGTCTCTCCATTCCTAATTTCAATTATTATTCTTATGGGTCTGCCTTTATATGTTACTTGATCTCATTCCCTAAATATTCTTTCTTAATATTTCCTTAATATTATTTTTTTGCCGCTTCTGTTTAGTATTTTGGATATTATGTGTCATGAATACCTAATTTTTGATCCTATCTATTCAGTGTTCTGGGTATCTTCATTAACCTCATCTTTAGGCTAGGGAAATTTTCTTCTATCATTTTGCTGAAAATACTTCTGTACCTTTGATAAGAGTTTCTGCTCCTCCTTGTATGTTTATTATTCACAAATTTGGCCTTCTTATAATATCCCAGATTTCCTGGATGTTTTGTGCCGGAATAATTTTTAGATTTAAAATATTTTGACTGAAGTATCCAATTTTCTATTATTTTGTCTATTTGTGAGACTATCTTCCATGCCTCTAATACTGTTGGTGAGGTTTATCTCCGAGATTTTTCTGTGAGTACCTAATATTTTCATTTCCAGTTATATCTGTTTGATTTCTTTACTGATTTACTAGTCTTCTATTGAATTTTAGTTTTCTGTTGTGAATTGTTTTTATCATTTCATTCTATTTTTATTTGCATTTTACATACTTTATTAAGATATTTTTCATATCTTCTCTAAAGTCCCTGAAATATATTCATACTAGCTATTTTGAACTCCTTCTCTGTGCTTCAGCTTTATTACTTTTTTTTTTAGGCCTATTGCAATAGGATTAAGAATTGCAGTCAGACTGCCTTAGCTGTTACTATATTTTTTTGTGCTGGGGCTGGATGACTGTGTTTCTAGATGTTGTTATCTGGCCTTTTGTTTAACTGGTTGGGACTTAGTAGCTGCCATTGGCTTCTCTGGATTTTAAGAATGTCTGTTGGTTGTGGGAGGCATGGTATAGAGCAATTCTACACTTCAGTGGATGGGAGCAAGGACTAGGGGTGGCCTAGGAGAATAATCTGAAAGTGGCTTCAGTAAAGAGCTAAAATGATTCTGTTTACACCTAAAGGCAGAGTCCACAGGGAGTTGGAGATGTGGTGGGAAGATGGGACTCTGCAAATATTTTGCCATCATGTAAATAATTATCTGTAGAGACAGAGATGAAAGATCCAGGAAGGAGACCCTGGATCTGAACTGTGTGTTGGTGTCTCAATGGAAGGAGTTGTAGAAGAAGGGACACCTATAAGCAGGGTGTTACTGGGCTTACGGTAGGAATAATGAAATCATAATGGAGGACAGAAAGGGTAGTGTGACTTAACCTGCTTCCTTCCCATGTGTGGCCATTAGGGGTCCAAGGTAGAAAGTGTTTCTAGGTATAAATAAGTGTAGAGAGGAAGGAATGGGTATAGGCCACAAATAGGGTCAAAGAAAGTCCACAAGAGAGAAGAGAGCTGGGTCCACTTCACATTTCTGCAGAGTGCTCTTGGAATTAAGGCTGGGTGGGAGGACAGGCTTCTGTTCGCAGGTGCCGCAGGGCAGGGGATAAGACTGGGGATATTGTGACTAGAGGAATAAAAAGTCAAAATCACTTACCTGAGACATAAACAAGTGTGGCCACTAGGAGTCCTGGATACAAAGCATTTCTAGTTACCTGCAGCTGACAGAAAAGGATGAGAGAAGAAGGGTGCCTGGATCTGCCAAAAGGCTTCACCGAGTCCACAGTGAGTGGAGGCTAGATGTTATCAAAGAACACTGCAAGAAGTCTGCTAATGGGTTGGGGATGAAAGAAGAGAAACTGTAATAAAGGACAGGAAGGAGAGTGAAGATTGCCTGCCTAATTCATAACCAGGTGTACTCACTGGGTTCCCAGGTAGAATGTTTCTTGATATAAGAGTCCGACCAAATACGGAGAAAGGAAGGGAGCTGCATCCACGGCAAGGTTAAATGTAATATACATGTATATGTGCATGTGTGTAACTTAATATATATTAATATGTAAATGTGTGTGGAGGAAGGCCAGCCTGATGTACATACAGAGTTGCAGGACAACCATAGCAATATTGAGATCTTGTTTCAGTTTTTTTTTTTTTAATTTGGTGGAGTATTTTGGGTTTCTTATATAGACAACTTATACAAACATACATATGTCTGTATGCTTGTGTACTTATATATCTTATATAATATTCAAATAAAGATACTTTGACTTTTAAAATACATTTAATTAATAAATGGGACCTCATGAGACTGAAAAGCTTCTGTAAGGCAAAAGACACTGTCAACAGAACAAAATGGTAACCTACAGACTAGGAAAAGATTGTCACCACTATGTCCAACAGAGGACTAATATCCAAAATATATAAAAAACTGAAAAATTAAACAGCAACAAAACAAATAATCTGAATTAAAAATGGGGTACAAAGCTAAAGAGAGAATTTCTTTTTTTGTAATTTGTTATTATTATTATTTATTACAATTTATTCATTTTGTATCCTGGCTGTTACCTCCTCCCTAGTCTCCTCCCAATCCCACACTCCCTCTTCTCTCCCTATGCCCCTGCCCTAGTCCACTAATAGTGGAGGTCCTCCTTCCTTCTATCTGACCCTAGCTTATCAGGTCTCATCAGGACTGGCTGCACTGAAAGACTCTACTGATCAAGGTATCAATGCAGAAGCTGAGACTCATTGCCAAACTTTGGGAAGTGGGCATTGAATTTTATGAAGAAAACAGAGATAGAAATTCCTGGAAGGGATAAGAGCTCCAAAAGGAGAACAACAGAGCCAAGAAAACTGAGCCCTGGGAGCCTTCCTGAGACTAATACCTCAACCAAGGACCATGCTTGTAGAGGACCTACACCCCCTAAACCCAGCTCAGATGTAACCCATGGCAGCTCTGTCTCCAAGTGGGGTCCCTAATAAGGTTAGCAGGGGCTGTCTCTGGCATGAATTCAGTGGAAGGCTCTGATCACCTCTCTGGTCAGGGGTGGGATGGGGTGGTGCAGCCTTGCCAGGCCATAAACAGAGAATTTTCAACAGAGCAATTTCTAATGGCCAAGAAGCACTTAAAGAAATTCTCAGAGTCCTTAGTCATCAAGGAAATGCAAATCAAAACAACTCTGAGATTCCATCTTCCACCCATCAGAATGGCTGAAATCAAGAACTCAAAAGACAGAACATGCGCAAAGATGGACACTCTTCCATTTTTGGTGGGAGTGCAAACACGTACAATGACTTTGCAAATTAATCTGTGGTTTCTCAGAAACATAGAAATAGTTCTGCCTCAAGACCCAGATATAAAGCAGAAAGACATGCATGGTATATACTCACTTTTAAGTGGATTTAGCCATATAATATAGGATAAACATACTAAAATCTACAGACCTAAAGAAGCTAAACAACAAGGAGATCCCTAAAGAAGATGCTCAATTCTCATTCAGAAGGGAAAATAGGATAGACACCAGAAATGGTAGAAGAGAGTGAACAGGATGGAAAAGCTACCATACATGTGATCTAAAAGACTCCACCCTGCAGGGGAATGAAGCAGATGCAGACACTCACAGCGAAACTTTGGAAAGATGACAGGGAGTCTCATGGAAGAAGGGGGAAATAGAAGGACGCCAAAGAGACAGGAGCCACATGAGGAACCCCCAAGGCCAAAAATCCTGGCCTTAAGGGGTACTGCAGAGACTGATGCATCAAAGAAAGACTATGCATAAAGAGTCCCTGCTCAGATGTAGCCAATACACAACTTAGTATCCCTCTGGGTTCCCTAGTAAAGGGAGAAGAGACGGTCTCTGACATGAATTCAGTTGCCTGCTCCTTGAATACTTCTCCCTGGTGGGGAGATCTAGCTGGCTCAGAGGAAGAGGATATAGGCAGTCCTGGTAGGGCATGATAGGCTTGGGTCATGGACCTGATAGTCCTTGAGGAGGACTTCCCCTATCAGTGGACTAAGGGAGAGGAATAGAGGAGGAATAGGAAGAAAGGGCAGGACCAGGAGGATTTGAGGGAGAAGACTACAACTGAACACAAAGTGAACAATTTTTTTAAAAAAATTGTGATAAATAAAAATGAATCAATTAAATAATGAAGAAAAAAAAGACCCAGTCACACCATTCCTGGTTATATACCCAAAAGATGTACCACCATACCATAAGGACAACTACGTTTATAGAAGCTTCATTCATAATAGCCAGAAACTGGAAAAAAACATAGATGTCCCTCAACCAAAGAATGGATAAAAAACAAATGCAGTACATCTAAACAATGGAAGACTACTCGGTTGTTAAAAGTAAGGGAAACATGAAAACTGCAGACAAATGGATGGATTTAGAAAAGACCATCCTTAGGGAGGTATAGCAGACCCAGAAAAACATGAATGGTATGTACTCAATTTTAAGCAGATTTATCAGCCATTATAGTACTGGATAACCATGCTAAAATTCACACACCCAAAGAAGATAAATTACAAGGAGGGTGCAAAGGAGGATGCTTGAATTTCACTCAGAAGAGGAAATAGAATAGGCAGCAGAAGTTGTTGAAGAGACAGAACCTGATATGAGAGGAAGCAAAATATCGGTGTGGAACAGATATGGGGAAAGTGTGGGAAGGACAGACAGCTTGCAGAAAGAAAAGAAACTGTAGGCAGGACACTTCTGAGACAAACTGGAGACCTGCAGCAGCATAGGCTCCAGTGGGGATATAGGGGTGACTCTAGCTGGATCCAGTAGTTGTGGAGGTCATAGAGACTAAATAGGCCACCCTCTAACTAGACAGGACTCCTAATAGAGGGAGGGGGACAACAACCCACCCACAAAACTTTTACCCAAAATTTATCCTGCCTACAAGATGTGTGGGGATAAAGACAGAGCAAAGATGGAGAGAATGTCCAATCAATCCCTAGCCCAATATGAGACCCACCAAAAAGCCAAACCCGGACACTTACAAGGACACTCTTCTATGCTTGCAAACATGAACTTAAGATAGCTGTTTTCTGAGAGGATCCGCCCAGCAAAGGGTAGAAACAGATGCAGAGAACCACAATCAATCATTGTGCAGAACACAGGGAGCCTTGTGGAAGAGTTGTGGAAAGGAAAGAAGGACTCAGACGTGACAGGTGCATCACAAAAAGACCAAAAAAGCGAACTATGCAGAGCACAGTGAGTCCTGCAAGGACTGAAGTACCAACCAAAGACCATGCGTAGACTGGATCTATGTACTCCACACACACACACACACACACACACACGCAGGCACGCACGCACGCACGTACTACGTATGTATGTATGTTTGTTTGTATGCATAAACCTATTAGTAACTTGGTGTTCTTGGTGTTCTTCTAGGTTTCATAGTAAGGGGGGGCCAAGGCTGTTTCTGACATGGACTCTGTTGCATGAATTTTGATCACTTCCTCCTGGTGGGGCTGCCTAGCCAGGCCACCATGTAAGAGGAGGAGCTTAGTCCTAATGCAACTTGAAGTGCTGGGGTGGCTTAGTGGGGTAGGGAAGAAGGGAAGAGGGATAGATGGTGTAACCGGGAGAAGAGGATAGGGAATGTGACTGAGATGTAAAGTGAACAACTAAATGAAGTTAAAAGTTAAAAATAAATAGATACAGGGTATTGACCTTGGAGATTAAAAAAAAACTCAGTTAATTCATTCAGAAATGAGTTGGTATGTCTCATACTACTCAGCAATTAAAAACGAGGAAATAATGAAATTTGCAGGCAAATGGTGGGATCTAGAAAATATCATTCTGAGTGAGGTATCTCAGAAGGAGAAATACACATAAGATATATACTCACTTATTTAGACCTATAAGGTATGATAAACATACTGAAATCTATACCCCTAAAGAAGATAAACGAAAAGGAGGACCTGGGGTAAGATGATCAATCTTTACTTAGAAAGACAAATGGGATGTAGGAGAAAACAAATAACAGGACAGGAGCCTCCCACTGAGGGCTTCTGAAAGACTCTACCTAGCAGTGTATCAAAGCAGAAACTGAGACTCATAACCAAACCTTTGGCACATGGCAGGGAATCATATGAAAGAAGGAGGAGTTAGTTAGATCTGGAGAGGACAGGAGCTCCACAAAGACTAAATATATCTGGGCACAGGGGTCCTATATGAGATTGTTTCTCCAAACAAGGACCATGGGTGATATAGCCTAGAATCTCTGCTTGCCTGTAGTCCATGGTAGTTCAGTATTCAAGTGGGTACCCTAGTAAGGGAAATAGGGACTATTTCTGACATGAACCCAGTGGCTGGCTCTTTGACCTCCCTACCCTGCAAGGGAGGAGCAGCCCTCCTAGGACACAGAGGAAGACTTTGCAGCCATTCCTGAAGAGACTTGATAAACCAGGGTCAGATGAAAGGGGAGGAAGTCCTCCCCTATCAGTGGACTTGGAAAGGGGAAGGAAGTAGACAAGGGAGGGAGGGTGGGATTGGGAGGGAATGAGGGAGCAGGATTCACCTGGGATACAGAGTTAATAAAATGTAACTAATAATAAAAATACAATTAAAAAAAACAAATTTAGTAGTGTCTACACAACAACTTAAGCATCACCAAAGAAAAAGGCGAAAGAAAACAATTTTTTGAACTTTAAATTTCAATAGAGGTTAGCATCTGTCTTAGAATTTCTATAGCTGTGATAAAGACTGTTGTCAAAACAACCTATGAAATAAAGGGTTTACTTCAGCTTATCATACTGTGTCATACTCCATCATGGAAGGAAATCAAAAGTATTGAGGCAGAAACTGTAGCAGAAGCTATGGAGGCATATTTTTTTTTTTCTGGTGTACTTCCCAATGCTTACTCAGTTTACACTTTTCATACACCAAGCAATACGTGCTCCGCCCACAGTGAGCTGTGTGCACCTACAGGGTTTGTTAATTTAGAAAAAGTACCACAGTCTTGCCCATAGACCAATGTGGTAAGTATGTTTTCTCAACTGACTTCCTTCCCAAATTGCTGTAGACTGTAACAAGCTGGTATAAAACATAGCCAATATATTTAAGAATTCATACAATTGAATAGCAACAAGATTTAAAATAATAACTCTAATGGAAGTTAGACTAAAGAAATTGAGTAGACATTTTTTCTGAGTAAGAGATTAAAAATTGTAACTATTTTATAAAATTCTCACCATCCATCACTGATCCTAAAGAAATGAAAATTTAAAGTGAAATGAGATACAACCTACATCTACTAGTATCAAGGTCATCAAATAATATATAATATAAAATCAGACGAAGGGGAATAAACAGTAACTCTGGGACATTGATGTTGTGAATAAAAGTTTCATAAATCTATTATGAAAATCACTACATATGTCCTCCATTCCAAAAATCAAAAAGAAAGGAAGACTATGCACTTCAAAATTTATAGAAAGGAAAGAATGATAAAGAAAGGAAAAAACAGAAAGAAAGAAGAAAGGAAAGGAAGGGAAATAAACAGAAACAATTCATACATTGAAATAATTTTGATAATCACTTAGAGCATTATGAAATGTACATTATCTTTGCAATTTATTGAGTTATACATAAAGATAACATACAGATTTTTCTTGATACAGATTTTAATATACCTGAATTTTACTATATGAAATTATTCCATTTCTATGTTATTTTTTCCCTACTCCTTGTCTGCCCCGCCCTGCTCCTCTCCACATCTCCTCTCCTACCCAGTTAACACTCTGCTTCCACTTCCAGTGCCTGAGTGAGACTCACGCAACCTATTTTGGGCCCTCCTTATAATACAACTTTTTTGGGGTCTGTGGATTTTAGTATGGTTATCTTGTACTTTGTGGCTAATATCCATATTAGCTATAAGTAAGTATATACAATGCATGCCTTTTTAGATTTGGGCTAATTCAATCAGGATGAAAAATCTTTAGCATCAAAGACATTTAAGACCATTACTTAAAATATTTAATTATAGTCATAATACATATTGACATACTTTTATGATTTTTGACTAATTTAATTGAAATGTTCTCTTAAATAGAAATCATTGAATAAATATTTACAATTTCAAAATGAATGAACAGATTTGACTTTTTAAACTTCTCTTGCAAATAAAGTGTCTTTAGAGTTCACTCTTGTAAGCCTGTTTGGTCACCAAGGCAAATTAAACAATGCGTGAAATTAAAAATGTAAGAAAAATAGATATTTTTGCAGTCATTCTTGTGAAGGAAATACCTATTTGGGTTCTTTTTTATATGTAAGAGAATGAAGACACATAGATTCATTACATATCTGTGATGACTTCTTATTTCTCCTGAGATTCAATACAGAATAACATTGTTAAGAAACATTCTAGTGCTGCCGGCATGGCATTACTCCCAAGGTGAAGTAATTATACAATTGTCGATGGGATTCATTAGCTTAAAAGTAAAGAAAAAAAAAACTTTCATGATCATCTGAATTGCTTCAGTCTATGTTCATTTTTCTCCCAGAATAGTCATCCCTTATAATTCTCACCCTGTATGTAATCACTGCATCTATAAGCTTTGAGTGCAACTTAAAAACTGTGCCAAAAGAGTGCCGCTGATGAGACCCTTTGTTTATTCATTTAGTTAATGTATTTAAGTAAGCAAAGAGGATAGGCACTGGGGCTGGAGAGATGGCTCAGAGGTTAAGAGCACTGCCTCTGGTTTTCCAGAGGTCCTGAGTTAAATTCCCAGCAACGACATGGTGGCTCACAAGCATCTACAATGGGCAGAATGCAGGGAATCTTAAGAAAGAAGTAAGAAATAGTAAGACCTGGAGAGGACAGGAGCTCCACAAGCATAGCAACAGAGCCAGAAAATTCGGAAACAGGAGTCATTTCTGAGACTGATACTCCAACCAAGTACCATCCATGGAGATAACCTAGAACCCTTGCACAGATGTAGTCCATGGCAGTTGTGTCCAAGTGGGTTCCATAGTAATGGGAACAGGGACTGTCTCTCACAGGATCTGATTGGCCTGATCTTTGATCACTCCCCCTGCCACCCTCGAAGGGGGAGCAGTCTTACCAGGCCACAGAGGAAGACAATGCAGCCACTCCTGATGAGAGCTGATAGACTAAGATGAGAAGGAAGGAAAGGAAGTTCTCCCCTATCAGTGGACTTGGGGAGGGGGAGGGGGTATGCGTGGAGAAGGGGGATGGAGGGAGGAAGGGATGGGGGGAAGGTACTACGGGGTGGGGGGGTTAAATATACATTAAAAAAATACAAAAAATGAAGTCTGGTGCCCTCTTCTGGCATTCAGGTGTACACACAGGCAGAACAATGTATACATAATATAATAAATAAACCTTTTTTTTTTTTTAAAAAAAAAAAAAAAGGACAGGCATTAACACCAAAAATTTGGAGGGAAAAAAAAAAGCTGAAATGAAATGCTTTCACAAATAGAGGAAAGTTATATTTAATGTGGTTTGTGTGTTTTAATGCTCAGAGGTCATCATGCAGTTGCTTTGTTTTTCCCTATATATTCATAATAACAAATGGATTTTATTTTTAAATATGTCATCCATTGTATAAATAATGGGTCAAATAAAGTTAGATAAATTACACTCAGAAATATATGCCCAATTTCAATTAAGAATTATGGTGAAATTACAGCTTTTTGTTTTGTTTTGAGACAGGTTGGTTGATATATAGAACTTACTATGAAGCTTGAGGAAGACCTTGAACTTCTGATCCCCCTGAATGTTCTGATAAGGGCACTATATGTATATACAGTTATATACATATATGTGTATGTGTATATACAATTCATATACATATGTGTAGACATACGCATGTATGTATGTATTTATGTGTGTGAGCATGTATATGTATATATAGAGAGGCAGAGAAAGTTGTGCATTTAGTTGTGTACCATCCCTTTCTAAATTTGCAAAGGAATGAGGTATAGAATCTTTCCAGGGTTCAATCTTCCTTGAATGGAGCACAATGTTGTTAACTTATAAGAGGATTTACTGAGGTCAGAAAGGCCTTCAATTGTATATAAAATTAATGTCATGTCCAAAACTGAAAGCACATAATAAATGCATTTTATATTATAGCCAAAACAATGCTCAAAAATAATTATATTTATTTTTATAAATAAAAGTTGCTGTTGCCAAATAGCTCATAGAAATCTATTAAAGGGGTGTTTGTTTGTTTGTTGTTTTTTTGATTGTTTGTTTTTGTTTGGTTTGGTTTGGTTTTTGGCCCATAATTTTGTGCTCTCTATTTCTGGTCTCAGGTAGATACAACATCATAGTAGTTTTAAAAATATTGTAAAGCAGGCTAATAACCTGTTGAAAGACAAGATGTAGTAACAAATGAAGATTCAGTAGGCCGGATATAAGCTCTACAGCCAGGCCTCCTGAGAAAGGACTCTAGCTGTGCATACCACTGAAGTTTCTAGACATCTCAAAATAATTGGTGACCAGTCATTCAATAACCAGGCCCATTGGGGACATCACATGTGTAAATTAACGGTGAACTTCTCTGTTAGACTGTCTTGTTATTTACCTACCCCTATATGACTGAGTGAAACACAAACATATAGTATATATACTGCAAGTATTTACACTTTTCGTTAAATGAGCTGTCTCTAATCTTGCTGATATTTGTATTCTTTCAACAAATAGTGGCACAGAAACTAGTTTATTGTAGTTGCTGCTTTTCCTAAAAATCTCACAAAAACAAATGTGAAAACAAATACTCGATACTTTTGCTTCTTTTGTTCCAAAGATGGAACAAACATATTCAGATAATTTTCTTTTGTAGACCAACAAAGTAATGAAAACAACCACAAAAATAACATTAAAAAACAAACAAAAATTATGAAGATTACAAGCTACCTGAAGTTCCCCAAACACCCTCTTATAATATGCATGCATTTATTTATTTATCTACCTATCTATCTACATATCTATCTATCTATCTGTCTGTCTGTCTGTCTGTCTGTCTGTCTGTCTGTCTGTTTGTTTGTTTATTTATGTGTGTGTGTGTGTGTGTACATGCAGTACACACACATACTCCGTGGTGCCTATGTGGATGTCAGTGGACAATTTCAGAAATTCTTTTTTACATACAACTTTGTAGAAAAAGTATTTTCTTTTTATTGTTCTGCTGTACAGCATATTCCAGGATAACTGGCCCTCAAACTTCATGGATTTTCTCCCTGCTTCCTGTCTTGGCCTAGGAGTACTGGCATTACACATGTGCACTACATGTTCAGTACAAGGCCTGGAATATCTTGCAACCCGTCAGGTTGTATCACAAGCACCTCTTGAGACATAGAGCTGGTCCAATTTTTGGGCCTCTGATGATGTAGTCCTTATAAACAGAGATACTCATCTCCTCAAATTTATGCAGAGAATAAATCAGATTTTTACATGTGTCAATCTTCACTTCTGGTAAAACTGCGGAAGAGTTATGTTCACATTACAATCATTTTTTATTTTATTCATTTTATTGTTTTTTGCCCTTAGTAAGTTACATGTTACTGCCCTCATTTAAAGGATTCTAAAATAAGTCTTGCCATTTGAAATATTGGAAAAGACAGCTGTAATTGTTAAAGAAAACAAGTTAAAAAAAATACCTCACTAATCACTGAAGGAGATTTTGCACACTTATGTGGACTTTCTCAGGCCTCCCAAATTTCAGCGGTCAATTACTGCTTAGAATTTAAAGGTTTGTCAAAGCTAGACAAAAAAAACCCAAATTCAGATTCTTCAAAATAATATTCTTCAAAATACTGTTTAGTTATTGATTATCTTTATCATCATTTATTATACTAGTATCTAAATTTTGAAGAAATTTCTTTCTGGTCGCTAAGATTATTGAGGAAAATCAAAACAAAACTGTAATTCCAGGAAACAGTCCAAAAAAACTAACAGTTTCACAAAGCCCTGACAGGCATAGGTATGTGGAAGTATGTATACCTAGATAACAAAGATGACTTGCGCCCCCTCTTCCCCAACTTCCTGGCCTGAGAGAAAGGCTGGACATGCTTTCCCCTAACCCCAGTAAGGCTGGCTTGCTGGCTCACCAGTTGAGTATGATGGGGCAATCTCAAAGCCAGACCACTCTGCTTTTTTTTTCCCCTGAAGTGACCAATTTCAATTTTAAAAAGGAGAGAGAGAGAGAGACCTACTTCAGCCCACCAAAACCATTATTTCTTCTTTGAGATTATAATAAAACTATATCAGTTCTCCCTTTTCTACTATCCTACTACCAACTCTCTCCCACACACCTTTTCGCTCCTAGATTTATACTCAGAAGCTCCTTACTCCTTTGTGTAGGCTTGAAGTTTTTCCTGACCAGTATGGCATGTTTGTTGGTGTCATTTTTATTCCACTCATATTTGAAAGCATGAGTAGCTTTTAACATTATTAGGAGACACAATCTCACAGCAAACTTCCCAATCCTGCGTCTCTTATACTGTTTCCATCCTTTCTTCTGGAATGCTCCCTCTGCCTTAGGTGAGGGAGTGTTTTGTACATATATTGTTTGGAACTGGTCCCCACAAGTCTGCCTTTTTATTAGTTGTATTTTACTGTAATCGTTCCTGTCTGCTGCAAAGAGAAATTTCCTTTATGAAGAATGAATACTATTCTTATCTGTGGGTGTAAAGATAAATGCTCATAGATGGCTAAGAGGGATTATGCTGGTTTTGAATGGTAGAGGTTAAAGACCATTGCCTTCACTAGCACTGTGTAGTAAGTTAGTAACAGGTATAGTATCTTTCTTGTTGAACAGGTCTTAAGTCCAATTAGAGAGGTGTTGGTTACTGACAAGGTGTGCATGCCACTACTACACACCTAAAGTTTCCTGCCATCTTGGTCATTGATGTGGCTTATAAGTGTCACAGACGGGTGGAAGTGTTGGCTGACCTCCTCCTTTGGAATCTTGTATGGCACCTTCACAGAGGAGGATATTCGGGAGAAAAATTTTATCTTGACATATGGTGCTCTCTCTACTTCCAAATGCTACCTAATAAAAGCCCCAATAATAGACATAAAAGCACTCTGTTGAATAGTCCATGGCGGTCCAAGAGTCTCCCAAATACACAAACTATTTCCTTTTCTCTTGGTTACTCTCTGATATGGAAAGTTAACTCCCTAATGCTGAAAACACATGCACTTCCAAATCACAGCCTGAAATATCAAGAAATGGAACTGACCTAAAAATAATTTTACCCGTTGATTCTGCCTATTATATCTGGGATTTTTCTCTGCTGCTAATTGTTGTACTCATGATGTTTTTTTCTATAACTGACTGAGAAAATGATCACGTTTCCTAGACAGTAGCTTTCCAAATTTCGTTGACACTGTACTTTGTATATTGCTCATATTACTACATATTTCAAAGGTTCTTGCAGTAGCTAAATTCACAATGTATATTTTCAGAAGCTAAAGATGCATTACAATGAGATATAATCAAGTCATTCTATCGTTAGGATTTGTTATAAAGTATCTTGTGATAAAAACAAATGTGATGTTTATTCCTACCCAGGAGTCAATAATGTTAGCATTCTTCATTTCATTTAAAATAACCCAGTTAAGTCACATCTCTTTAAAGAATAATTGCTGACATGGGTGTCCACAGGGGCCGACAATCACTCTGGGATAATGTCCCACTTGTCGTGGACTAATAAATAGTGATCTCTGACAACACTTAGCTTAGGTTTTGAAACCTGGGGAGAAAGAGTGTATCCAAAACAAAAGATGTTCCACTGTGGAAAGTCTTAGATGGTGCTGAGGTAAGTAATTTAATTCCTGGCACAGCAATGAGACATCTAAGGTAAATGTTACAAAGCAAATGTTTGTGCCTTAAATGATATGCACCTTTGTTGACTCCGTATGAGAATCAGCCTTCATGTGGGCTAAGAGATCAAAGTGCTCACCTATGACAGTTACACAAAAGCACTGTGCCATCTGTTCTTGCTGCCAAGAGAAGGAAGCTCACCTTCCAAGCTTCAGAAACTTTAGAATCAAAGGTAGAAAATCTCCTTAATTGTTTTTCCAGGAGTTTCTTAATTCTTTAATATTTACATGAATCTTTTGTTAAATTGTTGACAAATACATAAAAGAAGCCTTTTATTGAAATTTTTCTCTGTCTGTTTTCTGTGTCTCACTTGTGTGTGGTCAATTGTTTTGTATCCGTTTTAAATGTCAGGTTGGAGGATTTAGCATTTCCCTGTGTGGTAGTGTTGGACTTAATGGTCATGATGGTACTGACACTAGTAATAATCACATAATAAAGAAGTGCTATCTTTTCATACATCTACAGCATAATTTTGAAAGAGGCAATACAGTGATAACTATTGAAATCATTAGTGAACATGTTCCTTGTTGGATGGTTCCTTTCAAAGGATTCAGACACTTCATCCAAAAATATAAAAATATGGGTGAGGTCATTTCTAAGCTCCTCTATTGTAGCTAATATCCTTTAATTTTATAACCTAACCTAAAATTCTCATGACAGAATAAAACCATTCAAGATCAGAAGCATTGCAGTATTTTGAGGAAAAAGCAAAGGAAGACTCAACAAATGAACTTGGATAAATTAATTCTATATTTGTTTCAGTCCTACCTGTAAAATAAAGTCTCTAACATTTCATATGACAGTCAAGAAATATAAATAAAATGAGACATGCAAATATACTGTCTACTCTCCATATTTCATAATTTATATTAGTTATTGCTTCAATCAGGACCATCATCAGCCTCATCACTACCAGTTACCGTGGGTACAACAAGTGTTGTATAAAATTATACCCCAGTTCTAGCTCCTAGAAATAGGAATCATCATAGTTCAAAGAATGGAAAATTACTGTATATGGTGTTGTTTCTTGTTACAGTACTGATATTGTAATGATTACATTTTATTTACATTTAGTAACATTTGAGCAATTATTAATTTTTGCCTATTTACATATTCTGTTGTTTCCGATAAAAAATAAGTATGTTCTCACAAATGCGGCCTATTTTACAAAATTATGACAGTACCCTCTAGACAAACATGAAGTTTTCTAATACACTTTAGAGCTATAAAATATACTTGATCATATTAGTCCCACGTTGTATATGCAACAAATGGAGTAGTATGGTTATTATTAATGAAGAAATAAGTATATATAAATGAAATTATTTATAATACTTTATTTACTTAAAATTGTATCTATCCTACTTAAAAATTCTTATTGCTTCCTTAGAAGAGAAAACAAGGACCTTTCTCCATCCATCACCCAGGTAACTTCATATTGCTGGATATCAACGACTGTCAATGAGAAAAGCAAGAAGCCTGAGAAGATGCAGCAAACAAACTATACCAGGCCAACAGAGTTTATATTTATCGGATTCACAGAATATCTGCCATTAAGAGTCGTGCTGTTCTTAGTGTTTCTCATAGTGTATACATTAACGGTTGTGGGAAATATGGGCTTTATATTCCTAGTCAATATTGATTTAAA
The DNA here is from genome assembly GCA_028658305.1 of Pachyuromys duprasi. Taxonomy (NCBI): domain Eukaryota; kingdom Metazoa; phylum Chordata; class Mammalia; order Rodentia; family Muridae; genus Pachyuromys; species Pachyuromys duprasi. The sequence goes on from CM053752.1 coordinate 59,490,827, forward strand.
CCTTCAAACCCCAATGTATCACTTTCTTAGCAATCTGTCTTTCTTAGACATCAGCTATTCTACAGCCATTGCTCCTAAAATGCTCGTAGATTTCTTAGCCTCCAAGAAGAGCATTTCTTTCTATGGGTGTGCAATGCAGATGTTTTTCTTTGCATGCTTTGCAGATGCAGAGTGCCTTCTCCTGGCTGCAATGGCCTATGACCGCTATGCAGCCATTTGTAAGCCACTGCTTTATGCCACACTAATGTCTCGAAGGGTCTGCCTCAGCCTTGTCCTGTTGGCATATTTCAGTGGAAGTGTGACCTCTCTGGTGCACGTGTCCCTCACATTTATGCTTCCATACTGTGGCTCCAACATTGTCAACCACTTTTTTTGTGACATACCACCTCTGCTTGCTTTATCTTGTGTGGACACTCATATTAATGAGCTTCTGCTCTTTGCCTTATGTGGTTCAATTCAGACCGGCACGTTTATGGTCATCCTTATCTCTTACTTCTGCATCCTCATCACTGTTTTCAGCATCAAGTCCCCAGGAGGCAGGAGCAAAACCTTCTCCACCTGTGCCTCCCATCTCATAGCTGTCACCTTGTTTTACGGAACACTCTTGTTTATGTACCTGCGTCCCAACACCAGCTATTCCCCAGACACTGACAAGGTAGTTGCTCTATTTTACACTATCGTTTTCCCTATGTTGAATCCAATTATTTACAGCTTTAGAAACAAGGATGTGAAAAATGCACTCAAAAAAATATTTGAAAGAAGAAGGATCTTCAAGTGAATGAGAATTCAAGATGTTTATAAGTGTCAACTCCTGGCACTTATAAACAATTTTTAATATTGAGGTATGTCTTCTTATTATTTAAAATTTTCATGAATACTTTCAAAATATTATAAATTTATCACTTTATGCACTTCAAGTACATAGACATTGGTTAATTATTCCACTGAATATGATATCGCTCTTATTCATATCTTTAATAACTTTCAGCAACATTTCTTGATTGTATTAAATATTAGTTAAATTTGATGCAATTATTTGGCTAGATCTACTAAGACACTTTTCTTCACTTCTTTTTCCAAGTATTTGCAACTAGTAACTATAAATGCTACTTATTTTTAATACTAACATTTTGTCTTGAAAGTCTTCTGGATTTATTACAACAGTCTTTTTTCATAGTCTTCAGAATTTTGTGCCTGAGGGAGGATATATAATTTTCATCTTTTCAAAATCGAAGTTATTTTTTATTCTTTTTTTTACATTCAGGTAAATATTTATTTATATACAGAATTACAAATTTCACATACTATTTTTCTTATGATATTTATTTTATTTATATGTTTTTATTTTATTTTCTTACGATATTTATTTTATTTATTTTTTAAATGTAATTTATTTATTTTTATATCAATCACAGGTTAGGTACTTTGCATCCCAGGTGTAGCCCCCTCCCTCCCTCTTTCCCTCCCCATCTCTCCGTCATCTTCTCCCTGCCCCCTCCAAGTCCACCTACAGGGGAGGACCTCCTCCCCTTCCATTCAACCCCAGATCATCTTGTCTCTTCAGGTCTGGCTGCAATGTCCTCCGCTGGGATCTAGCCAGGCTGTTACTCCCATATAATTATCTGACTACAGTTTCCTACTACTCTATAATATAATAATGGCAAACATAGGTGTCCATTTAAAAAAATATCAGCTGTTGGTTTGTTACACTCAATTTTACTGGTTTAAGGTAATTCATTTTTTTTAAAAATCCAATAGCAATGGATTTAATAATTTTTGTAAAATCCACCTGTAAAGATAATATGCTTCATTTAAATTATCACTAGATAAAAGGATGAAAAGTTCAATAAATAAATTGCATATTTAATATTTTATATCATTGATCAAATTTGATACTCACCATAAAACCTTCTACACTAGAACAGTATTGCATTTTGTGTGTTATCACTATTGTTACCCTTTTGATCACATTTCAACTGTCAAGTGTACAAAATGAAAAGAAAGTTAGTGAGCTATAACCCAGAGTTGTAAATTAAATATGATTAACTTCATTTACATACTTGAAACCTACAAAGTCCAATTGGGTGGGTATATGAGTGTGTGATGTTTGTGTATGCACGCTTACATGTGTATATACATATATACAGGCCAAAAATTGACATTGGGTGTCTCTTTCAGTTGAACCTGGCTATATTTTTCTTTCACTGAGAAGCTGGGCTCTCTTAAATCAACAACATAGGTTGACTAGCAATCCCAAAGACTCTTCTTTCTCTTCCTTTTTAGCTCTGTGATTACAGGTTCAAGGTATCATTCTCTTCTTTTCTGTGACCCGATTAAGTTTGTCATGTTTGTATGGCAAATACTTTGCTGATTATATCATTGCTCTAGTTCTCAAAAACCCTATAATTGTAGGGCTGCCAATATTACACACAACATATTAAAGTGATAATATTCAAATACCTTGATGCACATTCATAAACCATACCAGCAATTTCAGAACCTGGATAGATTATAAACTTTACTGAACATGACAGTATATTCATGAAGATTCTGATCATTGCACCATTACCTGACACCAAACTCTAAATTCCAAATAGGAAATACACAAATTTTCTCAGATGAAGATGGGAATTAACAGGGAGAGTTAAATCAATTATTGAGCAGAAGAACTACCTAAACAAATAAACATAAAACTTTCATAGAGGAGGATCAAGGTAAGAAAAATTACATTTAACAGTAATGTAATGTTGTGAAGTTCTATAAAAGTACTTGTGACAAAGTGGCATTATCACATTGTGCAATCCTGAATCCATTCCTAAGACATTCTGTTCTACTCATTTATTTCGGTTTTATTCATCTATGCAGCCTTTAACAGCCATTGGTCATCTGAGTTTGCATCACGCTGGAATACAAAATAAATCAAGAGACAAGTATGACTTTAGAGTAGTGTTCTAGTTTGTATTCTGTTGCTTTGAAAAACACCATGACTAAAGCAACTTGATATTGGAAATTTAATATCATTTTTTTGAGGGTAAAATCTATTATCAGTGAAATCAGGAAAAAAAAAACTCAAGGAAGAAGCTTGAAGCACAAACCATTGAAGGGCACTGCTTTTAAGCTTATTCTCAGGTTTGAATTCAACTAAATTTCTAATGCTCACCTACAACTGCCTAGACACTGGCCTATAGAAGTGGGATGAACCATCTTATAGCTATGATCAGCCAAAGAAATGCGACATGGCCATGTCTCTAAGATAATCAGATTGGCACAATACTTCAATTGATTCCCTTTCCATGCATCTGTCAAGTTGATAATGAAGATAAGTCTTAAAAACTCTAACACTTGACAGCTCGACACAAAAAATAGTTACTGTTTAATCATAATCATTCCTTTACCACAGATATTCTATTAATACCCTAATATAAAATTCGGTCAACCTTAAAAGTGTCACAGTGCTTAAAATTTTCAATGTCTCTTATCTGTGGACTTTATAAAACGTTTTAAATTAAATGTTCCCCATTTCTAAGAAGAACAATGACAGAACAATCATACTTTAGTAAAGTTCAAATCCTGCAGCTCAGTGTCTGATATCTTAGACTCTTTCAAGACATTTTGGGCTGAAAAAGTCTTGGGAAAGCCCACTTTTTCAGCCCTTATGTCTTCATCACACAAAGTGTGGGTAGTAGGTATATTCTGCCTCTAATGTAGAGCTATTGTTTTCATTGGCAAATAGCTTATGTATCTCTAATTTTCAGTGACTTCCATTGCAACTAGGGCTGAATCACCTTTCTTGATTTTTCTTTAGTTATTCCAATTCTAACACATGATTCCAAGCCTTCCTAGCCCTAGATTATCATAATATCCCCTTAAATACTAAAATTTTCACTCTGCCAAAGCCAGTACTATGTAGGAAACTATTGAAAGTTACTAAGTTCAGCAATACACTGAAGATGCAGCCATTAATTCCCTCTTAAGCACTGGCTACAGACTCTTTGTGCTAATCATAAAGAAATACTACCTAGAGACCCTAACATATTATCTCAGTGAAGTACAGGTTTTATTTCCATTGATTATTAATCCAAAATATCACATGAGCATTCATGATAGACTCTTTGCTTCCATTTGAAACTATACAAGCCTCTAATATCTAAGTTGCTCTCAGTATTATCTTCATAGTTCCCACAATAGTTCACTAAGCTTTAAGTATTCAGTGGCTTTTCTTGCCCAGTATACCAAATGTTTTCACAATCCTTTCAAAACCACATGCTTCAGTCTATCTCGGCAACATCTCAATTCTCCTAACTAATTTCTGCTTTTTTTTTTTTTTTTTTTTTTTTTTTGCTTTCTGTTGCTCTGATAAAACAGTAGTGAAGCCAATATGACACAAAGCACATATCTCGCTTTTAAGCTCATGTTCAGGCACCATTCTTATGCAACCCAAGTAATGCCTAAAAATGGCATTACTCACAGTGGGCAGTGTCTTCCCATATGAGTTAGAAATATGAGTTAGCAGCTGGTTTAAATTGTTATATGCCTGAAGCCAAGTCAACAAAATCAGAAATGAAAAGGGGGACAAAATGAAAGACACTGAGGAAATCCAAAGAAACCTTAGGACTTATTTCAGAAGCTTATATGCCAGAAAATTTGAAAATCTAATGAAATGAATAATTTTCTTGATAGATTCTATTTACCAAAGTTGAATCAAGATCAGGTAAATAAATAAAAAAATCGTATATCCCATAAGGAAATTCAAGCTGTCTCCTATCCAAAAAAAAGTTCAGGGTGAAATGGTTTCAGAGAAGAACCAGACTTTCAAAAAAGAGATAATACTAATAATCTACTAATAATCGTTAAACTTTTGCATGAAATAGGAACAGAAAGAACATTACCACCCTCATTCTATGAAGCCATAGTTTTCTTGATACCTAAACCACACAAAGATTCAACAAAGAAAGAGAATTTCAGACCAATTTCCCTTATGAACATGGATGAAAAAATACTCACAACCTAAATCCAAGAACACATCAAAGAAATTATTCACCATGACCAAGTAGGCTTCATCCCAGGCATGTAGAAGTTCACTGTACATAAATTCATCAATGTAATCGACCATATAGACAAACTGGAAGGAAAAAAATACACATAATCCTCCCTTATCAGTGGACTTGGAGGAGATGAGGGAGGAAGGGTGCAATTGGGAGGGATTGCGGGAGGGGGCTACAGCTGGGATACAAAACAAATAAAATGTCATTAATATAAAAATAAAATTAAAAAAATAAGATAAAAACACATAATCATCTCCTTAAATGTTTAAAAAGTATCTAACAAAATCCAATACCCATTCATGTTTGAAGTTTTGAAGATATCAGAGATGCAAGGCATGTACCTAAACATAGTAAAGGCAATATATAACAAGCATATAGTCAACATCAAACTAAAAGAAACTTAAAACAATCCCACTGAAATCAGGGAGAAGGCAAGGCTGCCCACTCTCTCTGTATCTCTTCAACATTGTACTTGAACTCCTAGCTTGAGCAATAAGACAATTAAAGGAGAACAAGGGGATACAAATGGGAAAAGAAGAAGTCAAAGTTTCACTGTTTGCAGATGATATGACAGTATACATGAATGACCCAAAAATTCAACCAGAGAACTTTTCACCTGAGAAATACCTTCAGCAAAGTCGTTGGGTACAAAATTAACTCAAAAAAATCAGTAGCCCTCCTTTACAATAAATAAATAAATAAATAAATAAAAACACTGAGAAAGAAATTAGGAAAAGAACACCCTTCACAATAGCCACAAATAATGTAAAGGACCATGGTATAACTCTAACCAAGCTAGTAAAAGACAGGTATGAAATAAGCATCAAGTCTCTGAAGAAAGAAATTGAAGAATATATCAGAAGTTGGAAATATCTCCTATGCTCATGAATCAGAATGATTAACATAGTAAAAAAGACCATCCTACCAATAGCAATCTTCAAAGACAATGAAATTCCAATCAAAATACCAACACAATTCTTTACAGATATTGAAAGAAAAATTCTCAAATTCATATGGAAAAATTAAAACTTCAGAATAGCAAAAACAATCCTGTATAATAACAGATCTTCTGGAGGTATCTCCATCCCTGATCTCAAGTTGTACTCTAGAGCAAGAACAAAACAAACTTCATGGTGTTGACATAGAAACAGACTAAATCTGGACCAATGGAATTGAATCAAAGACTCAGACATATGGACATTTGATTTTTGAAAAAGAAGCCAAAACCGTATAATGGGAAAAGGATAGCATCTTCAACAAATGGTATAGGACTAACTGTATGTCTATAAGTAGAAGAAAAACAAATGGATCCATATTTATAACCCTGAACAAAACTCAAGTCCAAGTGGATCAAAGACCTATTTTGTTGTTTGTTTTTAATTAATTTTTTTTACTTTTTCACATTAATTACATTTTATTTGCTTTGTATCCCTGTTGCAGCTCCCTCCCTAATTCCCTCCCAATCTCATCTTCCCTCCCTCATCTTCTCCCATGCCCCTCTCCAAGTCCACTGATAAGGGAGAGCCTTCTCCCTTTCCATCTGGCCCTAGCCAATCAGGTCTCATCAGGAATGGCTTCAATGTCTTCCTCTGTGGCCTGGCAAGGCAGCTCCTCCCCCGGGGCAGAGGGGTCATAGAGCCAGCCACTGAGTTCATGTCAGAGACAGTCCCTGTAATTTTAATGTTATTTTTAATGTAAATTACAGTTTATTCACTTTGTATTGTATCCCAGCTGTAGCCCCCTCATTCCCTTCCAATCCCATCCTCCTTCCTGCATTTCCTATGCCCCTCTCAAGTACACTAATAGAGGAAGTTCTCCTCCATCTGATCCTAGCCTATCAGGTCTCATCAGGATTGGCTGTATTCACTTCCTCTGTGGCCTGGTAAGGCTGATCCCTCCTCAGGAGGGTGGTGATCAAAGAGCTAGCCACTGAGTTCACGTCAGAGAAAGTCCTTGTTCCCCTTACTAGGGTCCAATTTGGATACTGTGCTGCCATGTCCTATTTCTTTTTCTTTTCTTTCTTTTTTTTTTTTTGGTCTTTAAAAAATTTTACTTATTTATTTTATTAATTACACTTCATTCACTTTGTATCCCAGCTGTAACCCCCTCCCTTGTTTTCTCCCAATCCCACCCTTTCTCCCTCATCTCCTCCCATATACCTCCCTAAGTTCACTGATGGGGAGGTCCTCCTCTCCTTCCCTCTAACACTAGCCTATCAAGTCTTTGTTTGTTTGTTTGTTTTTATTAATTATTCTTTATTCACTTTGTATCCCCCCATAAACCCCTCCCAATCCCACCTTCCCTTCCCCTTCTCCATACATGCCCCTTCCCAGGTCCACTGATAGGGGAGGTCTTCCTTTCCTTCCTTCTGATCCTAGTTTATCAGCTCTCATCAGGAGTGGTTGCATTGTCTTCCTCTGTGGCCTAGTAAGGCTACTCCCCCTTCAGGGTGATATGATTAAAGAGGAGGCCAATCAGTTCATGTCAGAGGCAGTCCCTGTTCCCATTATTATGGAACCCACTTGGATACTGAACTGCCATGGGCTACATCTGTGCAGAGGTTCTAGGTTCTTTCCATGCTTGGAGTATCAGTCTCAGTAAAGACTCCTATGCTCAGATTTCCTGGTTCTGTTGCTCTCCTTGTGGAGCTCCTGTCCTCTACCTCTCTTACTATTTCCCACATCTTTCCTAAGATTCCATGCACTCTGTCCAGCAGTTGGCCATAAGTCTCAGCATCTGCTTTGATATTCTGCAGGGCAGAGCCTTTCAGGGGCCCTCTGTGACAGGCTCCTAGCTTGTTTCCTGTTTTCTTCTTCTGATGTCAATTTGCTTTGCCTTTCTGGATGGGGATTGAGCATTTTAGCCAAAGTCCTCCCTCTTGATTAGTTTCTTTAGGTGTACAGATTTTAATAGGTTTGTCCTATTTTATATGTCTATATGAGTGAGTATATACCATGTGTGTCTTTCTGCTTCTGGGATAGCTTACTGAGGATGATCCTTTCCAGTTCCCACCATTTACCTGCAAATTCCATGATATCCTGTTTTTTTATTACAGAGTAATATTCCATTGTGTAGATGTACCAAAATTCCTGTATCCATTCCTCAGTTGAGGGGCATCTGGGTTATTTCCAGGTTCTGGCTATTACAAATAAAGCTGCTACAAATATGATTAAGCAAATGTCCTTATTGTGTACTTGAGCCTCTTTTGGATATATGCCTAGGAATGGTATAGCTGGATCTTGAGGAAACGCTATTTCTAGTTGTCTGAGGAAGCACCAGATTGATTTTCAGAGTGGTCATACAAATTTACATTTCCACCAGCAGTGGAGGAGGGTTCCCCTTTCTCCACACCCTCTCCAGCATGTGTTATCACTTGAGTTTTTTATTTTGGCCATTCTGATGGGTGTATGGTGAAATCTCAGGGTCATTTTGATTTACATTTCCCTGATGGCTAATGACACTGAACATTTCTTTAAGTGTTTCTCTGCCATTCAATATTCCTCTATTGAGAGTTTTCTGTTTAACTCTGTTCCCCATTTTTTAATTGGATTACTTGATTTGTTGCTTTTCAACTTTTGTAATTCTTTATATATACTTGATATTAGCTCTCTGTCAGATAAAGGGTTGGTGAAGATTCTTTCCCAATCTGTAAGCAGTAGTTTTGTTTTGATAACAGTGTCCTTCGTTTACAGAAGCTTTTCAGTTTCATGAGGTCCCATTTATTGATTGCTGCTCTTAGAGCCTGTGCTATTGGTGGTCTGTTCAGGAAGTTGTCTCCTGTACCAATGAGTTCAAGGCTTTTCCCAATTTTTTCTAACCGATTTAATGTGTCTAGTTTTATGTTGAGGTCTTGACTGCCTCAGAGCAAGGTTTCTAATTTATCTGCATGAATGGTCCTTGGTTGGAGTATTAGTCTCAGAAAAGCCCCATGTGCAAAGATCTCAACATAAAACCAGACATACTGTTCTATAAGTACTGCACAGTAACAGATTATGCCACTGTATCTGACATGTACTCAGTTACCTGCTCCTTGATTGCTACCTAGTCAATCAACAGATGAAGAGGATCCAGAGAGCCCATATGGGACCTGATAGGCTATGACTAGACAGTAGGGGAGGAGGAGTTCTCCTATCAGTGGAGTAGGGGAGAGGGATGGGGGAAGACAGAGGTAGAGTGGGACTAGGAGAATATGCAGAAGGGTGCTACAAGTGGGGAACAAACTGAATAAATTTATAATAATAATAATTTATTTTTAATACAGATACATTAAATCTGTTAGAAGAAAAAGTGCCAAAGAGTCTGGAACACAATGGCACAGGAGACAACTTCATGAACTGAACACCAAGAGCTCAGGCTTTAAGATCAACAATAAATAAATGGGACCTCATGAAACTGTAAAGCCAAGGATATGATCAACAGAACAAAACAATAGAATACAGACTGCGAAAAAAATATTCGCACACTCTACATCTGACAGAGGGCTGATATCCAGATTATATAAAGAATTCAAGAAATTAATCACCAAATATTCATAGTTAAAAAACCACAAACCAAATATTCCAGAGCTAAACAGAGAATTTTTAGCAGAGGAATCTCTAATTGTGGAGAAACACTTAAAGAAACATTCAAAGCTGAGATCAAAAGCTCAAGGGATGATGCATGCTGGGAAGGAAGTGGAGAAAGGGGAACCCTCCTCCATTGCTGATGGGAATGTAAACTTGTACAACCACTTTGAAAATCAATCTCGCACTTCTCGGAAAATTAGGAATAGTGCTACCTCAAGATCTAGCTAAACCACTCCTAGGCAAAGACGCAGAAGTTTTCCCACCATTCAATAAGGACATTTGCACAAGCATGTTCACAGCAGCTCTTTGTAATAGCCAGAATCTGAAAACAACCTAGAGGTCCCTCAAGGGAGGAATGGATACAGAAAGTGTAATACATTTACACAATAGAATACTACTCAGCAATTAAAAACAAGGAAATCATGAAATTTGCAAGCAAATTGTGGGAACTAGAAGGATCATCCTGAGTGAGGTAACCCAGAAGCAAAAAATCACATATGATATATACTCACTCATAAGTGGATATTAGCCATATAATATAGGGTAGATATACTAAAATCTATGGCTATAAAGAGGACCTTAAGGAAGATGCTAAATCTCATTCAGAAGGGCAAACAGGGGAGACATCAGAAGTAGGAGAAGACAAGCAACAGAAGAAGAGCCTTCCACAGAGGACCATTGAAATACTCTACCCACCAGAGTATTGAAGGAGATACTGAGACTCACAGCTAAACTTTGGGGAGAGTGCCAGAATCCTTATAAAAGAAGAGGGCAATAGAAAGCCCTGGGAAGGTCAGGATCTCCACAAGGAAAACAACAGAATCATAATACCTAGGCCTGGGCCTGCAGAGACTGATACTCAGACTAAGGACCACACATGGAGAGGACCTAGGCCACCTGTTCAAGGATGTCCATTGGCTGCTCACTCTTCAATTGGGTTCCCTAGTAAGGGGAGCAGGGATTGTCTCTGACATGGACTCAGTGGCCGTTTTTTTAATCACTTCCTCCTGGTGGTGCACCCTTGCCAGGCCAGAGAGGAAGATGATGCAGCCAGACTTGATGAGACCTGATAAGCTAGGGTCAAATAGAAGGGGAAAAGGTCCTAGGAGGGAATAGGGAAACTGCAAACAGTTGAAGAGGAAGAACAGAACAGCAAGGAATGTTAATAGTGAAGACCTTGTGATCCATTGGGGATGGATTCAGTTAGGAAAAGGAGACTCTCTCAGGTTTTCTCATGCAGAGCTGGGAATGAGACTCTGTGAACTGGTCTTCAGATACAGTAGGAGAGGCAAGGTTTCATCTTTGCCAGCTGCAAATAGTTTACATTTGGAATTTTGGGAACTATTGAGAAAGTATAAATGTTTTATAAAGTATTGAATTTAAATGCATTTATATATTATTATTATATCATTCATGTTTTAGACACAAATAAACTAAATTGTGTAAGAATTACTACACATATAATTTTATAATTACATGTATTTGCGTTTATAGATGTATTTGTACTTTGAAACAACTCACACTGACTAGTTTATAATATAAATTTGAAAGGCAAATGAAGTAAAATATCAGACAATATTTATAGAAACAAAATTTGACATTGAGGATAAAGCAACAACAATAACACAAATTAAATGAGACAAAATTGCAGTTCATCCTAGTATCTCAGCCTCTAACACCAGCAGGCATTTCCCGTGAGAGTGCCTAGAAAACAGGCAATATGTTAGTCATCATGCTTTGTTAAAATCCAACCAGGAAACTGAAATTAAAGAACAGAACACCTAACCAACAAAGACAAATCCAGAAGTCAGCACCTAAAACTATACTCATCTCCAGACCAGATGCTTAGAGACCAGTATAAACCCACAATCAATAAAAGCAATATGTCTCCATTAGAGGTAAGCTATTCTACATACAGCATTTGGCCCTGATTATTCCAATATAGGTAAAGCACAAGAAATATATCATAAAACCAACTATGTGAAGATGATGGATGACCTTAAAAGAGAATTAATAAATCCCTTAAACAAATGTGAGAAAAAAATTGAAGGAAATGAGTAAAACTGTTCAAGACCATAAAATGAAAACACAGTCAATAAAGATAGCACAAACTGGGGAAATTTGGAAATGAAAATTTCAAGAATTCAAAAAGGAACCACAGAGGCAAGGTATTGATTGGTATTAGCTTTTCTTTGAAGGTCTGGTAGAATTCTGAGCTGAAAATCGTTTCTATTTCCTTAGGGTATATAGGACTATTTAATTTATTTAGCTGATCTTGACTCAACTTTGATAAATGGTATATATCAAGAAAATTGTCTGTTTTTTTAGATTTTCAAATTTTCTTGCATATAAGCTTTTCAAATAAGACCTAATGATTCACTGGATTTCCTTGGTGTTGGTTATAATGTTCCCCTTTAAGTTCTGATTTTGTTGATTTGGATAGTGTTTGTCTACCCTTTAGGTACTTTGGCTAAGGCTTTGTCTGTCTTGCAGATGCAGAGACTCATAGCCAAACTATGGACAGAGAACAGGGAATCTTATGGAAGAAGAGTGGTATAGATGGACCCAGAGGGAACAAGAGCCACACAAGGTGACCAACAAAGCAAAAAGAAAAAAAAAAAAAACAGCCAATGGAGAACTCAGACTTCAAGGAAAGACCATGCATAGAGAGGACCTGGACACCCTGCTCAGATGTAGCCCATAGACAGCTCAGTCTCCACATGGGTCACCGACTTACGGGAGAGGGGACAGTCTCTGACATGAACTGGCTTGCCTGTTCCTTGACCAGTCCTCCCAGGTGGGGCAATCTAGCCAGGCAACAGAGAAAAAGGATCCAGGCAGTCCTTATGTGACCTGATAGGCTAGGGTCAGCCAGTAGGAGAGGAGGACTTCCCCTATCAGTGGACTAGTGAACAGGGATGCTGGAGGAAGAAGGTATGGTGGGACGGGGAGAAGATGAGTGAGGGGGATACGACTGGTATACAAAGTGAATAAATTATAAATAATAATAATAATTAATAATAATAAAGTTTTAGAATATGTTACCCTAAATCTTATTTGATGTCAGAAAGTGAAAATTGCATAGGAAGAATATGTATAGTTACAGCAGCTTTTGGGAAATATAATGAACTTAAGTTGTGTTATTAGCAGAATGATTTAACAGTCCTCCAAGTGGCTGACATGTCACTGGAACACCTGTATTTTTTTTTTCAACTCCTGCTGCTATGTTCCATGTCTTTATTGACTATTATAACAGGAAACTTAAAGGAAGAGAAAAATCACATCTGCCTTTAAAACATTGTTTGTGAAAGATACTGTTTCACTTCTTCATTTGTGAAAGAAGTATCCATTAAACAGACACCAGAAGACCTGGCAGCTTTCTGATTACTTTTGCACTTGAGAGACAAGAAGGATGCAAATGAATCAACTGTGGACAACTGAGGTATGCTAGCACACAAAGGGCTACACATTCTGTCCCCAGTAGAGTAGAACCTGACATCAGCAACCGTGCTCCAAATAGCAAGTCCCTAAAGATTTGTGAAAGCCAGGTCTTTTACAGCAGATGAGTTGTCCATTCAAGCTTTGACAAATTATAAGTATAGGGTGCTACGTTACCATTGAGAGATTCTGACATTTTCTGTTATTTTCTGAACAGTGATGAAACTCATTGCCAATTGTCCACCTTCAGCATCAGAGTGAACAATTTAGAACACTATGTTCTAATTTGTAGGCTATTTAAATTTCAACCTTCCATATCTCATAAACAAGAGCATTATTTAAATAATGATTAGCATTCGTACTATACTTATATTATCATTTATTGCAAATTGTATGTACAACTGTGTTTTTATTATTTAATGCTCCAAACATCACTTTAAAGATATTTGAATACTTATTTAAATTTAAGAAATACATTATTTAATAATTGTAATTATATATAATACATACGATTTATTTTCAATTTAATAAGATAATAGTACTTTTAAACAATTTAGATCTATATTTCTTTAAAGATTTTAACAAAATATTATAGGAATTATTTTTTCCATTTGTTTTCCATTCTAGTGGATGTTCATTGTTCTCATTTTAAGAGAGTTCACACTCTGCCACAGCAGCTCAATTCTTCACTATAATATGCATATTTAAGGTAGAATTTCTGATTTGTAATTTCATCTCATTTATTTTGTTATTGATATTTATTGTAGGGCTTAAATGCAGAATATCCTTCAATAACAAATTTTATAATCCCATTAACATATGATATTTTTCTTAATTTGTTTTTCTATTATTAACTAGTCAGTGTGTCAAATGCTTTTTCGGCTTCAAAGGAGCTGATTGTGTGATTTTTTTTTTCCTTCAGTTTGTTTATATGGAGGATTACATTGATGAATTTCCATATATTGAACCTCGCTTGCATGCCTGGGATGAGCCTGCTTGGTCATGGTGGATAATATCTTTGATGTGTTTTGGATTCGGTTTGCCAGTATTTTATTGAATATTTTTGCATCAATATTCATAAGACAGGTCTGAAGTTTTTTTTTTGTTGTTGTTGGATCTTTCTGTGGTTTAGGTGTCAAGGTGACTGTGGCTTCATAGAATGAGTTTGGTAATGTTCCTTTTGTTTCTATTTTGTAGAATAGTTTGAATAGAATTGGAGTTAGCTTTTTTCTGAAGGTCTGGTAGAATTTTGTGCTGAACCCATCTGGTCCTGGGCTTTTATTCGAAGGGAGACTTTTGATGACTGCTTCTATTTCAAAGTGGATCACTACAAAAGAAATTATGTGAAGCTGTAACTTATCCTTTTGATAAAAAATATAGACAATTTCGGTTTTTACTTTTTCACACAATTTATTTCTTCCTGATAAATGTATGTGTGTCCTGAATTGTTTTGTTATTTTTAATATTGAGAACAACACTAACAGAATGCAAAAAGAAAATTGAACTAAAATATGAAGGCAAGAATTGTCATATATAATGACACTTTTGATAGTTAATCATCCTTAAAACAAAGAACAAATAAAAATGTTGATCTATATATTTTGTCCTGGCTCAGGGAATCTCTACAGGAATGCATTAATTACAGAATGCAGAGATCCATGAAGAAAGTTCGGTCATATTTGAGGTGAGGTGAGGTGAGGTATTTGGAAAGGGAGGTTACATGTTATTGAAATGAGTCTTCTATGTAAACTAAATGTGAAATACTTTGGGATGTTTATGTAGTCACAAGACTGTAGCAAGCTTATATTTCACTTGCGCAAGTGGCTGACAGGTGTGAGAGAATAATATAGGGATTGTGTACCACACTCTAAATTCAAATTAAAATTCTACCAACTGACAGTTTTGTGACATGAAGGAGATTTTCTCATCCTTTATTATTATACAGGGAATAAACTAATATAATTTGCAATCTTTTGTGTCCCAATGTGTACATTTTGTGAGAGACAAGTTGGCTACTGCTGAGATTTCTCTCTTTTATTTGTCTACCACAGGGTAACTCTGTCACCATGATGAATATCAGATCCTGGATAAAATGCTTCCGATAATTTATTCACATGTCATGATTATTTTTGAAACTAAGGGCCTGTAGAGTACTGAACCATGGCTGTATGGAACCATACAAGTGTGAAAGAATTCATACTGGTAGGCTTAACTGAAAATCCTAAGTGGCAGGTTCCTCTCTTCTTGAATTTCAGCCTACTTTATTTCATCATCCTTGTGGGTAATTGGGGGATGATTATCTTGATCTGGTTGAACACCCAACTTCATACACCAATGTACTTCTTCCTTAGTAACCTCTCTTTCTGTGATATCTGCTATTCTACTGTCATTGCTCCTAAGATGCTCATCAATTTCCTATCAGAACACAAGGATAGCACATACTTTGCCTGTATTCTACAGTGTTTCTTTTTTGTTATTTATGTAACAACAGAAGTCATCCTCCTGTCTATGATGGCTTATGATCGTTATGTGGCTATCGTAAATCCCTTAATGTATACAGTTATTATGACCCACAGCATCTGCACTCAGATGGTTCTTGCATGTTACATGGGTGGCCTCATTAATTCCATGATTGACACAATTGGTCTACTCAGACTGGACTTCTGTGGTCCAAACATTGTGAATCACTTCTTCTGTGACATCCCTCCTCTTCTGAAGCTTTCATGCTCTGATGCACACATCAATGAGATGCTGCTTTTGGTCTTGTCTGGAGTGATTGCTATTTGCACTTTCATCATCATCATGGTGTCCTATATCCACATTATCATTGCCATCCTGAAAATCCGTTCAGCAGACGGAAGGCGCAAAGCCTTCTCCACTTGTGCCTCTCACCTGACAGCTGTGACATTATTTTATGGATCTTTGACCTTTAGCTATATCCAGCCAAGCTCTCAGTACTCCATGGAACAGGAAAAGCTCTCTGCTGTGTTTTACACCTTGGTCATCCCTATTCTGAACCCTCTGATTTACAGCCTGAGGAACAAGGATGTGAAGGAAGCAGCCAAGCGGTCAATTTGTAGTGAGAGCAGTGCCCCTTGACTCTGCTCTTTCTCTGTCTTTGAAAACTTGATGTGAAACTTCAAAGTGACATTATTCAAAATTATTAATCCTTTATAGGAGTCACATAGTACTTTAGAACAAAAAAATTTAGTAGATATTTTTATTAAATACTATATAATTCAGAGAAAACTTAAAATATCTTTAATGATATGAATCTCACAGATTCCTTCACTTAGATATATAAATTCTCTATAAAAGCAGAAATAATCATCCTCTACTTTGTATATTATTTTAATAGTATGGTAACTGGCTGCATAAAAATAAAGCTCATTCCTCAAAATTTTAAATAAACTAACTTTCATGAAATAGCTGTATTATGTCAAATGCTGTGATATACAAATTTAACTAACTGGTGGAACAAAAATTTTTAGGTCAAGAAAGAAGAAAGAGAGCACTTTGGTTGCTTTGGGTTGCTTTTAAGTAAAGATGGATTCCATGCCTGACAACATTTACCTAAACAAGATCCTCACATATATCCCAGAGATCAATAATAAAACCAAATACTGCTGTTATACTAAAATAAGGTAGCAATAAGAAATACTGCTGATGACATCCTAGACACTCACAAGTGAAGATCTTGCTCAGCCATCCTCAGAGACCCTTCCCCTGAAGCCATTTCAAAAAAAAAAAAAGAGTGAGAGAGACCCAATGTCAGAAAATATGCAAAGAGTGGGAGACCTTGGAATACTTTGGGATGTATGAAATGTTTTCTTCAAATCCGTCTTCTCAGGACTCAAAAACCTGTGGAAGAAAAGTCGGAAATATTGCAACAGCCATAGGTAATAGAGGACACTAAGAAAACTAAGCCTTGTAAGCAAACATGATCAAAGTCCGTAAACACACAGAGGCTAAGAAGGGACTGCACTGTTCTGTACCAGGGTATGTATGCATGTATGTATGTATGTATGTATGTATGTATGTATACATACATATGGTATGTGTGTATATATGAACACATACTATAAATTTATATAAGTTTAGTATTTTTATGATATTCTTGAGTGTGCAAATTAGAAATTTTCTAGTTATTGTGCCTTCTGTTGCACTCCTTTCCTTCTGTTTGATTGTTTTGTTCAATTACAATGTGTTAGATTTTCTTGTTATCATATTATATTGTATTATATTAATCTAATTACTATCTTTTAGAAGGTTGTTTGTAATGAGAGACAAAAACAGTGCATCTGGATGTGAGTGGAAATGGGAAGAATCTGTGGGAAATAAAAAGAGTGAAAATATTAAGAAGACAAAATTATGGTAGAAAATGTATTTTCAATAAAAGATAATAAGGAACATGTGTTCTTTTCTATAGGACATGAAGATGTCGATATTTCTGTTTGTGTGCCATAGCTTTCTAAATTTTATGGAAATAAAATGAAATATTCCACAATTATTCCATGACACGGTTATAACTTATGCATCAGTGACAGGTGCCTTTCATGCTATCATGACTCTGCTTTTAAATCAGGAAGACAAGGACAATAAGAAATAAATTAACATGTCATAGTAACTTTAGGTGTTACAATCAAGTATAGTAAATAAAGGCACTAATGTTCTGAACCATGCAGTAGAATTAATGGGTAAAATCAAGTTCATTTTAAATCAGTTTAGGGAAAAATGCATATTCCTTTAGACAAATATGTGGAAATTATTTAAAATAAGTCAGAATGCCAAGTTTATTTTTATCTTCAAATTGTACTTAAATCATACTCAAGACAAGAAACTGAACAGTGTCAGCCAAGAGACTTACACCATTTCTTATAATACAGTTAATCATTATTTTATATTATTTTGTATTTGCAATGGAAATGTAAAAAAAAAAATTTAAAGGTTTCAAAGGAAGCATTGTACTCACAGACAGACATATATTTGTTAAGTGGAGAAAACTCTTCATACTCCAAACATTGGATTGTGCCATTGTCACAGAGATAGTTTGTTAAGATTCATTTGCATATTTTAAGTACTACTTCACTTTAGGGGTTAAACCTTAAGATACTTAAAGTTGGATTCTGTGTCCAAGTAAACAGAAGTTTTGAGTAATTTTCACAACACTTTATATTTCACCTCAAACATCATTTAACACCATTTTCTGTGGTCAGACCTCTCAAACTGAATAAAGATTATTACAGAAGTCTTTGATCCTAGGTATTAGATTTTTAAACCCCAGTTAAACACATTAATACGCAGAGAGAGAGACAGAGACAAGAGACAAAGAGAATACAGAAAGCCTTGTACATAATTCTCAAATCCCTGTGTAGAGTAGCCAGAAAACCTACGTGACCTCATACATATCAGTCCTTACTGATTCTGAAGTCTGAAACAGAATGTTAACTTACAGTTATGCATGCATACAGCAATGTGTATGTGTGTGTGCTTGTGTGTGTGTGTACATATGTGTGTAGAGTCTTAGGCATGTAGATAATATATTCTTGCATTTAAGTAGATTCCCATGACCTACTTTTTTGGAAGGGGACTTTTGAAATTTATATTATTATTATTATTATTATTTTACATTTTATTAGGATTCAATACAGCAACAAAACAACCCAAGCCAAAAAAAGCAAAAAACAAAACAAAACAACAACAAAATAACACTTGCAAAAGAAGGAAAAACAAAAACTAACAGACAAAGCAAAACCAAACTGTGACCAAATAAAAGCACACCACACACACACACACACACACACACACACACACACACAAAACAACAAACAAAAAACTGTGCAGTCCATTACATGTTGGTCAACTACTCATGAACATGAGGCATGTCCTGGAGTGGTTGACATACTCAGTGTTACTCTATTGGAGAAAACAGAGTCTCCTTCTCTGAGCAGGTATAATTGACAGTGCAGTTGTTCAGCTGTTAAATTTCCCTCTATTTGCTAAGTTCATCCATTCAATTCACTTTTAAAAAATATAAAAATAATATAAAACAAAACTATCATTTTCTACCCGAACAAAACAAACCAACAAAAAGAAAAGAGTCTGAGAGGAGAGGAGTTACAAGAATCAAAGGCTAACTCATTTGTTCCAGAGGAATAACTTAAAAACACTATAGTGAAGACCGTTATATGTAAGCATAGGATCTGGCACAGACATCTGCCCCTGCACATGCTGCTTCAATCTCTGTGCACTCTTATGAGCTTTGTCTATGTTGATTTAGAGGGACTGCTTTCTTTTTGTTCTGTTTTCTTCTTGATCTTACAATCTTTATGCCCCTGCATCTGACACTGCTTGGGTGACCAAGAACTTGAGACTAGATAGCCTATGGACCTAACAGAATACCAAATAGTACTGCTCTAAAAAAGGAAAAACAAGTTGAGTAATAAAATGACCCTTAATTGTATTTCCTATGCCAATAGATCAGTGTCTTGTTTAGCTATAATTACTGAAGCCTCCTACTGCAGCAGATGAAAACAAATATAGGGACCCACAGCCATACATCACACAGAAGGTGAATCATTCATCTCAGTGTTCAGGAAATTCCAGGGCGACAATAATTTATATGTTGTGTGCCTTGATATGTTTTACAGTAGCTTCTTTTAGCAGGATCCAAATGTATCAGGAGTGTTTCAATGGAAACAGTAAATTTCCATTATCAGTTCTATGTCAACATTTCATGATTTTAAAATATTTGATACGCTTGCTAAAAGGGGATCCAAGATGGCTGCCACGAGAGGACACTGTGTCTGAGGAGTAGGACAGCAGAAACAACGCAGCAACCAAGACACTGAACTCTGGCACCTAAAACACCAGCATTTGCGATTGCCAGTTGAGCGGAACTCCTATGGTGAGGAAATCAAGTGGGAAAATCCTAGGGACACCCAGTTATTCCCCGGAAAAAACTCCGGGTGACCAGCGGCACACAGCCCTGATCTGAATGAGCAGCTGAGAACAGCTCTGACCTGAATGAGCAGCCACACTGGGTGCCAACAGCCGCCATACCAGACTGGGTCAAACAGTCTCCGGGCCAGACTGAGGAGGACCCGGGTACCATTTTGACTGACCTGCATACTGCAGGCACACACTGCTTGGCTATGTTGGCAAACACCTCAGTCCAAGTGTGTGTCCACAGGCCAGTCTGAGAAGGACCCGGGTTCTGTTTCA
The DNA here is from genome assembly GCA_028658305.1 of Pachyuromys duprasi. Lineage (NCBI taxonomy): Eukaryota > Metazoa > Chordata > Mammalia > Rodentia > Muridae > Pachyuromys > Pachyuromys duprasi. Next base: position 59,511,099 of record CM053752.1, read on the forward strand.
ACCAGTAGGCATACAGCAGGTGCACACTGATCGCCTCTGCCAGCAACCACTTCAGTCCCTGTGTGTATGTACACGGGCCAGACTGAGAGGGCCTAGGGGACCATTTTGACCAGCCTGCACACTGCGGGCACACACTGCTGGTATCCGCCAGCAACCACATCAGTCCCTGTGTGAGTCCATGGGCCAGTTTGAGAAGGACCCGGGTTTTGTTTCAACCAGCAGGCATACGGCAGGTGCACACCAATCACCTCCACCAGCAACCACCTCAGTCCGTGTGTGTGTGTGTGTGTGTGTGCGTGTGTGTGTGTGTGTGTGTGTGTGTGTGTACACTGGCCAGACTGAAAGGGCCTAGGGGACCGTTTTGACTGGCCTGCATACTGCAGGCACACACTGCTCGGGTCCACCAACAGCCACCTCAGTCCCTGTGTGTGTCTACAGGCCAAACTGAGAAGGATTCCAACACCATTGCAGACTTGCCTGCATACAGTAGGTGCACACTGCTCGGCAATGCCTGCATTCACTCCAGACCAAGTGTGTGTGCCCCAAATAACATCTCAGACCATGGTGCACAGTCTCCGGGCAGAAGGGGGTGCCAAGACTCCAGTTCAGGGGAGAGCCCTTAGCAGCAAGCCCAGGGCGGAGCTCAGAACCCCCAGCTGATATCTCAAACCTGGACACTCAGATTCTAGCACAGAGTGAGGAGCCAAGCCTCCAGACCAGAGGGGTGACAAGCCTGCGGAACTCACAGCTTCTAGCACAGATCATGAAACCAGGCACACAGAGCCCACAACAGAGTTTAACTGAGCAACAACACACACTAGCAAACCAGTGGAACTCCCTGATCTTCTTGAAGAATACTCCTGACACAAGAGATTGACAGTTCCAGTCTGAAGTTCAGCCTTAAAGCACAAACAGCTCCCTGATTATATATAAACGAATGCCCAGAAATCAGTGAAAGAACTCACCCAACAAAAATCAGGACACTGTGGCCCCACCAGAAATACCCAAAAGCAGTGGAGATTTTAATTCAGCAGAGACACAGGAAAATTATGTTAAAGCTATGATTATGCAGATATTGGAGGAACAAGAAGGGCAAAAAGAGGAAATGAACAAGCCCCTCAAAGATATTGAGAAGAATTTAACTGCCCACATAGAGGAACAATTAAAGATATACAGAGAGGAAACAACCAAAATAGGAGACACAGTCAATCAGACGAAGGAAATTATACAAAGCATGAAAACAGAATTAGAATATATAAAGAAGACACAAAATGAGAAGAACCTGGAATTGGAGAACTTAGAGAAAAGATCAGGAACAACAAAGGTAAGCATTAACAATAGAACACAAGAGATGGAAGAGAGAATCTCAGGAGCTGAAGATACGCTGGCTGAAATTGATTCCTCACTCAAGGAAAAAATAAAATCAAAAAAATCCCAAGCACAAAACATCCAAGAAATCAAGGATGCCATCAAAAGACGAAACCTAAGAATAATAGGAATAGATGAAAAAGAAGACTCCTGGCCCCAAGGACCGGAAAATATTTTTAAGAAAATCATAGAAGAAAATTTTCCCAACTTAAAAAAAGAAATGTCCATAAACATACAACGAAGCCTACAGAACACCAAATTGACTAGACCAGAAAAGAAATACCTCTTGTCACTTCATAGTCAAAACACTAAACCTACAAAACAAAGAAAAAATATTAAAGGCAGCAAAAGAAAAGTGTCATGTAACATATGAAGGTAGACCAATTAGAATCACACCAGACTTCTCATCAGAAACTTTGAAAATCAGAAGGGCCTGGGCAGAAGTCATGCAGTCTTAAAGGGAACACAGATGCCAACCAAGACTACTATACCCAGCAAATCTTTCAATCAACATAGATGGAGAAAACAAAATTTTCCATGACAAAAAAATTCATGCAATACCTACACAGCAACCCAGCCCTACAGAAGGTACTAGAAGGAAAATTTCAGTCCAACGGAAACAACTACACCAAAGAAACCATAGGATATAGATAATTTCCCAATGACAACAACAACAAAAAAGGAATGAATCACAGTAAGACCACCAACTCTACAATAAAAGGAAATAACAGTCATTGGTCACATTATCTATCAACATGAATGGACTCAACTCTCCAATAAAAAGACACAGACTAACAGAATGGCTGCGGAAAAAGGATCCAACATTCTGCTGCATCCAAGAAATACACCTATGCAACAAAAATAAACACTACCTC
>CM053752.1:59515446-59530970 GCA_028658305.1 Pachyuromys duprasi
CACTTGAAGTCCTAGCTAGAGCAATAAGACAACTAAAGGAGATCAAGAGGATACAAATTGGAAAGGAAGAAGTCAAAGTATCACTATTTGCAGACGATATGATAATATACAGGAGTGACTCCCAAAATTCAACCAGAGAACTCCTTCAACTGATAAACACCTTCAGTAAAGTGGCTGGATACAAAATCAACTCAAAAAAATCAGAAGCCCTCCTGTACACCAAAGAAAAATGGGCTGAAAAGAAAATTAGGGAAAAAACACCCTTCACAATAGCCACTAATTACATAAAGTACCTTGGGGTGACTCTAACCAAGCAAGTGAAAGATCTATATGAAAAAAAACTTCAAATCTCTGAAGAAAGAAATTGAAGTAGATATTAGAAGGTAGAAAGACCTCCCGTGCTCATGAATTGGTAGGATTAACATAGTGAAAATGACCATATTGCCAAAAGCAATCTACAGATTCAATGCAATTCCCATCAAAGTACCTTCGCAATTCTTCACAGACCTTGAAAGAAAAATTCTCAACTTCATATGGAGAAACAAAAAACCCAGAATCTCCAAAACAATCTTCGACAACAACAGTTCATCTGGAGGTATCTCCATCTCCGACCTCAAGCTGTACTACAGAGCAATAGTAATACAAACTGCATTGCACTGGCATAGAAACAGAATAGTGGATCAATGGAACCAAATAGAAGACCCAGAAATGAACTCACACAGCTATTGAAACTTGATTTTTGACAAAGAAGCCAAAACCATTCAATGGAAAAAAGACAGCATTGTCAACAAATGGTGCTGGTCAGACTGGATATCTGTATGCAGCAAAATGAAAATTGATCCATATTTATCACCATGCACAAAGCTAAAGTCCAAGTGGATCAAAGACCTCAACATAAAACCAGACACACTAAACCAGTTAGAAGAAAAAGTGGGGAAGACCCTAGAACTCATTGGCACAGGAGCTGACTTCCTTAATAGAACACCAACAGCACAGTCTGTAAGGGAAACAATCAATAAATGGGACCTCATGAAACTGAAAAGCTTCTGTAAAGCAAAAGACACTGTCATCAAAACAAACGGACAGCCTACAGACTGGGAAAGGATCATTACCAACCCTACTTCTGACAGAGGGCTAATATCCAGTATATATAAAGAACTCAAGAAGTTAAAAAGCAAGAAATCAAGTAATCCAATTAAAAAATGGAGTATGGAGCTAAAAAGAGAACTGACTGTGGAGGATTATAGAATGGAAGAAAAACATTTAAAGAAATGCTCAACATCCTTAGCCATCAGGGAGATGCAAATCAAAACGACCCTGAGATTTCACCTTACACCCACCAGAATGGCTAAGATAAAAAACTCTAGTGACTATGCATGCTGGACAGGTTGTGGAGAAAGAGGAACCCTCCTCCATTCCTGGTGGGAATGCAAACTTGTACAACCACTCTGGAAATCAATTTGGCGCTTTCTTAGACAATTAGGAACAGTGATTCCTCAAGACCCAGCTATATCATTCTTAGGCATATATCCAAAAGATGCTCATGTACACAACAAGGACATTTGCTCAACTATGTTCGTAGTTGCTTGATTTGTAATAGCCAGAACCTGGAAACAACCCAGATGTCTCTCAATTGAGGAATGGATACAGAAATTGTGGTACTTTTACACAATGGAATACTACTCAGCAATTAAAAAGTGTGCAAGTGCAGGAGTGCTTATGGAGGTGTGTCTGCGGGGGATGGTGAAATTTAAAGGATGAGCTTAAGGGCAGGTGGGGGTGCTGGTGCATTTTGTGGGAGAAGTGTGATGTGCAGATGCCCTGAATGGCTCAGTGGCCTAAAAGCCTGTCTTGGTATTGTGCTCCAAGTACTCAGGTCTGTTTGGGTTGCACCATATTGGCTCCAGGAATTGTTTGGCTGAACCCTCCCCCCGCCCCCCGGGAGATCCAAAAAACAGAGGGTTTCAATGTTGAGAACACTGTCCCAGCGATCCCTATGTTGCTGATAGCGGGGCTGTGGGAGGAGGGATCCTATGTCTGGCTGCTAGTGCAGAAGGACCCAATCTGGGGCTCTGTATGCACTCTTCTGCAGAAGCGTTCACTCACAAAATGCCCAGGCTCACTCAATGGTAGACATGTGTAGAAAGGGCTGAGGAGTCCTGCACACTCACTCGCAGGTGAATGTGGTAAACTCAGAGAACCCAGAGTTTTCTGCTTTCATGTTTGGGCCCCTGTTTGGCCATTATTGTAAGGAGGCACCCTGTGTCTGGAGTGATGCACTCCCTGTCCTTGCTGTGCTGCAGGGGCAAGAGGAGCAAGTAAGCGTAAAGCTGGGGATGCAGGGATTACATAGTTCACCACTCTCAGACCCTGGAGATGGCCAGGGAGTGCCAGGAACCAATCTGTCCCTGCTCACGGGTTGTCCCCTTGAGCCCGGGAAGCCTCAAAGTCGGTGCTCTGGCTTCAGCTGCCCCTCCACTCAGCAGTTCTGGTGTTTCAGATCTTCTGCCCTTCAGAAATGGTGTGGCCGGGTTACAGCCATCTTGGAGCTCCCCAACCCCCAATTCTTAACACAGATCCGTGGCAGGAAACCTGCCGTAGTCTCCCTTTCCTCTCTGACTCCATCTCCAACAAATCACAAATATCTTCTCTCCAAAGCTTCCTGCCACTAGTTCATCCTTCTCTCCTAGCCTCCAACACCCACAAGCATTCACTGGAAGCATACCAGCTGAACAAAACAGGGAAAGAGGTAAGCACACTGAATCTTCACCATTCTTTCTTCCTCTCCAAATCCAGTCAGGAAGTCTGGTCTCTAGCTCTGAATCAGAGCACCAGTGCAGCTCTCCCTGCCCCCCTGGCCATATCTGTGCATGCCACAGACCACTCTGACATCCCCTCACTCTTTGCTTTATCCCAGGCCCCAATTCAGGCAGTCTCACTTTACTAACCGTATACCATGCCTGCCAGAAAGACAGGTAGGTGGCCCACAAGACCTTCTATTTTCCCTGTGTTCTCCTAGATCCAGTCTCCCATTCTCACCTCTGTCTCTGCCTTCGAACCCCTGTGACACATCCCTAGCCCTCTGCTCCTATCTCAAGTGGATCCCACAGATTTTCCTTCTCTAGCCTCCTTCCCTTAACTCCTGTCTCTGTCATAGACCCCAGAAGCAGTAGGCACCACCTGCTAGCTCAAGCACTGTTGCTCCCCAGGAACAAGTAGTCTACTGCTCATGAGATGCAAGTCACACAGTCTCCTAGCTTTGTAACGGGAAACCTGGTGTGGTCTCCCTTTCCTACCTATCCCTGTCCCCAAAGGATTACAGCACCATCACCTTCAACATTCCTTCCCCAAACACATGCCAGCACCTCAGTCTCCAACACCAGCAGGCATTCCCTGAGCATGCCAGGAAGAAGGGCAACACAGGCATTCCACTTGCTGAAAATCAAGAGGAAGCAGAAAACCTAACCAACAAAGAGAAATCCAGAAATCAGCACCTAGATGTTTAATCATCCTCAAGCTAGAGATCAGCATAAAAACATATTAATAATGTCATGGCAATATGCCTGCACCAGAACCCAGCTATTCTACCAGAGCACGCCCTGAATATTCCAACATAGCTGAAGTCAACAACACCTCCCCACCCCCCACCCCCTATATTTACTAGTCTCTGCCTCCCCAGGGCTGGGATTTAAATGTGTTCCACCTTTCCTGGCATTTTTTTAACATATGTCTGCGACTTGAGAACTCAATTCCTCATACTCACAGAAAAACATTTTTTCAACTGAGCCAACTGACCTCTTCTTTAGACATGTTATTTATTCATTCATTCATTCATTCATATTATGTATATGAGGTCATTTGGTCCAATTATAAATAGTTGTGAGATGCCCTATGATTGCTGGGTATTGAACTCCAGAATTCTGGAACAGCAGAGATAATCCTAAGTGCATCCATAACTCCAGCCCCCATTTTAAGACATTTTAAGAACTAAAATAGTTGTAATTTTTGACAAATTTCCAAAGATACAAAGACTGAAATATATATTTGAATAGTATATTATTTTTAGTTTTTCTGAAAATTTTCAATGTGTGATTGTAATTTTAGTGTGAGCTTCTTCAAATTCTTCCTGTAACATGTATAGCTACAGCAATTTTTAATAATGGACTTAAGTTGTTTTATTAACAGAATATTTTAAGTCTTCTAAGTTTCTTACATGACTGAAACATCCTATATTTTTTTAACTTCTGCTGCTGCATTCCATGTCTTTGTTGATCATTATAGAAATATGCTTGAATTTAGAGAAAATTCCAGGTGCTTCAAAAACATTGTTTGTGAAGACAGCCATTTTACTTCCTCATTTGTGAAAGAAGAAATATCCACTGACCAAACAGCAGCAGGCCTGGCAGCTTTCTGATTACCTTCACACTTGAAATAAAAGAAGGGAGCTAATGACTCAACTGTGGACAGCTGAGACTTATACACACAAGGGGCTACAGACACTATCCCCAGATGTGCAGAAACTACCATCAGTCACCTTGTTCCAAATAACAAGTCCTTAAAGATTTGTGAAAGGCAGGTCTCCTAACAGATGTGTTGTTCATTCGAGCTTCGGTAAGTTATAAGGAAGTGCTGATTCCATTGGAAGATTGTGACATTTTCTGTGATTTCCTGAACACTATGGAAGCTCATTGCCAATTGTGAAAGTTCAGGAGTACAGCAACACTGTAGAGTACTGTGTTCTCACTTATAGGTTATTCATCCTTAAACCAACCTTCTACATATCACAGACAAGAGCACTATTTATATAATGCTTACAAATTTATATTATGATTATATTAATTGTTCTTACATGTTATAAGAACAAGTATGATTCTTTTATTTAATACTACATTCATTCAGAACATTAAAGATATTTCCACACTTAGGCAAATGTAAAAAATTAGCAATTTAAGAATGAAAAATTTTACATAATGCATATGATTCCCTATTAATTTAATGAAATACTAGTGCTTTTAAACAATTTAAAATTATTTTTCTTTAAAGATTGCAATAAAATATTTAAGAATTAATTTCTTTTTTTCTTTCATTTGTTTTCCATCCTAAGGAATACTCCTGTAGTTCTGATATTAGGAAAACTCAGATGATTTGCAATAGCACTTCTATTTTTCACTATGATATGTTGACTGTAAGTTAGAATTTAGAATTTGTAGTTTTGACTCATTTACTTTGTGTTACCATTGTTGATTGTAGAATTTAAATGTGGATTTATCAGCAATGTCAAATATTATATTTTCATAAATGTTGTGTGATATTTTGCCACATTTATATTTTAATTTTCAATTATCAACTAGTAAATGTGTGTTGCTTTAAATTATAAGTGTATCTGTAAACATAAATTAACATAATTTCTACTGTATATATGTAACATTTTATGTACAATATAATATCTTGTGTATTCATGTCAAACATGAATGATATATATACATTCACATTCAATATTTTTAAAATATTTTAATTAATGCTTACCACCATAATCATATCTTTTGTGGTAATATGTCTACTTTCACGAACAGGTCTGTATCTGTTTATTAAGTTAACAAAATTTTGATAATCATTAGCTGATTTGATAATCTTTTTCTGAGTTCCTTTTTACTGTAGTGAAAAATACTTCAGGATTGTGTCTATTTTCACTGTGTTTCTGTTCATTGATGAACATGAATTCTGATTGTTTTCCTCAAATCACAAAATGTCTGTGAAGGAATTTTATATTCATTTTAAACAGGCTGATTTGTGATATGATTCCCTATTAACAGATTTCCTATACAGAGACTGCAAAAAAAAATCAAATTTGAATATGTCTTTGGGAGTGAAAAAAAATTAAGGAGTGACTACTCACAGTTTTATTGCTGAAAATCAGCTTTTTATTTCTATCAAGATGTCAACTCATGAATTTAAAAGAAATCAAGGACAAGAATATAGAAAAGTTTGGAGGGAGAAAACAGAATGTAGGAATGATCAAATTACATTAAAATCTTATATTAAAAAAAATCATTGTTTTCAAATGCACTTCTTTCCATTCCCTAGGATAGAGTGAAATCAAATTCACTGAACTTCCAAAGGCCACTGATCTGTAACATAGATGAGACAAAGGTATGTTCCCAGGTTTAAGAGGGTGGGTTTGTGCTTATAAATTGATAATTTCAAATAGATGTAGCAGTATCCATCAATATGGAATAGTATGCCAGGTTACCTATATTATTAGTGGTAAATGTGAGGTGCCAAATTATTTTCTTAAATATGAAAACAAATTGAAAAATATTATTAATAAGATTCATACATGTCACCTCAAATAACAAACTAATTTACATTACCATACATTTCAATACAGGAGTTTATTAGGCCACTAATAAAAAAAGAACAAGATTCATTTATGCAAAACACTTTGCTACAAACAGTGAAAATGTAAAATGCTAAAATGAAAGTATTGAAAATGTATAAATACTTTGGTAAGCATGAAATTTGGATTTCATGTGATATATCGTGCAAATGTTTTCCCCACGACACTGAGCACCTTCAACCATGTTTCAATGGCCACAGAAAGAATCTCTTTTAATCCCTTAATCCTCAGCATTCTTTCTTTCCATTCTTCTCACTTAGGAATATTTAGAAGCCCTCCTATCACACAGAACTCTACTTTAGTTTTTGAATTGGTTGTGTTCTCTTCTTGCATACTTTTCTTACATACCACATATCTCATTAAACTATTTCTTATTTTATATTCATCGTGGATCTTATATAGAGTCCTTCATTGAACATCATAGATGTGACAGAGTGAATAGTAATTCATAGTGTTGTTTAAATCTTAATCTGTAGATTCCATACATACTAATTCATATAGGAAAATAAATTGTTGACCTGTGAGTCAGAGGAATACATTGAGAGACAACAGACCTCAAATGATGAGATTTTGGATTATACATAATCAAGTGTTTTTTTTTTTTTTTCAGTCTGAGAAAGGAATAAGAAGCAGTGATGAATGATAGCTTCATTACATTGATGTCTTGGAAGAGAAAGGCCAAGTGCTGCTGGGAGTATCTTTAGAGGCTCAAGAGAGGGTATTTGATGATATTCATCTCTTAAGCTCTCTATTAGGATTGTGACCTATAGGTACGTAGACTCCAAACTCTGAAGTCAGATAGTGCTTTTGACTTCCAAACTAGACTTCCAAACTAGACAGGAACTAATCTGTGGTTAATCCACCATTTTTTAAGTAAACTGCTGTAATAACTTCGATAAACAGAAAACCAATACCATTTATATCAGATCAGTCAACTTTTTTTTTTCTTTTCTCTTTCCTACTTGAATTTTGATATGGTAGTTATTCTGTTGCTTATCAACAGATTTTAAATTTTAACAGTACATCAGGTCCTTAAAGTTGTGATGCTGCTGAGATAAGAGTGCTCCATCTTTTAAAAATAATTCTACAGGCTCAAAATAGTAACTGCTAGACACTTATCTGCTGTGTTAGAAAGTATATGTTTACCTTAATGCTCCGATATTTATCTTAAGTAATATTGGATTAAAAATGTATTATTTCAAAGGAAATTATATGAAGTTGTACAAAAACTTTTTGGAAAGATAATATATCCACAGTTGTAGGAATTGGTGTTTCATACAATATATTTTCTCTTTACAATATACATTCCAGGTTGTTTTATTTTTTTCCAGTACTGAAAACAACACTAACAGAAGGCAGAAGAAAGAAAATGGGAAAAAATAGTTGAGGGTAAGATTTGTAATATAATCACTCCTGATGAGAGCTGATAGACTAGGATCAGAAGGAAGGAGAGGAAGACCTCCCCTATCAGAGGACTTGGGGAGGGGCATGCATGGAGAAGGGGGAGGGAAGGTGGGATAGGGAGGGGAGGAGGGAGGGGTTTCTGAGGGGATACAAAGTGAATAAAATGTAATTAATAAAAATTAAAATAAAAAGTTTTGTCATATAAAATGACACTCATGAAACTTAATATTCTTTTTTTCAGGTCTTTTTCTTTTAAAAATATTTGATTTTTTCATAATTTATTCATTATATAGCCCAACTGAAACCCTCTGTCAACTACTCCCAGTCCCACCCTCCCTCCCTCTTCAACCTTACTCTCTTTCCCTAGTCCACAGAAAGGTGGAGTTCTCCTCCCCTGCCATCTAGCCATAGCTTATCAAGTCTCCTCAGGACTGCCTGTATCCTCTTCCTCTGTGGCCTGGCAAGACCACATCCCCAGGGTCAAGTGATCAAAGAGCATGCAATTGAGTACAAAGACAGCCCCTGCACTCCTCACTAGGTGACCCACATGGAGACTGAGCTGCCAATTGGCTACATCCAATTAGGGGGTCTAGGTCCTCTCTATGCATGGTCCTTGGCTGATGCATCAGTTTCTGCAAGACCTCCTGGGTTCAGATTATTTTTAATTTTGTTGGTCTTCTTATGGGGCTCCTGTCCTCTCCATGTCCTTTTATTTCTCCTGCCTCTTCCATAAGACTCCCAAAGTTTGGCTGTGAGTTTCAGCATCTGCTTCAATCCCCTGTTGCATGGAGCCTTTCAGAGGACCCTTTATAGTAGGTAATAGCCAGAATCTAGATACAACCTAGATGTCCCTCAAAGGAGGAATGACTACAGAAATTATGGTATATTTACTCAATGGAATACTGCTCAGCAATTAAAAACAAGGAAATCAGGAAATTTGCAAGGAAATGGTGGAAAATAGAAAAGATCATCTTGAATAAGGTATCCGAGAAGCAGAAAGAAACACATGATATATACTCACTCATAAGTGCTTATTAGACATATAATATAGGCTAAGCATACTAAAATCTATTAAGAGCCTGCCATTGACTTCATGTCATAAATAGTCCCTATTTCCCTTGCTAGGGTACCTACTTGGATTCTGAGCTACCATGAGCTACATCTGAACAGAAGTTCTAGGTTATATCCATACATTGTCCTTGGTTAGAGAAACAGTCTCATAACAGTCCCCTGTGCCCAGATATATTTGGTCCTTGTAGAGCTCCTGTCCTCTCCAGGTCATATTAACTCCTCTTCTTTCTTACGGTTCCCTGCACTCTGTGGAAGGTTTGGTTATGAGTCTTAGTATCTGCTTTGATACACTGCTAGGTAGAGTCTTTCAGAGGCCCTCAGTGGTAGGCTCTTGTCCTGTTATTTGTTTTCTCCTACATCCAATGTCCATCCCATTTGTCTTTCTAAGTGAGGATTGATCATCTTACCCTGGGTCTTCTTTCTTGTGTATCTTCTTTAGGTGTATAAATTTCAGTATGTTTATCCTATCTTATAGGCCTATATAAGTGAGTATATACCATGTGTGTCTTTCTGCTTTTGGGATACCTCACTCAGGATGATCTTTTCTAGGTACCACTGTTAACCTGCAAATTTCATGATTTCCTTGTTTTTAATTGCTAAGTACAGGAAGACGCTAGGAATGATGCTTAAATCTCATACAGAATGGGAAACAGGATAGACACCAGAATCAGTGGAAGAGAGGAAACAGGATGGGATACTTAATATTCTTAAAAACACATAATAAAAGATAAAAATGTTGACATACATATATCAATGTTTTGATCATATATATAACATATTTTATATTATATATTAATTATCATATATAATGTATATATATACATATATGTGTGTATATATACACATATATGTTGTCTTGGCTCAGGTCCTATCTATAGGATGGCATTGATCAAATGCATCAGAGATTCAGCCAAAAGTGATGAACTATTTGAGGTGATGTTTTTGGAAAGGCAAGTTTGGGGAATGGTATTGAAGTCAGTTTGTTTAGGTTAACTTAAAGCAAAATACTTTGCAATGGTTATTCATGAGATATTGGGTGTTCCTTTGTCTTGATAGTTAGCAAGTTTTGTTATACCCTAGCAGAAGAGTGATACATAATAGAAAGTGACACAGACTTTGTGTATCTCTCTCTAAATTTAAATCTCAGTTCTACCAACTAAGAGTTTTGTGATGTACAGAAGATTACTTGTACTTTTCTATTCTGAGGTAATTGAAAACAGGGAATAAACTAATAAATGTTGCGATCATTTGATTCTCAGTGTATAGATTTTGTAGCATGCATATGGGATACTTCTGAATTTGTTCATTTTCTTCATCTATTACAGGGTAACCCCTCAGTGTCTCACACCATGATGACTATCAGATCTGGGAGGAAATACTTCTATTTATTTACTTTTTAATTTAAATCTCGTGATGATATTTTTCAACAAGGACCCACAGACTATTGAACCATGGCTCCTTGGAATCACACAGGTGTGAAAGAATTCATACTGGTAGGCTTAACTGAAAATCCTAAGTGGCAGGTTCCTCTCTTCTTGATTTTCAGCCTAATTTATTTCATCATTCTTGTGGGTAATTGGGGGATGATTATCTTGATCTGGTTGAACACCCAACTTCATACCCCAATGTACTTCTTCCTTAGTAATCTCTCCTTCTGTGATATCTGCTACTCTACTGTCATTGCTCCTAGGATGCTCATCAACTTCTTATCAGAACTTAAGTCTAGTTCATTTTTTGGTTGTGTTCTGCAGAGTTTCTTTTTTGCAGTATACATAACTACAGAAGGCATCCTCCTGTCTGTGATGGCTTATGATCGTTATGTGGCTATTGCAAACCCCTTAATGTATACAGTTATTATGACCCACAGCATCTGCACTCAGATGGTTCTTGCATGTTACATGGGTGGCCTCATGAACTCCCTGACTCACACAATAGGTCTACTCAGACTAGACTTCTGTGGCCAAAACATTGTGAATCACTTCTTCTGTGACATCCCTCCTCTTCTGAAGCTTTCATGCTCTGATGCACACATCAATGAAATGCTGCTTTTGGTCTTGTCTGGAGTGATTGCTATTTGCACTTTCACCATCGTTATGCTGTCCTATATCCACATTTTCATTGCCATCCTGAAAATCCGTTCAGCAGACGGAAGGCGCAAAGCCTTCTCCACTTGTGCCTCTCACCTGACAGCTGTGATACTATTTTATGGTTCTGTAACTTTTAGCTATATCCAGCCGAGCTCTCAGTACTCCATGGAACAGGAAAAAGTCTCTGCTGTGTTTTACACCTTGGTCATCCCTATGCTGAACCCTCTGATTTACAGCCTGAGGAACAAGGATGTAAAGGAAGCAGCCAAGCGGTCAATTTATAGGGAGAGGAGTATCTCCTGAATCTCTCCTTTTTCTGGGTTTGAGCATATGGTGTGAACCTTTAAACTGGCGTATTAAAATGCATTAAAATCTTATCATAGTGTGATAGAATTTTAGACTATCAATATTTAATAATTTTTATTGATCAAATACTATATTTCTCAGAAGAAACTTGGAATGTCCCTAATAGTATGACTTTTATGGATTTTTTCACATGCCTCTACAAAGTCTCCATAAAGTAGAAATGATTTTCTCCAATTTTGTATATAATTTTAATAGTATGATAAGTATCTGGAAAAAAAAAGTACCTCATGACCTAAATTTTTACACAAACTAACTTTCATGAAATGCTTATTTTGTTACAGGTGCTGTGACATATAAAAATGCACAGGATTTGTAGCTGAAATTATTAGATAAGTATGTAAGAAAGGAATCTCTTTGGCATGATAGAATAAAACAGATTTGCTCTTAAATGGGGCTCTGATGTAAAACTGAACTAATGGCAGACACTGCCTGTTTGGGTAACAGCTTGAGACTAAGTAGGTCATCGTCCTAGTGTAAAACTGGGTAGGACTGATCCAATAAAAGGATGCTGTAAAAAATGCCTCTCAAGGACGTTATGATACACTTCACATGAGGTCCTTGTTGAGCCGTCCTCACAGAAGCTTCCTGCTGCAGCAGATTGGAACAAATAAAACGACCAACAGTTAGATAATATGCAGAGTGTGAGAGACATTTAAACACTCTTTCCTAAATAAGATGTCTGCATCGAAACACTCCTATCAGAGCTCAAGGCACCTGGTGAAGAGTAGGCAGAAAAGGTGTGAGAGCTAGAGGCTATAGAGGACACTAAAATAAAATTTAAAAATAAAATCCTGTAACTCAACAAGTGATACAGTCATATGAACTCACGGAGTAGGAATATGAGACAGATGGGGTCCTACAACTAAATAATAATAATAATTATAAATAAAATAAGAAAGGAGACACATGCTCCCACCCCTAACCCAGAATAAGAATATCTCTCAATGAGAATATCTCTCAAATTGATAACCACTTACATGAAAAATTTAGGTTTCTCCAAGGGAGTCTTCCTGGGGTAATAAACTACTCTTAAGAGTATGCCACATGCTTAGTCATGGATGGCCAATAGAAAACAAAATCAGTGATCAATGACATCTTTGAGTGCTCCTTGTTTCATAATTTCAGGATATCTTTTTTCATTTGTTTTTTTTTAAATTTTAATTGTAAGTTTTTAAATTAATTACAGTTTATTCACTTTGAATTCCAGATGTAGCCCCATCCCTCACTCTGTCCCAACCCCAACCTTCCTCCCTCATATCCTCCCTGCCCCTCTCCAAGTCCACTATTAGGGGAGGTCCTCCTCCCCTTCTAACTGACCCTAGCTTATCAGGTATCTTCAGGACTGGTTGCAATGTCCTCCTCTGTGGCCTGTCAGGTTTGCTCCCATAAATGTATGCATGTAAGCATATATGTATATAAATAATCTAATGTATATATATATGTATATATGTATTCTGATTTTACTTTATAATTTTTGTGTATATCTTATGCCTTTTATAGTTTTTATTGGATTCATGAGTGTCTGAATAAGTGGATATTTATCTATATCTTTGTCTTGTGAATTTTCTTGGGTTCTTTTCTTTCTCTCTTTTAAAATTCTATTTTATAATAGTTTTGTTTAATATTTTATTTTGTTCTATTATTATCCCTTATAAGCCCATTTATTTTTCTAACTAGAAACTGAAAAGGAGTGTATGCAGATGGGAGGTAAGATGAGAAGGAATTTGGAAGATTAGAGAGAGAAAATACCATAGTCAGGATAGCTTATATGAGAAAAAATATTTTCAATAAATGATAAAACAAAAAAGTCATTATTTATAATGAATGAAATCTTGAGGCATAAAAGAAAAGGGGACTAGCTCAAGCATCATAGATGTGAACATACCTGGGAACTAAATAAGAAAGGAGAAGGACAAACAAGTGATAGAAGAAAAAGACATACAAACATAGAAAGAGTTAGACAGAGGTTATAGGGGACATGTGATAGAAAGAGATGATTTTCTGGTGCTGGTCTGTGTTACTAGAATGGAAGTCCAGTACATTCATTGTCTGTATACTTCAAGCTCTTCATTTTTAATTTGTGTAAGAAAGATTAGCATTTTCCTGTCTATGATGTCTTATGAGTGTATTGTAGTAATTTCAATTTTACTTATTTATTTCTTCATTACAATTTATTCACTTTGTATCCCCACTGTAGCATCTTCCTTCTTCTACTACTAGTCCAACCTACCCTTCTTCTTCTCCCTCTATGCCCTTTCCTTAGTCCACTGATAGGGGAGGATCTCTTTCCCTTCTATCTGACCCTAGCCTGTCAGATCTCATCATGGCTGGCTGCATTATCTAAGCACTATCACTCAGATGGTTCTTGAATATTATTCTCCCTGAGTAATGAGATTCCTAATTGCTTATCCAATACTAATTGGTCAGCACTAAAATTGAATACATACAAACAACACAAATAGACACAACAGATTGCACTTCTCTGTATTTGTGTATGTACAAATAAAAGAGGCCTTAAGTTTGAGAGTGGGTGACATTAGAGGAGCTAGAAAAGGAATTAGAGAAGTTATATAATTATAATTTAAACAGAATGAATTTATCTAAATTAATTTATCAAAGAAAAAAATTTTAAAATGTAAAAGTAAATTAAAATTAGGAAATACACTCTTACAATTGAGAAAATGAATAATTATGTTACACAGGTGTCATAGATTGAACAGCAGACAAATAAATGATGTTTTATATAAATTCCGTCTATAAGTTGTGGTGTTGGTTCTACGGTTTGGAGGGCCATTAGGAACATCTTTGACATAAAGCAGCACAGGTGGGGTTGTACTAGGTCCTCTATTCTAAGGCTTAAGTAGTGCTTTTTGTTAATAGTAAACAAAAATTTAATTGTGAAAGCTAGAAAGAGTTATTATAAAAGAAGCTAGGTTTCCAAAGCGGTTGTACAGTTTTGCACTCCCACCAGCAAATGGAGGAGGAAGGGTTGCCTTTTCTCCACATCCCCTTCAGCATGTCTTTTCACTTGAGTTTTGAGCTTAGCCATTCTGATGAGTGTAAGATGGAATCTCAGAGTTGTTTTGATTTGCATTTCTCTGATGACTAAGGACACTGAGCATTTCTTAAAGTGTTTCTCCATCAATTGATATTAATGTAATGAGAATTCTCTGCTTAGCTCTGTACCCCATTTTAATTGGAATATTTGGTTTGTGGTCAAATCTCTTGAGTTCTTAATATATTCTGGATATTAGCCCTATATTGGATGCACAGTTGATAAAACAACCTAAATGTTACTCAATGGAGGAATGGCTACAGAAATTGTGGCACATCTACACAATCAAATACTACTCAGCTATTAAAAACAAGGAAATCATAAAATTTGAAAGCAAATGATGGAACTAGAAAATATCAATTCTGAGTGAGGTAACCAAGAAACAGAAAGACAATCATGTTATACACTCACTTATAAGCAGATATTAGCCATATAATATAGGATAAACACACTAAAATCTACAGATCTAAAGAAGTTAAACACTAAGGAAGACCCTTGGGAGGATGCTTAAATCTCATTGAGAATGGCAAACAGGACAGACACCAGAAGTGGCAGAAGAGAGGAAAAGAATGGGAACCTAATATAAAGGATCCTCCCAAAGGATCCACCCAACAGGGCACAGAAGCAGATGCACAGACTCAAAGCCAAACTTTGGACAGAGCACAGGAAGTCTTATGGAAGAAGGGGGAATGGAAGAGGATGGAGGGGACAGGAGCCTCACAAGGAGATCAATAAAACTAAGAAAGTCAAATTGGATGGACATTGGATGTAGGAGAAAACAAGTAACAGGACAAAAGTCTACCACAGAGGGCCTCAGAAAGACTCTACCTAGCTGGTTATCAAAGTAAATATTAAGAAACATATCCAACCTTTTGGCAGAGTGCAGGGAATCATATGAAAGAAGGGGAGATAGTATGACATAGAGAGGAGGACAGGAGCTCCGCAAGGACCAAATAGATCAGGGCACAGGGGTCTTTTATGAGACTGTCTCTCCAACCAAGGACCAAGTATGGTTATAACCTAGAACCCCTGCTTGTATGTAGCAAATAGTAGCTCAATACCCAAGTGGGTACACTACTAAGGGGAACAGGGACTATTTTGGATATGAACTCAATGGCTGCCTCTTCGACCTCCCCCCCCCCCC
>CM053752.1:59531470-59542846 GCA_028658305.1 Pachyuromys duprasi
AAGTGTTTTTCTGCCATTCTATAATCCATTACAGTCAGTTCTTTTTTAGCTCCATACCCCATTTTTTAATTGGATTACTTGGTTTCTTGCTTTTTAACTTCTTGAGTTCTTTATATATACTGGGTATTAGCCCTCTGTCAGAAGTGGGATTGGTAATGATCCTTTCCCAATCTGTAGGCTGTCCTTTCGTTCGGATGACAGTGTCCTTTGCTTTACAGAAGCTTTTCAGCTTCATGAGGTCCCACTTATTGATTGTTGATCTTTGAGCCTGTGCTGTTGGTGTTCTATTCAGGAAGTAGTCTCCTGTGCCAATAAGTTCTAGGGTCTTCTCCACTTTTTCTTCTAACCGGTATAGTGTATCTGGTTTTATGTTGAGGTTTGATCCACTTGGACTTTAGCTTTGTGCAAGGTGATAAATATGGATCTATTTTCATTTTTCTGCATACAGATATCCGGCTGGACTAGCACCATTTGTTGAAGATGCTGTCTTTTTTCCATTGAATGGTTTTGGCTTCTTTGTCAAAAATCAAGTTTCCATAGGTGTATGGGTTCATTTCTGGGTCTTCTATTCGGTTCCATTCATCCACTATTCTGTTTCTATGCCAGTACCATACAGTTTTTATTACTATTGCTCTGGAGTACAGCTTGAGATCAGGGATGGAGATACCTCCAGATGATCTGTTGTTGTAGAGGATTGTTTTGGAGATTCTGGGTTTTTTGTTTCTCCACAGAAGTTGAGTATTTTTCTTTCAAGGTCTGTGAGGAATTGTGAAGGTATTTTGATGGGGATTGCATTGAATCTGTAAATTGCTTTTGGCAATATGGTCTTTTTCACTATGTTAATCCTACCAATCCATGAGCAAGGGAGGTCTTTTCACCTTATAATGTCCTCTTCAATTTCTTTCTTCAGAGATTTGAAATTTTTTTTCATATAGGCCTTTCACTTTCTTGGTTAGAGTCACCCCAAGGTTCTTTATGTTATTAGTGGCTATTGTGAAGGGTGTTGTTTCCCTAATTTCCTTTTCGGCCCTTTTGTCTTTGGTGTCCACGAGGGCTTCTGATTTTTTTTGAGTTGATTTTGTATCCAGCCACTTTACTGAAGGTTTTTATCAGTTGGAGGAGTTCTCTGATTGAATTTTTGGGGTCACTCATGTATAATATTGTTTATATTTGCTTCATCTAGAACGTAGTCAACATGCATATATAACTTTTAATGGACTTTTTTTTGTCTGGGCTGATTATTCTCCCTCCAAGACCTAAAGACAACCTGATAAAACCCTCAATATCAGACATGAGAAGGCCTCTTTTGAGTTTCTGGACAGAGCTTCTGAAAGATAAAAAAAAATATACTGTGTATTGCTGCTGTCCTTGGTAATGCACCAGAAGTGAAAGGTTATTCACCATATACTTCAGAAACAGCCCAGAGAGCCATGAAATATAACTAACATGATGACCTCCTCTCTGAGGAACAGTTTCATGGCATCAAACTATCCACAGGATGGAAGTACAAAGAATCTCACTCAACTATGATGCCCATGAACCACATCAATAACCAGCATGGTATGATTACTCTTTATATACCTAAGGGTGCAATAATGACACACATAACTTGGCTGTACTGAACATTTCTGTAATTGGATGTAATATCTCTTCAATGAGGGATATAACAGGCCTGGTACTGGAGACTTACTCAGCTATTCAGTAGAGATAAAATTGGTATTGGAAGAGAATATACACCAATACTATTGTAGGTTGGTCTGATACTTGTCACTAGCTCTCAAGATCTGGGTACACATATCTGTTTTGTATAAATCTACCTTATTGGCTAATTAAACACCCTATAGCTGTACAGGGCAGAATGGGGTAGTCATGACTAAAGTTCCTTGGCTTGGGGAGGACAGAAAGAATCACAAGAAAGAGACAACATGGAAGAGAGGAGAAAGGAGGAGGTCATGATGGTTTAATGTGGACAAATAGCCATGTGGGCTGAGAGAAAGGACTCCAATAATGGCATGAAAATGCCCAGACTAAGAATACAAGAAAGTACTATGAGATTATGGATGGAAGGTAGACCAAATAAGGAGTATTAAGGTAAATGGCATTAGATGGCAACTGGGAGATGAATGGTGAGGATATTGAGAGAGTATAGTGAATTATCTGACTCAGGGTAATTAAGGCAATTAAAATCTGCCTTAATTATACCACTTCTAGGCATATATCCAATATATGTTCAAGTACCCAACAAGGACATTTGTTCAACCGTGTTTATAGAAGCTTTATTCGTAATAGCCAGAACCTTGAAACAACCCAGAAGTCCCTCAACAGAGGAATGGATACAGAAATTGTGGTACATGTACTCAATGGAAAACTACTCAGCAATTAAAACAAGTAATCATGAAATTTGCGGGCAAATGGTGGGATCTAGGAAAGATCTTCCTGAGTGAGGTATCCCGGAAGCAGAAAGATACACACAGTATATACTCACTTATAAATGGATACTAGAAATAAAGGATAAACATACTAAAATCTGTACACCTAAAGAAGTTAAGCAAGAAGGAGGACCATTGGTAAGATAATCAATCCTCACTCAGAAAGATAAAAAAGATGGTCATTGTAAGAAGGAATAAATAGGAAACAGAGCAGAAGACTACCACAGAGAGCCTCTGAAAGACTCTACCTAGCAGTGTATCAAAGCAAATGCTGAGAATCATAGCCAGACTTTGGGCACAGTTCAGGGAATCTTATGAAAGAAGGAGATAGTAAAACCTGGAGAGGATAGGAGCTCCACAAGGAGAGCAACAGAACAAAGATATCTGGGCACAGGGGTATTTTCTGAGACTTTTACTCCAACCAAGGAGTGTTCATGGTTATAACCTAGAACCCCTGCTCACATGCAGCCCATGGCAGCTCAGTATCCAAGTGGGTGCCCTAGTAAGGGGAAAAGGGACTGTCTCTGACATAAATTCAATGGCAGGCTCTTTGACCACCCTCCCTCTTTGAGTAGGTAGCAGCCTTGCCAGGCCACAGAGGAGGACAATGCAGCCAGTCCTGATGAGACCTGATAAGCTATGGTCAGATGGAAGGGGAAGAGGGCCTCCTCTATCAGTGGAATTAGAGAGGGGCATGGGAGGAGATGAAGGAGGGAGGGTGCGGTTGGGAGGGAATGAGGGAAGGGCTACAGCTGGGATACAAAGTGAATAAACTGTAATATATATATTTAATAAAAATAAAGATGTAACAGGTGTCTATGTCTTATTATTTGTGATAGTAGGTTAAATAATCCTTCCATGATAATCATAGAGCTAACAATAAATATATAGCCCAACCCTCACCTTTTTTATATTTACTACAACACCGTACTTTACTAAACAAACATAATACCTAACAACAATCTATATGAAAGATAAGTGTCATCTTTAGCCCTTATCAAGGAAACTTCTCTTTGCAATGAAGACTGATACAGAAAAACACAACCAATCGATAAACAGAGTTGTGGATTCTTTCCCAATGGATATATCTATGAAACACTCCTATACCTAAGCCTCATGAAACATTGTTCAAGTGAGAGTGGAGAGATTTTAAGAACTAGAGTGTCAGAAAATTTGCTGGAGAGTGAGTCTTCTAGGAATGCCAGAAGCTGCACCCATAGAATCTCACCGTACTTTATAAATCTGCCTGAACA
This sequence comes from Pachyuromys duprasi, assembly GCA_028658305.1. Lineage (NCBI taxonomy): Eukaryota > Metazoa > Chordata > Mammalia > Rodentia > Muridae > Pachyuromys > Pachyuromys duprasi. The sequence goes on from CM053752.1 coordinate 59,535,153, forward strand.
TTATATTTAAAAAGATAATATTAATGGACATGACAAACTAGTTTGGGAAAAGTCTTTGAGGCCTTAATCTAGATGAATAAGTATAAGCAACTGAGAAAATTTGGAAGAGGAAGATGAGGTCTTCCGCCTGTAAAAAATACATCTCTCAGTGCCCAGAGCCAAAGAGTGAGTCCTGAAAACAATATATAAATAACATTATATGGACTTAATAGGTTATCTTTGGGAATATATATGTGTGTGTGTATATACACATTCCTTAACAAGTGATGGGAAATGAAGACATGGAATTTAAGCAAAACAGGGAGAGGTCTATACGAAAAGGAAGAAAAATGTAAGTTAAATATAAAAATAAACAAAAGGGTGGAAATGTAATTATATGGTGATTAAAGACCCTTCCATGAGAGCCCAGAACCCAGCAAACAAGAATTTAGTAATTCAAAACTTCTCCAAGGACAATATGCTTGACCTTTTTTCCCTGAGAAAAATATTCGTTTAACAAAAACTATTATATTATTCAGCTCTTATTAGTATGTTTAAATAACTGTAGATATTGAAGTTATTATTCTAGTTTACTGCTACTTTTGTATGCAGTACAAAAGTACTGCAATATGTTGCCTATATGTTTTGGTTTCCAATGACATATTAGTGATTTACTTATACATATTACTCTTCAATTATAAACATTTAGTATGCTATTTAAGCCTAAATTGAAGGTTCCTTCATATTTTTAATAAATATTCAAGAATTCTGTCTACTCAGTGTCTCAGTGTTCCAATGTGACAAAAATGTTGATTAAGAAATATATACAAGTGCCCTAATTGGCTATATTACCAATATCACAGAGTATCTAGTGTATGAAAATTTACAGAGGAACATATACATTTACAGTTCATATACATATACATTTCATATACATATACATTTCAAATGAAGCCTAATCAAGTTGTTTGTGTTTCACATTGAATATATATATATATATATGTATATCCATAATTACTACCATTAAAATATAGTTATAAAATGATTTGACAATAGAAGTGTTTGATATTATAACAATGTTGGCATGCATGTATAAAATAAGTAAATCGACTATGATATTAAATTAGAAATATTTTCTGTTTGTCATTTATTTGCAGTGCTACACTTTTGGAAAGACAGCAAGGCCCTTTACTTCCTCAGGGCTACCTGTACCTTTTTTAATGAATCCCAGTGTTTACAGTGCCCTGGGGATTCCATCCTTCAAAGGCAAAAAGCCAAATATAAACTCAACAGAATGAAAATTTAGAAATAGACCAATTCTGCTTCTTCATATCAGGTAGGTGTCTTGCTTGCATATTGCGACAAACATTTATGAACGTCTTCACAGGTTTTCAAAATGAGCAATATCCCTGTGCAGGAATAAAAAGTGATGCAAAGCCACATGATTCTAACCATTCTGCCTATCCAATTCAGAAAACAGATTGGCCAAATGCCACAGTCAATGGTTGCTTCTGAGACACTCTGTAAGCTTTTTCTATGTTTCCTTTGATAGCTATGTTTAGTGCAGTGTATTTTCACTGGTTTTGAGTTGAACACAGAATTTATTTCAATAAATCTTTTCATTTATAGGATTCCTATAAAGTGTTGATGTTTGTTAATTTGAGTAAGAAATCAATAAACAAAAATTTGGCTTAATTATTAGAGCTAAGCATTAGATATTCAAATATAAATTTATTAAAATATAACAGTTTAAGCAAACGAGAACAGGTAACATATTCCAAACTAAATTGCAATCAGTTAAATTAAGATATCCGTGATAAAATCAATGAAATTAAACAAAACCAGAAATATTATAAATTCATTTTTCTTAAAATAAAACCCAATAGGGGTAAATGATGAACATATACCAAAAATTATTTTAAAAATAAATAAATCCAAAATGTGATTGTAAAATTACAGAACACTAACTTATTTTGTCTTTATTTTCTGTGTTTTTAGCCTTAAATTAGCAATGAATACCTGTGTACTTTATGTTAGATATGACAGTTTTTCAGGATGTTTCCAAGTGATATCCATAACTTCCCCTTGATGTACTTTTGCAAACAGAGCTACTTGGTTTTAAAAAGCTGAGTGTTCTGGTAGAAAACAACCCATCATTTTAATTTTTGGTTTCAGTAAAGTACAGAAAGTCAATGCTGATTTGTAATATTTTACTTGTTATTTATTGATGAGACAAATCTGAGCCCCTACTCTATCATCCTTTATTATAAAAGTCAGGGAAATACATTCTTAGGTGATTTGGGTAACTTGATTGTGGAATATCAGATTTACAAATGTTCAGCTAACATGTAGTTTTCCTTCAAACTTGTGTGAAATGTTCTCTAAATTTGCACTACTGAAAACTCTTGTGCACGAGCATATTATATATTCCTAATATTCCTTCATTAAGAATTTCCCAGGACCTTTTCTGGGGGTTGTCTGGGTGACCTGAGGTGGGTCTGCCCCTGATTGGCAGCTCAGTCTACATGTGGATTGCCTAATGAGGGGATCAGGGACTGCCTCTATCATGAACTCACTTGACTGCGCTTTGATCACTCTCTCCTGATGGTGCAGCCTTGCATGGCCGCAGAGGGAAAGGATCCAGGCAGTCCTGATGAGACTTAACAAGCTATGGGCAGATGGCAATGGTAGAGAACTCCCCCTTTCACTGGACTAGGAGAAGGGGATGAGGGAAAGATGGAGCAAGGATGGGTCTGGGAGAGCTAAGGGAGAGGGCTTCAGTCAGGATACATGATGAATAAATTGTGAAGAAAACTTAAATTAAAAAACTAAAGATTTGGAGCAAAAAAGGAAAGAAAGAATTTCCCATACTTTATAAATATATTAGAAATCAACCAATGATACTATTTATTTGAGATTATATTTAAAATTAAATTAACCTAATGATACAACTTTTATGAATTAAATTTATATCTATAAGTCATCAAATTTGTCATAAGAATATAAACTCTTGCTTAAAATGGATTTGTGCACATGACTTCAGGTATTAAAGGACAAAAGAAAAATGTCAAAGCATTATAAAAAATCTGATTTTGGCTAACACATAATTGAGTACTTATGGTAAGTGCTATTTACTGTTAAAAGGCTAATTTTGTCAAGTAATGGAACAAGGTCATTTAAAGAAGTAAATCTCATTATTAAATTTCAGTTTCATTTCACAGTACAGATACCCTCGGTCTCGTTTTATTTATTGTATGCTATAAATTAAATTGTTTTCTATGTGTCAGTTTATATTTACATAAACATACATATATATATATACATATATAGTATATTTATATTGTGTTTTACTGTTTAACTTACATAAATATGATACTGAACATTTTAGGGGCTGTTTTGCACTTACTATTTTTTAAATTTTATAAATCAAGAAAAAAGAAAACAGAACTACATTCCAGACAATGATAGTATCTTAGTTACTTTTCTATTGTTATGAAAAGAAACCTGATCAAGATAACATTTTTTAAAAATTCTTCTTTCATACATTTCATCCAGATCAGTTTCCCCTCTCTCCACTTTTCCCAATGTGGGCAATGCTGAGAGAACTTTGTTTGCTGGCTTGTTCTCTTTTCCCTGGAAGGCAAGGTTCCTCTCTTTCATTCTGGAAACTGAGAATATCCTGTTCCTCATAACTGTTGAGGGTACACTGTGTGAATGTGTGTAAATGTGTATCTCTGCATATTCAATTATTGCTTGCTAAGCTGACAGAACTAAGTACTAGCCTGATCTTGGTATTGTTATTTCTACAACCCTTCACCAGCATCATGTTTTATAAATATATATTCTTCCTCACTTGCTTATTGGCTGTACTAAAGAGCTGATAACCAATAGCTGGGCAAGAAGTGGGGCAGAACTTCCAGGCAGAGACAAGGATCCTAGGAGATGCAGGAGATTGGGGGACAGATGTGGAGACAACAGGACAGACTGCAGTGGAGCAGAGGACCGTATAGAGCTAGCCGTGTAACAGGTCATGGCAAGAAAGATAGCTGGGATTTTGGTCATATAGAACAGGATAGACATGCTACAATAAGCCCGATGAGCATTTTAGGCTTCATGTGAGCTCACTAGTTAGGAGAGTGGGCAGTATCTCTGGTATGGATTGTGTTGCCTGCTTTCAGATCACTTCTCCCTGATGGGACTTCCCTACCAGGCCACAGGGGGGGAAGACTAACTTAGTCCTCAAGTAAGTAGATGAGCAGGAGTGTCTGGGTAAGGAGGTTCCCCTATTCTGAGTAATAAGGGAGAAGGAATGTGTGAGGGATGGTAGGACTGGGAGGAAAGAAGGGAGGGGCCTGTAAATCGAATTAGTGAATTAAACAATAAAAAAAAAAAGATAGTTGGGATGAGCTTAGAGTACCTAGGAGATTGCTGGAGCTGAAAGGCCTAAGCTTTAAAACATTAGACAATTTCTGTGTTGTTATACTGCTCTCGGGTCCTAGGAAGTTGCTCTGTACATGTCCTGTTGACTAAACTCTCCACCAGGAAAAAAGAAAAAGAAAAAAAGACAGAAAAGAGATCTGATTCTTACTGTGTCTTTCAGAGTATTGAACGTTTTTTAAGTCTTCCTTTATGTGATACACGATGCTAATTTTAATTCCTCAAGGAGAATAAAAAAAATTAATAATTTTTCACACTGCTAATTTGAATTTAACTTGGATTGTTATATTTGGTGAAAACTTTGCAATTCTTGAAATATGTTAATAATTTCATGACCACAAACTGTAATCTCTGGATGCCCCACCGCCATGTTCTTTGCAGATCTCCTATAAGGAAAGTATATCAATGGCTGAGAGAAATTTGAGTGTGATAACTGAGTTCATCCTCCTGGGACTGACTGATGACCCTGCATTGAATACTGTACTCTCTGTGCTGTTCCTCTTAATCTATGTCGTTACTGTAGCAGGTAATTTGTGGATTATCATAATAATTTTAGCTACTGATCAACTTCATTCCCCCAAGTACTTTTTCCTTTGTCACTTGGCTTTCTTGGATGTCTGCTATTCCTCAGTCTTTCTTCCCAAAATGCTGATAAACTACTTGGTAGGACAAAAAACCATCTCATACCATGGCTGCCTCCTACAGTATTCTTTTGTCAACATGTTCCTCACTGCAGAATGCTTTCTCTTGGCTGCAATGGCCTATGATCGGTATCTTGCTATCTGCAGTCCACTTCACTACACATGTTTCATGACCCCCACATTTTGCATCTATCTGGTATCTGCCTCTTACCTGCTGGGGTGTGCCAACTCACTTACTCACCTGAGGAGTCTTCTCAAACTGACTTTCTGTGGACCTAATGTTGTAGACCACTATTTCTGTGACATCCCATTGCTTTTTAAGCTCTCCTGCTCTGATACCCACCAAAGTGAGGTTTTATTCATTGTTTTTTCTGGGGCTACAACTATAACTACATTTCTGATAGTAGTCACCTCCTACCTGGGGATTCTTATGACTGTCCTGAAAATACATACTGCCAGGGGAAGTTATAAAGCTTTATCAACATGTGCCTCCCACCTGACTGTGGTAACACTCTTCTATGGAACAGTAATATCTACTTACCTTGGAACCAGCTCAAGCTACCCGCAGGATACAGAAAAAATTGTGTCTGTGTTTTACACGCTTTTGCTGCCAGTACTGAATCTTTTGATATACAGCGTGAGAAACAAAGAGGCCAAGGAAGCCATGAGAAGAATGATTAAGAGAAAAGTATTTGCCCAGTAAGCATAAAATCCAAGCAGAGAAAATTTAAGGCACATTTATTGATTCTACACACTAAGGTGTCGTTAAAGATCTACAGTGTTCCAAGAAGTGGCAAGTAAGATATTTTGAAAGCAGTTTATATTCAAACACACCTTTATGGTAGGCTTTTCATTTTTAATGCTAGTATTCACATTCATTAATTATTCACCATTCTTTTTTTCTCATATATACAGCATATATATGCCATAATATGAAAATATGGTATACAATAGGGTAATATATAATATATAAATATATTATATTATATATAATAGGGTAACATATTACATAATATATTATATACTACATATATTATATAATAATATATATTATATTATACATAATATATTATATTATATATTATATAGTCTATGTTATATGTAATGTATTTATAATAAATTTTAAAATTACACTTTTCCAATAGCTCAAGCTCCATTGATTTCCTATGTAGACCCTTTCTGTTTATAACTTTTTTGGGAGGGAGCATACCAGTAGCTCGAAGAATTGCATTAAGGTTACAGATGGGTCAGAGATTAGGACTTATTTCTGTCACATATATCGATGATGTGGGAAGCAAAGTTTATTCATATTCCCTGGAAACAAATAAAAGATCCATATTCTCAACAATTACAGAAACAAATCGGTATACCTAGTTTAACTGTGAAAGGGAAAACAGGATAAGTAAACATGTATGAAAAACAAAAGGCATTTAGCTAAACACTAAATGCAGACAGGAAACATTTACTGAGTTTGTTTTATGCTACCTCAAGTGTGCTCCTCTGTCTTGTTTTCTACATCAACAATCCCAACCCCCCATTGAGGGAACCATTATATTTTTTCTTTCTCTGTGAAGATGCCTTAAAGAAAGGATTATTGCCATCTCAGCTTTCACAAACTTCTGCCACAGTAATGATAAGAACACTCTGACAGAACATTTCTCCCTTGCAGAATATCTGAAGTATTTTCTTAAATAACTTCATGTCACTGATATTTACTTCTCATTATTTGTGATTCTCAAATATGATTCTGAAAAATCCAATGTTCTCTACAGTAGATTGGCTTCATTTTCCATCATTGGCTATTTAAAAATAAGACTGTCATTTTTCTTCAAGATCAAAAGGGAAAGGAAGAGGGAAAAAACCCACATAAACATTCATTATTAAGGAGGAGAACTGATTACAGAAGCAAATTGTATCTACATTTTTTTACAACTCTCTCAGGCTAAACAACTCAGATCAAAGGACCTGAGAATGGACCACAGGTCAGACATGACCAAAGTCTGAGAGACAGATGTCAAAGACACATTATTTTATGCTTATGGGATAAGCCTTCTTCCAGTTCACTATTATAAATGTTATTTGTTATATATACTAGACATCTTTCATTGAAAATTGTAAAAACTGGAATATTTGGTCAACACTAGGAGATTTTTTCCCTCGTGGAAGTTTTACATTCTTCAGTTGAATAGAATTAATGAAACACCATTACAAATATCATCAATTGTCTCAGAATATACTGAAAATCACCAAAACTCAGAATTTAAGAACTTCCTCCAAATAAGTCTTCTGAAAAGACAATTTGCTTTACAAATAAAATGGTACTCAGAAACATATGTTATTTATATTCATATGTCATTTTTTAGTTGAGAGCACATTAACATTTTTTCCATTACTGCTATGTCTATAGTTCACAAAAGAGCATAAAGTGACCATGCTGTCTAACATATTTGTAATATTAATAATATGATTATAAGTTTGTAAACATGTGTTTATGCTTGTAGAATAATAAATAGTTCTAGTATTAGTGCATAAAGATAAATAAATGTCAAACTTTAAATACAGTTATTAATTTTCATTTTTCATGTACTAACAAGTATAGAGTCCTATACAATAGTATATGATGAAATAATTTTTTTT
>CM053752.1:59542946-59555526 GCA_028658305.1 Pachyuromys duprasi
AGTTTGGTCTTTGTAGAGCTCTTGTTCTCCCCAAGTCTCACCAACTTCCCCCAGATCTATTATTACTTCTCGCCCTCTGCCAAAGTCTTGATCAGTAGTCTTAATATCTGCTCTGATACATCGCTACATTGACACCCCCCCCCAGAGGTCCTGACAAGCTTTTTGAATGACAGTTCATCACCACACATCTTGATTTGACATACCCATTCCATTTTAAATATTGAACATATTAGATTTCTAAGCTTTATAATGATATGCACATGATAACAAAGCTTGTATATACTTATACAGTTGTCCTGGTTATTTTTTTGTCTGACTCAAGCCACAGTTGCAAAGAGGAGACAAAGTTGAGAAAATGTCTGTGTAAGATTGGGAATAGGCAAGCTTATAAGGGTATTTTTCAATTTTAGAAGTAGTACTAAGCCAAATATGAATGTGACCATCCCTGGACAGGTGGTCCTGGGTTCTATAAGAAAGCAGACTAAGCGATCTATGGTGAGCAAGCCAGTAAGCAGCACCAATTCATGGCCTCTGCATCAGTTCCTGCCTCCAGGTTCCTGCCTTGTTTGAGTCTCTGTCCTGACTTTATTTGATGATGATTGATGATTTGGAAATATAAGCCAAATAAACTCATTTTTCTCCTATTACATTAGTCATGGTATTCATGACTAAGATACTAGTCTAATTTTTTTACAAATGATTTTGTTTTCTGTGGATTTAGTTATTCAAAGGGAACATGCAGACAAATCACAGAGTAAAATATTTTGAGAAAAATGTTATATTCTGCTTGAGAAGGAAATTATATTAATTAAAATTTATAGCAAATATTCATGCAAAGAAAGGTCAGCAGAGCCAGTTCCCTATATACCTACTCCACATCAAACAGCCAGAGATTGAAGTCTTATGGCAAAAACAAAAAGTATTAATACATACAAGAATGCAGGATAACAACTATTGACATACAACTACATTCTATAAAATGCATGAAAGACTAAGAGTAACATTTTTGAGGTTTGGGAAACATGCTATACATATGATACACAGATACTGTTCTAATTTACGTAGGGCACCAAACACGCACTTTGAAATCATGATGTACTTTGGTATCCATTACCTGTGAATAGCACATGTTTGGGATAAATTGCTCATATATATTTTTATTTTTATTTATTTTTAATATTAGTTACATTTTATTAACTTTGTATCCCAGCTGTATCCTGCTACCTCCTTCTCTCCCAATCCCACCCTCCCTCCCTCATCTCCTCCCTGTCCCTCTCCAAGTCCACCGATAAGGAAGGACCTTCTCCACTTTCAACTGAACCTGGTTTATCAGGTATCTTCAAGACTGGCTGCAAAGTGTTCCTCTGTGGCCTAGCAGGGCTGTACCCCCTTGGGGTCGGGGGGGCAGGGAGGTCAAAGAGCCCTTCATTGAGTTCATGTCAGAAATGGTCCCTGTTCTTCTTACTAGGGATACTAGGGATCCCCACACTTGGATACTGAGCTACCATGAGTTACATCCAAGCAGAGGTTCTAGGTTATATTCATACATGGTCCAAGGGTGACACTAACCAAGCAAGTGAAAGACCTGTTTGGAAAAAAAAAAAAAAAACTAAAAAACTTCAAGTCTGAAGAAAGAGATTGAAGACATCAGAAGATGGAAAGATCTCCCATACTCATGGATTGGTAGGATTAATATAGTGAAAATGGCAATCCTGCCAAAAGCAATCTACAGAATCTATGCAATTCCCATCAAAATATCAACACAATTCTTTACAGACCTTGAAAGAAAGATTCTCAGCTTCATATGAAGAAACAAAGAACCCAGAATTTCCAAAACGATCCTGTACAACAAATCATCTGAAGGTATCTCCATCCCTGATCTCAAGATGTAATACAGAGCAATAGTAATAAAAACTGCATGGTATTGGTATACAAACAGAAAGGAGGATCAATGAAACCAAATAGAAGACTCAGAAATTAAACCACATACCCATGAATATTTGATTTTTGACAAAGAAGCCAAAACCACTCATTGGAAAAAAGACAGCATCTTCAACAAATTGTGCTGGTCCAACCAGATGTCTATATGCAGAAAAATGAAAATAGATCCATATTTATATTTTCATTAAGCTTCATTGAGCATTAGAAATTCTAATGCTAAAACTTTTTGAGTTTTTTTTAAACATGTGGTGAATCAGTACTTTGTTCCTCAGGATAACTAAGACATCCAAAGTGTTTGTACAAGTTTACATTCCCACCAGCAATGGAGGAGGATTACTCTTTCTTCACATTCTCTCCAGCATGTACTGTCACTTGAGTTTTTCTCAGGGTCGTTTTGATTTGCAGTTCCCTGATGGCTAAGAATGTTGAACATTTCTTCAGGTGTTTCTCTGCCATTCTATATTCCTCTCAGAGAATTCTTTGTTTAGCTCCGTACCCCATTTTTAAAATTGTATTACTTGATTTGTTGCTTTTCAACTTCTTTAGTTCTTTATATATTCTGGATATTAGCACTCTGTCAGATATAGGATTGGTGAAGATCTTTTCCCATTCTGTAAGTTGTCATTTTGTTTTGACAACAGTGTCCTCTGGCACTTTCTTGGGCAATTAGGAATGGCACTTCCTCGAGATCCAGCTATACCACTCCTAGGCATATATCCAAAACATCCTTAAGTAAACAAGGACATTTGTTTAAACATGTTTGTAGCAGCTTTATTAGTAATAGCCAGAATCTGAAAAACCCAAATGTCCCTCAACGGAGGAATGAATACAGAAAATGCAGTACATTCACACAATTGTGGACTACTCAGCAATTAAAAGCAAGGAAATCATGAAATTTGCAACAAATGGTGGTATCTAGAAAAGATCACCCTGAGTGAGATATTCCAGGAGCAGAAAGACACACACAGTATATACTCACTTATACGTGGATACTGGACCTATAAGATAGGATAAACATACTGAAATCTTTACACCTAAAGAAGATAAACAAGAAGGAGGTTCCAGGGTAGGATTATCAATATTCACTTAGAAAGATAGATGAGATGGATATTGGAAGAAGGAGAAAACAAGAAACAGGAAAGGAATCTATCACAGAGGGTCTCTGAAAGACTCTACCTAGCAGTGTATCAAAGCAGATGCTGAGACTCATAGCCAAATTTTGGGTAGAGTGCAGGGAATCATATCAAAGAAGGGGGAATTAATAAGACCTGTAGAGGACAAGGGCTCCACAAGGACCAAATATATCTGGGCACAGGGGTCTTTTCTGAGACTGTTTCTCCAACCAAGGACTGTGCATGGATATAACCAAGAAACCCTGCTCAGAAGTAGCCCATGGCAGCTCAGTCTCCAAATGGGTACCCTAGTAAGAGGAACAGGGAATGTCTCTGACATGAACTCAGTGGCTGGCTCTTTGACCACTATCCCTAACCTGAGGGAGGAGCAACCTTGTCAGGCCACAGAGGAAGACAATGCAGCCAGTCCTGATGAGACCTGATAAGCTAGGGTCAGATGGAAGAGGGGGGGAGGACCTCCCCTATCAGTGGACTTAGAGAGGGGCATGGGAGAAGATGAGGGAGAGAGGGTGGAATTGGGAGGGAATGAAGGAGCCGACTACAGCTGGGATACAGAGCGAATAAAATGCAAGTAACGTAAAAAAAAAAAAGTAAAAAGAAAACCATGCCCACAGTCAAATATTAGGCAGAGCCCACATTGGAGGTCTCCATCAAAGACTCCTGGGAGCTCAGGCATCCCCACAAAGGAGAGAAAAAGGAATTCTGGGGATCAGAGTGTCTAGGACATGGGATTTCATGGTCTCAGGATTCAACTAGGCAGGGTACATAGGGACTCACAAACACTCAAGCAGCAAGCACAGGAGAATGCCATAAGTGTGCACTAGGTCCTCTTTGTATATGTTATATGGTTGTTGGCTTGGTATTGGAGGGGGATGTTGAAAGTGGGAGTGGTGTGTGTGTCTCTGACTCTTTTCCTGCTCTTAGGGCCATTTCATCCTACTGGGTTACATCTCCCAGCCTTGGTGTGAGGATTTGTGCCTGGTTTTATTGGATGTTGTTGTGCTCTGTTCCTTTGATGTCCCTAGGAGGGCTGCTCTTTTCTTAGGGGAGACTACAGCTGTGGGGTGGGGTGGAGTGTACCTGAGAGAAAGGAGAGGTAGGGGAGGAATTGGAAGGAGTGGAGGCAGGGGAAGCTGCAGTGGGAGTGTATTGTATGAGAGAAAAATAAATTTTAAAAATATAAAAGTAGTCATTTATGAAAAGAATATTGGAAACAGTGTTTAGATAAGGGAATATCAATATTACACAGATATAAGAAAGTATTCTGTAAACACAGCTAAAAAAATGAAGAACTGAAGTCCTGAACTCTGTGAAATGTAGCATTGTATTCTATAAAGTTGGTAAACACATAGCTCCAAGGAAACTACTTGGAATAATGCTGTTAAGATTAAAATCTTCAGTGATATATAGTAGAAAGTCAGAGCTTTGGGTCTTAGAAAATTGCAGCCTTCCCAGGCCACAGAGGAGGACATTGCAGACAGTTCAGATGAGATCAGATAAGCTATGGTCAGATGGAAGAGGAAGAGGACGTTCCCTATCCATGGACATAGAGAGGGGCATAGGAGGAGATGAGGGGGAAAGGGTGGAACTGGGAGGGGGGAGAAAGGAGACTACAGCTGGGATACAAAGTGAATAAACTGTAATTAATATAAAAAATAAAAATTAAAAAAGATAATTGCTTTTCTTTATTTAGCTAAAATTTAAATCATGTTTTAATTTTTATGAGGTCCCATACTCCTTCCTTCTCCCTCCCTACCCCCTTCCCTATTCCTCAGAAGAAGGGAGCCCTTCTCTCTTACCATCTGACCCTAGCCTATCAAGTCTCATTAGGACTTCCAGCATCCTCTTCCTCTGTGGCCTGCCAAGGTCATCCCACCAGGGACAAGTGATCAAAGAGATGGCAACAGAGTCCATGTTAGAGACAGCCCCTGCTTCCCTTACCAGGGAACCCATGTGGAGAGTGAGCTTCCTATGGGCTACATCTGAGCAGGAGATCTAAGTCAATTCCATGAATAGGAATAGTTTCTATATGTATCACATGATTGGCAGCTCAGTCTCCATGTGGATCTCTGAGTGAGGGAAGCAGGGGCTGTCTCTATCATGAACTCAGTTGACTGCTCTCTGATCATTTGCCCCTGATTCTGCCTTACGAAGCCGTGGAGGAAGAGGATCCAAACAATCCTGATGAGACTTAACAAGTTATGGGCAGATGGCAATAGTGGAGAACTCCTCTTTTCAGTGGACTAGAAGAAGGGGATGAGAGGGAAAAGGAGGGAAGGTGGGACTGGGAGAGCTGAGGGAGGAGGCTTCAGTTGGGATATATAATGAATAAGCTATGGAGAAAAAATTAAAACTAAAAAAAGCATATGCCTATGTGGCCACTCTAAACATTAGCCATATAATATAGGATAAACATACTAAAATCTATAGCTCTAAAGAAGCTAAACAACAAGGAGGATCCTAAGGAAGATGCTTAATTCTCATTCAGAAGGGAAAACAGGATAGACATCAGAAGTAAAAGAAGACAAGGAACAGGACAGGAGCCTTCCACAAAGGACCTCTGAAAGACTCTGCCCACCAGGGTATCAAAGGATTTATTGAAATTCATAGCCAAACTTTGAGCAGAGTGCCTGAATCCTTATGGAAGAAGAGGGAGACAGAAAGTCCTGGAGGGGACAGGAACTCCACAAGGAAAACAACAGTGCCAAAATACCTGGGCCCAGAGGGGCCTGCAGAGGCAGACACTCCAACTAAGGACCATGCATGGAGAGGACTTAGACCCTCTGTCCAAAGGAAGCTCATTGGTTGCTCAGTTTCCAAGTAGGTTCCCTAGTAAGGGGTACAGGGACTATCTCTGATATGAACTCAGTGATTGGCTCTTTGATCACTGCTCCCTGGGAGTGCAGCCTTGCCAGGCCAGAGAGGAAGATGAGGCAGCCAGCCTTGATGAGACCTGATAAGCTAGGGTTAGATAAAAGGGGAGGAGGTCCTCCCATCAGGGGACTAGGGAAAGGGCATAGGAGGAGAAGAGGGAAGGTGGGTGGGACTTAGTGGAGACTAGGAAGGGGTCTGCAGCGTTAATACAATGTGAATAAATTGTAATTAATGAATTAAAAAGAAATAATAAAAAGAATATAATCTAAAAATTTGAACATGAGGGACACTCAGCTGCTGCTTTTAAAGAGTTTGTGTAATGACACTACTGATTTTTTTTCTGTTTTTCTGTTGTCCTCACTACACAAAGTAATTAATAAATGCTTAAATAGTGCTGAGATTTGCTTCTTGGTTCAAAGTCTGATTTTTCAAGATTCTACAAAGACTTGTAAGCTTTATATTGCTCTTTGGTATACTGCTATGAATTGCAGTTTCATAAATAGTGTTCTAGTCCCATTCCTCATAGCTTGCAAAAAAATAAATGTAATAACTCCTGTATTTCAACATCTAGATCATCATGATTCCTGACATTGTAGTACAAAAGACGAGGCACCATGAAATAAGCCAATATACTCCATGTTTGTTTGTTTTTGTTTTTTAATTTGGCCACCCCCATAATTTCTGGATCCAAGGAACTGAATATCAATTTCCATAAAATTTATTCACTTGGCAGAGGATTGAAAACTGGGATTAAGCTCTTTTTTTTTTTTCTTTTGGTAAGGATTGACTAAGCACGGTCTTTCAGTCACTTTGAATGACACTGACTTTATAGGAGAAGAAAGGATGTAGCATAAAAGGGCTACTTAATTCTCAGATCTTTCATTGAGAGGTCTAGTTGTGGCCTGGATCTCTGAAGTATCAATCATGGAGCCTCAGCTACCCCAAATTTAAAATGGTGTTTTCAATAGTACACATACTACATACTATTTTGTGTGTTGTATATATTTGATTCAGAAAACTTTTCCCATAAGGTTTATAAAGTAAATCATTTTTAAATCTTTTCATTGATTCATTTTACAATTGACAGAAACTGTGATTTTTTTTCATGATTAATGTAAAAACCACACTAGGGGAAGACATTATAATAAATATACATAGATAAAAAACAACATTTTATAAACCATTTAGATAGAGACTAGAAGAGGAAAGTTGCTTTACTAGAAACCTCATCATCAGATATAATTTTCAGAAACAGGTGGAGAGAATGTCTCTATTGCTGGGCAATCATAGACTCTAAGGCCCAAAGACATCAGGACATATCTCAACAGAAAACTAATACATACCTATGGACATTAACCGAGACTAATGTTTTATAAATATTTATAACAGCCTACTTTTCATTTAAAAATCTTTAAATTAACAATAATTTGCTTATTTGGGAATAAAAATGACATAATCTAATGATAAAATACAGAAGCCCACAATAGTGATATTACTGTGTTTTCTTTTCTGACTTTTAAATGCTATAGGTAGACAGTGATAGCAAAATCTCATG
Source organism: Pachyuromys duprasi (assembly GCA_028658305.1). Lineage (NCBI taxonomy): Eukaryota > Metazoa > Chordata > Mammalia > Rodentia > Muridae > Pachyuromys > Pachyuromys duprasi. The sequence continues at coordinate 59,550,450 of CM053752.1, forward strand.
CAATAATAATGTCTCCATTGAAGATATTTACTTGCAATTTAGGTATAGACCTTAGAGTATAATTAAAATACAAACCTCAGGAGATTTTGTGTGGCAACTGGCAAGCTCCTTTATTAGGTGTGTTTAAGAATTTGGAAAGGTCTGTACATAAATGTCTGCATAGCACAGACTGCTGTAGAAAACACTTTACTGTGCAGCCTTTTTAGAAATATGTTGCCAATGAATCATTTTGAAAATGAATGAATACAGTACGAAGGAAATAATTGAGTTAGTTAATTTAGCATTTGTCTCTACTTCATCATGGATAGGCATATAAACATAACACCCAGAACTATCACATTATCAAAGGCACTAACAGTTGTCAATATTATGATATATATAAGGGTTTACAGTAGAGGAAAATAACTGTGTGCTAAAGAACATCAGCAGCAGCAAAACTGATAATCATGGATCCAAAGCACTGTGGCGATGATACGTGGAACTCATAGCTTCAGTGGAGGTAAAGTAATATATATAAAAGAAAATGATCATAGTAGAAAGACAAAAATACTTTCTGGGAAAGTCTGTGAAAGCATCATAATCTTTCCATGACTCATGGAAAAGTATGTCTGTAGATCTGGCTATAAAAATTATTTCTATGCTTTTCACACTAGGTTACTTTTTCATTTCGCAAATATGCATGTTATAGTAGGTTCTTAAGAAAGTTACTTTAGTGGTAGACAAGTTAATATACTGTCATTGAACAGTTTCATATTAAATAAACAAATATATAGGAACACTTGTGAGCATGAGGCCCATTAAATGATTATTTAGACAAATTGGATTCAAGTCCCTCTGGCATGATGTGTTAAATATAAAACAAATTTACTTTAACTGTGTCTACTACTTTCCCTTTTTCTTATGTGTTTCTCAGTGCATTAAACAAGTAATGTCTTCCATTTTTATGAGATCACCTTTTAACTCATTGCTTTAAATATTTGTTTTCAGTTTATTCGCCATTGCTTTGGAACTCATGGATAGTGAATTTACTTCTTGATGTCATGTGTGCTCTAAATTGGATATTTTTATGCTCTCTGCATTCACAGGTGAAAGAATTAGGACTATGTTATAAATTAAATCTGCAGCAAATCTTAAATCATCAACGGACAGAAAAGATAAGTGACAGAAAATAGAAAAACATGAATTTTTATGTAAATAAAATTTGAGTTGGATGGTTATAGTTTTCTAACATGAATACAAACTGAAATTTACTGATTCTGAGACAATATCAAATGTTTTCATCTTGTCCAAAACTTACAAGTTATATGTTAAAAAATTAAGATTGAATATGAAATTATAACTAAATGCATGGCTTATCGTTTGTTTTTTAAAAGCTTTATATTTTCTTTTCAAACGCTTTATATTTCCTTAAACAATAATGTAATTGATTACAATAAATAAGTTGATAGAGTTAAAATTATGCCCCAATGATAGACTTGGGTAAAAGCTAGTGTAGCTTAGCAGGAGTGTCCTGTAACTATTACAGACATAATGTTTTGATATCTTAAAGTATTAAAAATACCTCACAACCATTCATTTGGATATCCATTACCATCTGTCACTTTCTTTAAAAGAAGCAAGAAGCTGGAGATGTGGTTTACAGGTTAGGTGTTCCTGCTTTTCCTTCAATGGACTGGAGTTTGGTGAATATCACCCACACCAGACAACTCCCCACAGCATGGAACTTCAGCTCCCAGATTTCCAACTGCTCCTTGTGGCCTCTATAAAGACCTGCATTCAGGTTCATATACACACACAGATAAAAAATTAAATTAATAAAAATCACATTGTCTTTCAGCATTTACTAACTTCATTTTCCTCTCAATGCTGGAGGTTAAGCAGACACTGCTTGTTGGGCCATTTGTCTTTAGAGTTTCTGTAACTTTTCTCATTGTTTATCAAGGTTAAGTCAATGGTTGAGTTATCCAAAATGGCAGAGAGTAATTTCACAAAAGTGACACTCTTCATACTCAGTGGATTTTTGGATCACCCAGAATTACAAGTCAGTTTGTTCTTAATATTCCTATTCATATATCTATTCACTGTGTTGGGCAACCTTGGGCTAATCATATTAATCAGAATTGACTCTCATCTTCACACACCTATGTACTTTTTCCTCAGCAACTTAGCGTTCATTGACATATGTTACTCTTCCACTGTAACACCCAAGACACTAATTGATTTCCAGTCCACACAGAAATCAATAACGTTTATAGGCTGCTTTGTTCAAATGTACTTCTTTGTAGGTTTAGTGTGCAGCGAGTGTTTCCTTCTGGGATCCATGGCGTATGATCGCTATGTAGCAATATGCAATCCCTTGCTATATTCAGTGATTATGTCCCAGAAGGTGTGCAGCTGGCTGGGAATAATTCCATACATGATTGGCTTCACAAATTCTCTGATATCCATCTATGTGATAAGCAGTTTGCCCTTCTGTAATTCCTACATCAATCATTTCTTTTGCGATACCACAGCTCTCTTAGCCCTGTCCTGTGTAGATGCCTTCAACACAGAACTGGTGATCTTTGTGCTAGCTGGGTTCACACTTCTCAGTTCTCTTCTCATCATCACCGTCACTTACCTGACCATCATCTCAGCAATCCTGAGGATCCAGTCAGCAGCTGGCAGGTGGAAGGCTTTTTCTACCTGTGCCTCTCACCTCACAGGGGTCACTGTCTTCTATGGCTCCTTGATTTTCACCTATTTGCAACCTGATAACACATCATCCCTCACAGAAGCTCAGGTAGCATCTGTATTCTACACCATTGTCATCCCCATGCTGAACCCACTGATCTACAGTCTGAGAAACAAAGATGTGAAAAATGCTCTTTTGAGAGTCAGTCACAGAAAACTTTTTCTTTGACAAACCGTGACAATTGCAATTTAAAAAGACCTGGGTAGTATCCACTTATAAGTGAGTATATACCCTGTGTGTCTTTCTGCTTCTGGGTTACCTCACTGAGGATGATCTTTTCTAGATCTTACCATTTGCCTGAAAATTTCATGATTTCCTTGTTTATAATTGCTGAGTAGTATTCCATTGTATGATAGGCTAGGGTCAGATGGAAGGGGAGGAGGACCTCCCCTATCAGTGGACTAAGGGAGGGGCATGGCAGGAGATGACGGAAGGAGGGTGGTGTTGGGAGGGAATGAGAGAGGGGACCACAGCTGGGATACAAAGGGAATAAAATGTAATTAATGTAAAAAATTAAAATTTAATTAAAAAAGGACCTGGGTAATTTCAAATAGTTACTTCAATGGTTAGAGTAACTTCAAAAGAAATAACACAGAATTATTGAGAACATGGTATTGTAGAATTTAAGGTGTGAATCATTTTATTTATGTATGGTATACACTGAATTTATTAGGAAGTCATTTAATTTCATAAATTATTTATGTAATAAAAATATATAAAGCAATTATAATACTTTTCTACACATTTCTATGAACACACCTTGGAACTAAGGCATGAGCATTCTCATTTTTATAGATTATTGTGTGTGTTTTGTATATATGTACATACACACAGCATCACACATCTGCCTGGTGCCCTTGGAGGCCAGAGGAGGAAATCCATCTCTGGTACTGGAGTTACAGATGGTTCCTGGCTTCCATATGGGTGCTGGACATAATCCTGGGTCTTGCAGGAGCGGAATGTTGAACCATTAAACCACAGAAGTTACGGTTTTCACCATTTACCTGTAATGCATGCTCTGTGTCCTAGACTCACAGACTTTTGTTCAGCTGACTTGCAACATTTCTACTTTATTATACTCTAGAGTGATTAACATTATTTATGTTTTATATTTACTTGGTATTAAAAAGTCATGAGTATAAAGTTCTATAACTTTGTTTATGTGTGTCAAAATTGCATCTCTACAATATTCTTGAAATATTTTATTGATACATTGAATATCTAAATATGAGTATATTACTCTGTTATTGTGGAGAGTTTTTTGTATGTGTGTGAATGTTTAAGATGAGGATATGACTTCCCAAAGAGTTATATAATGTGATTGTGACCTTACCAAATTAGTCAGCTGGTTTGGAGTTATCACATCTTAAATTTTAATAAACAACTCATAAAGAGAATCTACCTTCATTCTTAGGAAAGTAGATGCTGATATTCATATGTGTATTCTTGCATTATTCCACAAATAAGTTGAAATACTAATATTAACTAGAATGAATACAGTTTTATGTCTAGCAACCTACATTCTTGTGATTGATATATCTCCTTTCTGTACATAGGACAGAAAACAACAGTTCTTTTATTCTTCTTATGAGAATAACATGTTTTATTTACCAAAATTATATTTAAGCATCCATATGTGCTAACTGAAGATATTTACTTTCGTTAGGCACTTTCTACCCATGTTCTATTATTTTTCTTTTACCTCTATACCCTGTAATGGTGAGCTTTTACAAGTATGTTTGTGTCTATTCTTTAGTCATTTCTTTTGATTTGCTACTTCAGATCTCTTGGTTTTTCCCATACTAAATTATTAAAACCACATTTTTTTATCCTGTGTACTCTATCAGTATGATGTTACATGTCTTCTACTTGTTGAAAAGTGAGAAAAGACACTAAATTTAAAATGGGTTGCATCAGCCTTTAAAATAATGTGACTTTCTCACTCAGTGTGTTAGATCTTGATTAGCTTTGTAATGTTCCTCTTGTTTAAAGGCATTCTTGAAGTTTGCAATCTTTCCACCATCTTTAAAATATTTTTTTATAAAAACAAAAATATAGGACAAGAGCCGACCACAAAGGCTCTCTGAAAGACTCTACCCAGTAAAGTATCAAAGCAAATGCCAGACTCAGCCAAACTTTAGGCAGAGCACAGGGAAACTTATGAAAGAAGGGGGAGATAGAAAGACCTGGAGGGGACAGGAGCTCCACAAGGAGAGTAACAGAACCAAAATATCTGGTCAAAGTGGTCTTTTTTGAGATTGATACTCCAAACAAGGACCATGCATGGAAATAACCTAGAACCGTTGCACAGATGTAGCCTATGGCAGCTCAGTCTCCAAGTGG
>CM053752.1:59556026-59595958 GCA_028658305.1 Pachyuromys duprasi
TTGAATAGTTTTATTTGTTTCTAATTGATTGATTTCAGCCCTGAGTTTGATCATTTCCACCGTCTGCTCATCTTGGGTGTATCTGCTGCTTTTTTTCTAGAGCTTTCAGTTGGGCCATTAAGTTGCTTGTATGAGATGTTTCAAATTTCTTCTTGAAGGCACTTAGTGCTATGAACTTTCCTCTTAGCACTGCCTTCATTGTGTCCCATAAGTTTCATCTATTTCAATTATTCTTAGGTTTTGTCTTTTGATGGCATCCTTAATTTCTTGGATGTTTTGTGTTTGGGACTTTTCTGATTTTATTTTTTCCTTGAGTGAGGAATCCATTTCAGCCAGTGTATCCTCCACTCCCGTGATTCTCTCTTCCATCTTTTGTATTCTATTGGTGATGCTTACCTTTGTGGTTCCTGATTTTTTCTCTATGTTCTCCAGCTCCAGGTTCTCCCTTTATGTCTTCTTTATACTTTCTAATTCTGTTTTCATGCTTTGTACTGTTTCCTTCAACTGATGGACTGTGTCTCCTATTTTAGCTGTTTCCTCTCTGTTTATCTTTAATTGTTCCTCTACATGGGCAGTTAAATTCTTCTCCATTTCTTTGAGGGCCTTGTTCATTTCCTCTTTTTGTTCCTCCAATATCTGCATAATCATAGCTTTAACATAATTTTCCTGTGTCTCTGCTGAATTAAAATCTCCACCACTTTTGGGTGTTTCTGGTGGGGCCATGGTGTCCTGATTTTTGTTGGGTGAGTTCTTTTACCGATTTCTGGGCATTTGTTTATATATAATCAAAGAGCTGTTTGTGCTTTATGGCTGAACTTCAGACTGGAACTGTCAATCTCTTGTGTCAGGAGTAGTTTTCAAGAAAATCAGGGAGTTCCAGTGGTTTGTTAGTGTGTGTTGAGGTCTCAGTTGAACTCTGTTGTGGGCTCTCTGTGCCCGGCTTTGTGCTCTGTGCTAGAAGCTTTGAGCACCGCAGGCTGGTCACCCTTCTGGTCTGGAGGCTTGGCTCCTCATTCCGTGCTAGAGGCTGAGTGTCCGGGTTTGAGATGTCAGCTGGGGCCTCAGAGTTCGCCCTGGGCTTGCTGCTAAGGGCTCTCCCCTGGACTGGAGACTTGGCGCCCTCTTCTGGGCCAGGGGCTGTACACCACAGTTTGAGATGATATTTGGGGCACACACAATGGGTCTGGGTTGGTTGCAGACGTTGCTGAGCAGTGTGCACCTGCTGTATGCAGGCCTGTCTGAAATGGTGCCCAAAGCCTTCTCTGTCTGGCCCATGGACACACACACACACACACACACACACACACGGACTGAGGTGGTTGCTGGTGGAAGCAATGGGTGTATGCCTGCTGTATGGCAGCCAGTTGAAGCAGAGTCCGGGTCCTTCTCAGATTGGCCCGTGAACACACACATGGGCTGAGGTGGTTACTGGTGGACCCGAGCACTGTGAGCCCACACTGTGCAGGTCAGTCAAAATGGTACCCGGGTCCTCCTCAGTCTGGCCTGGAGACTGTGTGACCCAGTCTGGTATGGCGACTGCTGGCGCCCAGTTGGCTGCTCATTCAGATCAGAGCTGTATGGTGCCAGTCACCCGGGGTTTTTTTCCGGGGAATAACTGGGTGTCCTTAGGATTTTCCCACTTGATTTCCTCACCGTAGGAGTTCTGTTCACCTGGCAATCACGAATGCTGGTGTTTTCGGTCCCAGAGTTCAGTCTCCGGGTTGCTGTGATGTTTCTGCTGTCCTACTTCTCAGACACAGTTTCCTCTCCTGGCAGCCATCTTGGATCTGCCAAGTAATAACTTTTATTTTACTTCAATTCAAAAATATTTCAGACATCACAGAGAAACAAATTTGTAAATGAAAAAAAAATGAATGAAAATTCTTCTGATAACATATATTTGGGTTCATTCTTATACTTTACATTTCTGTCCCAAACCTTACCATATTGCAAAATTTTAAATGTAATTTGAAAAGATATTGAAATGGTAAAAATATAAGGCTATCTTAGTTACCCTGACTTGATCACTCTCTAATATATATATAAAGTTGTGTCACATTAGATATCAGCTATATATACAAATATTCTCAGTACATTATTAATTTCTTTTTAAAAACTCATTATATTCATTGATTTCTTTTTACAACTTTAAATGTGAATTAAGAATATAATATTGAGTATAGTAAATAAAGTTAGGCAAATAAAATACTTGATCATTCCAAACCAAATTGAGAAAAAGTATGTCAATAGACTTAAGCTGAATGTAGACCCTGATTCTTTCAATACTTCATTTTTATTTCTGCAAATACCAACACTATTCATGTTAAGAAACAAACAAATTGGCCTAAAACCTTCTAAAACAATTTGAAGTTACTTACTATGAGGCAAGGGTTATGAGCACACTTCTTCCAGATGATAGTTTATAAATGCTTTAACATTAAATTTTTCTAGTGGATAAAGCATGAAAACTTTTTAAAAAATTATACAGTTCTATAAAATAATGTTTAGTTTTTTGGAGTCATTATTTTTATATTTTTGTACATTCTTTTTTTAAATTAACAATGAAGACAATTCTCACATATCATTGACCACTAACTTTTGTTTGAGTCTATGTTAAATGAAAATTTTAATACTATCTGTCTTCAAAGTATATCAAATACTTAACACTCCTCAGAGTATAATGCTTTTCATCCTGATGTGTGCTCACATAAGTATTATGCATCCACAGAAAGAAGATAATTGAGAAAAATTAAAATTATGTTAGCAAAATATCAAAAATAAGTTTGAATTTTTATTTACTTTTGAAATATGTTGCAGTCTAACTTTTCTAAAATTAACATATCTACTCCTATGAGAAAAACAATCTTTCAAATACAATAAAATTTATTTTTCCATCTTAATGATATAAGGCTGAAAATAACTAAGTATTTCTCTGAACATTTCTTTTTACTCTAGAAAACAGCTTGCTCTTTATACAACACAAAAAAATAGTAACTAGATCATTTTCAAAAGAAGTAGATTTTTTAATATGAAGTGTCAGAAATGAAGACTCAGTCAGGGTGTGGTTCGTGGAAGAAATTCTGAGAAAACAAGCCATTGCTCATCAATTGCTTCACCTATTGACCTTGAAATTGTGCCAAACACACTCCACTGGAAACTGTTCCCTAAGGACAGTCTCATTTCATATGGGTGTCTTGTCTCACCAGGATGAGAAGCATTGTACTATGAGGAGTGTTAAGAATTTTACATACTTTGCAGACAGATTGTATTAAAATTTCCATTTAACCTAGACTTTAAAAAATTAGTAGTCATTTGTCTTCATTGTTAATTAAAAAATGAATTCAAAAAAATGTAAAAATAACTACTCCAAGAAAAACAAACATCATGTTATAGAGCTGTACAATTCTTTTAAAAGCTTTCATGCTTTATCCACTAGAAAAATTTAAAGTTAAAGCATTTATAAACTATCTGGAAGAAGTGCGCTCATAACCCTTGCCCACAGTAAGTATCCTCAAATTTATTTAGAAGGTTTTAGACCATTTTTTTTGTGTCTTAACATGAAAAGTGTTGGTATTTGCAGAAATAGAAATGAAGTATTGAAAGAATCATGTCTATGTTCAGTGTAAATATATTGAAGTACTTTTTCTCAATTTGGTTTAGAATAACGGAGTATTTTAGTGCCTATACTTCTCACATATCACAATAGAGTGACTTCAGAATGAAATTTATTTAGAATATGCTAAATTATTTTTAGATTAAAGGAAAATTAAATAATATGTTGTAGATGGTCCCTATTATTGTTTAATTGTTCTTCCTTCGGACAACTATGCTTCGCTCCTTTTACTTGTTATTTGTTTATTAAATACGTAGGTAACTGCAATGCCTGTAGTATCACCTATCATGAATATTAAACGTATTCAGGAAGGAAAACACAGTGAAAAAAAAAAGACTTTCTTCTACTTCTGAGTTATGTCATATTTGTACTCCAAAATGCTTAATTCAAACTCTGAGCTTTAGCTCCATACATGTGCTGTTAAGATTTTAATTAGGAGGAAAGGCATAGTTCAGAGAATATGAGCATTGGCTGCACTTTTAGGAGATCTGTGTTCAATTCAGAACACCTGCCAGGCAGCTCACATCTGACTGTAACTACAGTTCTCTGAGATCTGACTCCTACTTCTATCTTCTGCACACAATTCAAGCACATGGCACACAAACACACTTTCAGAGGAAACACTAATAAGCATATAGCAACAATAAAGACTTTTAATTTACCACACTGACAAATAATACGGCCTATGCTAAATGTCTACAGAAATAGTCCTTAGGGATTGATTTTCTTTTAAAACCTCATACTTCTCAGCTTTCTTAATGTGAAAATTAAAAGCTTCCCCTCATAGTCATGAAAAAGGAATAATAATAATAATAATAGTAAATAATAAACAATGTCTCTGAGTTATAAATTCACTAGGTAGACAGTTTTATGTTGCAACATTTTCATTTTTATTCCATCTTTAAATTCTAACCTTAATTGAAAGGGACAGAAACAGGAATGATAAAGTAAACTGTCATCTTTTATGGTATCATGCCTGAAATGAATATTTAATATTGGTGTTCTTCATCAAATATTTTAATAGAAAATTTGTGTTCATGACACAGAATGCAGATCTTTTTACCTTCCTCACCTTATAAAGTATAAGACTATAATGCAAATGTTCTACTTCCATCTCAACACACACTATAAAATCTTTTGTACACAAATTCTCTGCTGCATCATAGGAATTTTAAGTAGTCAAGCCCTTCTTGTTTTCCTTCATTTCCTTCGCAAGAATTCTTTTCACTTTAAACAGTCTTGAAAGACTTTGACATTAAACCCTTGTCAAAGGGGAAGAAATAAGATGCAAACTATCTCAAACCAATGTCTTAGGGTGCTTTATTCCAAGCACAGCATCTTGATTAAGATGAAAATTCTACTGTGTTCAGACACTTCATTTGGAGTAAATTCTCATTCTTTGTGACCCGGGATGGTTTCATAACATTCCCAAATGCTAATTTACATCTGTCTCAATATTTAACAATTTATCTTTTACTATTTTATAAATTATGAATTTCTTGGAAATACAAGTCTAAATATATTCTATAAATATTTGTAATCCTTGATCCAAACACAACTCTTCCTAAAATCATTTTTCATTTCTCCTCAGTCTGGGACTATTCACTATGAACCTTTGGAATCACACAAGTGAGCCTGACTTCATCCTCCTGGGGCTGACAGACTCCAGGGAGATCCAGCTGGTCCTCTCTGTGCTGTTTCTCCTGATATACCTGGTCACTGTGCTGGGGAACATAAGCATGACATTGATCATCCGTCTAGATGTCCAGCTTCACACTCCAATGTATTTCTTCCTTACCCACCTGTCATTCCTTGACCTCAGTTACTCAACTGTCATCACACCTAAAACATTAGAGAACCTGCTGACTTCCATCAAGAATATTTCTTTCATGGGTTGCTTCACTCAGCTGTACTTTTTTGTCCTATTTGGGGGTGCCGAATGTTTTCTTCTTTCCTCCATGGCTCATGACCGCTATGTAGCTATATGTAACCCTCTACACTACCCAGTTGTTATGTCCACAAAACGATGCTATGCCCTCCTCACCGGTTCTTACGTGATGGGAGCTGTAGATTCCTCTATCAACATGCTTTGTCTAAGCAGGATGAATTTCTGCAGGTCTCGTATCATCAATCATTTTTTCTGTGACACACCTGCAATTTTAGCCCTGTCCTGCAGTGACACGTATGTCATTGAAATGGTAATAATCATTGTCTCGGGTTCAACCCTAATGGTGTCCCTTCTCACCATATCAGTGTCTTATGCATCCATTCTCTCCACTATCTTGAAAATCAGTTCTGCTTCGGGAAAGCGGAAAGCCTTCTCCACTTGTGCCTCTCATCTGCTGGCAGTCACCATATTTTATAGCACTATGATCTTCACTTATTTAAAACCAAAGAAGTCCTATTCTTTGGGAAAAGATCAAGTGGCTTCTGTTTTCTATACCATTGTGATCCCCATGCTTAACACACTTATTTATAGTCTCAGAAACAAAGACGTGAAAAGTGCTGTCAGTAGAGTTATCAAAAAAAGGAAGGGCTCCAGGCAGTTAAGGTAAGAGCTCAGCACTTAGGCTTTACTCTTTCTACTTCTCCTGTTAGGTCTTTTCTTGCCTTCCATTGAAAACTAATTTTATGTTTTATTTAAATTTGTGTTGAGCTTTTCTTTGCATAGTACAACTTGATCTTGTATATTACTAAGGAAATATTTTAGAATGCTAGAAAATAATATGAAATAATAAAACAAAATCTGTGGTCTAAATATGTTTGTTTTAAAGACAATTGTTTGAAAAATTAGAAAACTTATCTTCTTCTCAAAATGATATTGTGTGATATTCTATATATCCTGTAACTTTAGAAAATTGTTGGAGGAATCCACAGAATGGGTGTTTTTGAACCATGAGTTGTGAGTTTTGGACTCTAGTTCTAGTATGTTTTAGCTTTTGATTATTAGGATACTAAAGTTTAAGGCTATGTCTTCTGGAGGTGAAGACTCTTCAGTTAGGACCACATACTGCTGCGACAAGGTACCTACGATTTGTTTCCAGAAGCCACATCAGGGTGCTAACAACCTAACCTCCATTGCACTTAGAGGAGCCAATGCTCCTGATCTTACATGCACTTAGCTACACACAGCCACACAGCCAGCCAGGCACCCACTCACCCACCCACATACACAAACAAAGAGAAAGAGAGAGAGAGTTGAAAATAAATTAAGTTTTAAAAAGACTGTTTCCCTGCTCTCTGCCCAAAGTTTGGCTATGATTTTCAGCCTCTGCTTAGATACCCTGCTGGGTTGAGCCATTCAGAGGCTCCCTGTAGTGGGCTCCTGTTCTGTTCTGTCTTCTACTTCTGATGTCTATCCTGTTTGTTCTTATGCATGAGGATTGAGCCTCTTCCCTAGGGTCCTCCTGTTGTTTAGCTTATTTAAGACTATAGATTTTAATGTTTTTATATATTATATGGCTAGTATCTACAACTCCCATTATGTAGGAACCAGTGAGGAGGATACTGAGTGTGCACTATGTGCGTCACTCTGCTCCTGGGTTACCTCACTTAGCATGATCTTTTCTAGTTATATCTATTTGCCTACAAATTTCACGATTCCCTTGTTTTTAATTGTTGAGTAGTAATCTTACACCTACCAGAATGGCTAAGATCAAAAACTCAAGGAATGACAAATGCTGAAGAAGCTGTGGAGAAAGGAGAGCCCACCTCCGTTGTTGGTGGGAATGTAAACTTATACAAACACTTTGGAAATCAATCTGTTACCTTCTCAGAAAATTAGAAATAGTGATACCCCAAAATATAGCTCTACCACTCCTAGGTATATACCCAAAAGATACTCAACCATACAATAAGGACATTTGCTCAACTATGTTCATAGCAGCTTTATTTGTTATAGTCAGAATCTGGAAACAAGCCAGATATCCCTCAACTGAAAAATGGATACAGAAATTGTGGTACATTTACAAAATGGAATGCCACTCACTTATTAAAAACAAGGAAATCATCAAATTTACAGGCAAAATGATGGAACTGGAAAAGATCATCCTGAGTATGGTATCACAGAAGCAGAAAGACACACCCAGTATATACTCATAGGTAGTATATACTTATGAAACACATGGCTTGCAGCCCCACTTTGGATCCTGAACTTTCCAAGGCAGAGCTTCCTCTCCTCCTCATCATGTAATCTGGACATTTTGTTGCTTTTACTCTCTCTCTTCTTCCCTCCCTGTCTCTCCATTGTATGATGATCAAGAACTGCTTCCAATGAACCTGCATTTATATACTTTAACTTGCCTTCATGAGAAGCAGTCCAATGTCCTTATTTTTTAAATCATAGAAAAAAGAATGAATTTTAACTTATAGTCAGCCTGCTTCTGTGTTGCCTACTAACCTAAGAGGTTATCATGTGCTGCCTGCAAGGTGTGTGGCAGACACAGTCAGCAGATATAAAAGAACCAACTGGCTAACTCATCTCTCTCTCTCCTGCTCTCTCTTTCTCCCCCTCTCTTCTCCATACACATCTAATAACCTCTTTCATATAATATCTGTGTGTGCATCATTTTAAAAATAGTTACACTACTGACAATGCTGTAAACAGAAGGACACCAGGAAACCAAAGGAATTTTATCAGGTAAACAGAAGTGTAAAGAAAGCCATTCCATTCCCTATGTTACCCAAATGGTCAGCTAGTTTGGGCAAGGGCATCTAGTTCCTGATTAACCCAAACAGCCTGTCGGAACTTCCAGCTTTTTCTAACCTTTCTTCCCCTACCTACTGTGACCCCTTAAAACTGACTTTCTGCTCCACTCACCTATGCTGATGACATAACCCAGCTGTTTGTTTTCCCATATGAACTATCTTTTACCCACTGAGAAATTTTGTTAGTTCATTTCACTGAGCCTCAGACATACTGTCCAAAATGTGAGAAAAAGGGAGAGAGAAAGAAATGTAGACAGAGGGAGCAGAGACAAACAGACAGGCAGACACATATACAAACACAAACACAGAGAAGGGAGCAGATTGGAGACAAGAGACTAATAGAGCATAGAAAAATGTCAAAAGATAACTGGCTTCCCAATGACTGATAGACATGAAATAGCTACAATCATTTTGCTCGGTGTTGGGATAAAGAAGGAGATAAGTGGTTGAAGTGCCCCTTTAACAAAAGCAGACCTGGCCTCCCTCAATCCCTATGTGTTACAGGGCATGGCTGGTGTACCCAAGTCTGCTCAGACCTTTCCAGCCCAAGAGCTCAGCTTCCCCTTCTCCAGAAGTGCTTCCCTGTATAAGCCAGACTTCTCTCTCTCTGAACTCTAAATTTCATATTTCCTCTCTGTCTGAACCTCCTCTGTTCCCCCTTTTGTAGTTCTCCAGTATTGACTTCATTAATACCAGCTCCTGGACTCTGTCCTCTTTCTGTAAGGTCTGTGAACCCGCCTGAGAGCTGCCCCAAATAAACCTACACTTATACTTTTATTTTGTTCTCTTTTATTTTTGTTTTATTTATTTATTTATTGTTTTGTTAATTACAGTTTATTCACTTTTAATTTAGCTTGAATTAGATCACTTCCTTGGTGGAGATAGCCTATCACTCAGAACTTACAATTTGTCACACAATATTGAATATATTTTATAGAAACAAAATTTAGTTTTACAAATAATTTCCAGGTAGGCACCAGCAAAACATAAATTTTATTTTCATTAGCAAAATGCAAAGCAAAAATAAAAGGGATTCTTTAGATATATATTTTTTAAATTTTATATTAGTTTATTTACTTTATATCTTTAGGGTACTCCCTCTCTCCCCTCCTTCCAGGTCCCCATTCTTTTTCTCCTCCCCTCTTCCCCTCTCCCTTCCCCCAAAAAACTAGAGCACCCCCTGTGGAGAGCTGCTTGTTTGTCAAGCTGCTTTGTTATTGAGTATTCAGGGAAAAATGTGTTTTCATCCTGATACAGAAATAAGCAAGATGTTTTGCCAAGTTCCTTAAAACTTGTTTGGGTGACCTTAGACCATATCTGTTACAGGGAAGTAGTTTAAAAAAATAAATTTGGAAGTTCCACAAACTTCTTTCTTGTATTGATGTGACTTGTTTTTGCTGTGCCTATATAAAAAGAATTCTGGAATAAACTCATAAAGCAGTCTTATTGACAGCCCTCTTGAGCTAATCCCATGTACAGTGTGACTTGCTTCAATTATTTCAGCCCTCACTCCCCACTCAAGAATAGTTCTACTCTGGCAATGCCCCCCCTCCTTTACCAGCACATCAAGTCGCATCAGGACTGTTCTTATCTTCATTCCTAAGGTCAGGCAAGGCAACCCTGCCAGAGAGAAGTGATCCAAACGCAGGCAATAGAGTCCATGTTAGAAACACCCCCTCACCTCCACTCACCAGGCATCACATATGAATACCAAGCCACCCTTTTGCTACATGTGTGCAGGGAGCCTACAACCAGACTATGTATGTTCCTTAGTTGATGTCTCAGTCTCTGTAACCCCCCATGGAAATGTGTTAATTGTTTCTGTTGGTCTTCTTTTTGGATTCCTATCCTCTCCAGGTCCATCTATCTTTCCCCTAACACTTCTACAGGACCTGCAGAGCTCTGCCCCATGCTTGGCTATAAGTCATAGAATCTGTCTCAATCAGCTGCTAGGTGAAGATTCCCAGAGGACAGGCAAGTTAGGCTACTCTCTGTACCCTGGGTTGGTCTCAGGTTGAGCCAGATATTATTTGGACTTTTCCTTTATCTTTATTCCCTCTTTATTCCTGCACTTCTTGTAGGCAGAGTAATTTTTGGATCACACGTTTTGTCGGTGGGTTGTTGTTCCCCTCTTTCTGTTATACCCAGTTTGTAAGACCCCCGTAGACCACTAGGAATTGACTCCACTGCAAACACATGGGGATTTATTCAATACAAGCTCGAGATGCAAACCTTCCTATCAGAGTAAGAGAAGAGTGTGGCACTGAGGTCCAGGGGAACAGCGTTTTTAAAGGAAAACACACACACAAGCAAGGGGTAGTGTGTGGGGGGCTCCAAGCCCAGGGATCTATTTGGTTGGGACGCTGTGCCTTCATTATCATTGAATTCCAGAAAGTCTTTAATTTCTTTCTTTCCTCCTGATCAGTGAGTAGAGAATTGTTCAGTTTCCATGAGTTTGTAGGCATTCTATTGTTTCTGTTGTTGCTCAGTTCTAGGTTTAATTTATGGTGGTCTATTGTAGTAAATAAAAAAATAAAATGAATGCTTGGCTATATAACATTTGTTATTAGCCCTAAGACAATTATGGTAGCATTATTTAATATACTATCACAAATAATCAGACATAGATACCTGTTAAATTTTGTAATTGATTTAATTTACCTTGGACCAGGCAGATATTCCTTCCAGACATTCTGAATCACTTCACCATCCATATCCTAGCTCCCATCCAATGCCATCCACCTTAATTCACCTCAATTGAACTACTTTTCATCCATAATCCCATGGTAAGTACCTGTATTCTTCATCTGGGTCTTTCACAGCATTATTAGAGTCCTTCCAGGCCTACATGGTGTTTTTTCCAGGCTAACCTATAATGGTGTCCTCTTCCTTCTTCTCTTCCTGCCTCTCTGTCCTGAGACCTTATGTCTTCTCCAAAGCTGGAAAACTTACTTACCCCATTCTGCCCTGCCCAGGTATAGGTTCTTTAATCAATGAATCAGATATGTCTTAGGCATAGAAACAAACAAACAAACAAAGATAGGTGTAACCAGATCTTAATTGCCAGTAATTAGCATTAGACCAACCTCCAACAATTCCCTTTTACTGTCTAAATAAAAGGTCATTCTTAATAATGTAAGGGTAATTATGAAACAATTATAAAAACTAAGAGCTAAAGTTTACCTATATGATATGTAGGGTAAATATATTCGGCAATTTTGAAGAAAATATCTATTCTATCAATGTGGATCTAGGGTTTTGTACCTAAATTATTTTATAGTTTTGTCTATCAACCTAAAAACATCTATTTAAACCTAAAACATGTTTTTAATTTCTAAACAACTAAGATGATTATAAAACTATGACTATCTGGTCTTCAACACCATCAGAGACTTGATAAGGAATAGACTTAATTACTTGAGTAAACAGAAAGTGCATGTTAGCAACTTTCAAAAAATAGAAAATTGGCAGAGACAGTTTGCTGCCTGAATAGCCACCTAAAACTCTCTATGAGGTTAGAGTTTCATCTTTAGCCTTCTGGCCCAGTATATTTGACAGGCATATATATGATGCAGGGACTATTTAGGACTTGTTTACCTTGTCTTGGCAGAGTTTGGCAGTCAACTTGGCCTGCAGTTAAGCTTGCCCATTTTAGGCAGAATTCTGTCTGTATACAGTGAGGGCATTTTCTTTACCAAGATGGCTGTTTTGCTGCATTTGAAGCAATCTCCATATCGAGGTTCTCTGATGATCATCATCTTCTTTGAGATAGTCTGGGTGCTGCCAGAAGATGGCATGTCTCATTGTCAAATAGAGGAGCATGGGAGAAGATGAGGGAAGAAGAGTGGGATACAGCTGGGATACAAAGCAAATAAAATATAATTAATGTAAAAATAAAAAATAATTTAAAAAATAATAAAAGCCTTTCTAAACACCATGTTCTATACATCTCTGAAGTTTTGGAAGACATATCTATCTATGTTTATATGATTTACTTATCTATAGAATCTAATCTATCTGTTAAACCTAGAATGTATATTTTTGTGATAAATTAGACTAGTGTCTGACATAACCATGAGTTTACTAACAATTAGCTTGCATTATAAAATAGCCTAAACAATTTGTGATAGCAGTTTTAGGAATACTAAAAGTAACCTTCAATTTGTATCAATATACCAAAATTTATACCAGTGTATCAAAAATAGGCTTATTTTTTCATCAGTCTACAAAATCCTATATTAATGAGTTAAAATAACCATATTTGAGAATAACAAATGAAGTCTTAAGTTGAATAGATTCAACAATCTAACTTTGTCTTATTATTCCTATAAAATATCCCTGTATTCCCCTTTCTTTCTTTTCAACCCCCTTTCCCCTTACCTAATAAAGAAAGAATGAGAAAAAAATTAAAAGAAAGAAATCCATGAATCTAGTCTGCTTTTCTCTCTGAATAAGACCATTAATAACTTATAAACATCTCCCAATGACAATAAATATTCATAACCCCAGAAAGCAACTGAAAACCTGCCCAACCCCCTTTTATAGGAAATGGGGTGTAGTTCTCATGGGTTTCTTCTATCTGATTTTGGGGGCAAAGCAATCTTGTTTGGGGGCCCAAAGAAAACTGGAAAACTGGTTCAGTAAGCTAGCAATAACATTTGTGGTCCACTCTGAAAATGTTGATAAATTTCAGGGCTTAATAGAAGTACTGTTTGGAGCAGTCTGAAATGCTGGACCAATTGATACTAGCAGCTTTTTTTTCAAAGCTTTCTTGGGAGCAGGCTATAATGAAAAACAGCAACTGAAGCATTTTAGAAGAGCATGAGCAGAATGCTGAAACAGATGTGTCAATGTCTCAGCATGCTGAAAGGATGAGTCCTGTCAGGTTTGATCCAGTATCTTGGTGTCTGGTTCTTAGTTCTGAAACATAATTTCTCGCAAGCATTACACAGTCCTAAAATTGTAGATGTGCAGGATGCACAGATTAGTTAAGGATGGGTCTCTTATCTACGCATGAGCAGAAGAAAGACATCTGTAATTTTTTTTTCATGCCGTATGAAAGGATGGCATGTAGATGTCATTTTGGCATTTTGCTGTGCTACCTGTAAGCCCTGCATCTTTTCTGTATCAGCTCTGACTGACATCTGTGAAAATGTCTCACATTCAAGAGGATAAGCCAGCTGCCAGAGCAGTGTGACACTTTCATTTAGCCAGTATTTAAGTTTTCTGAGGCGGGAGGGATGCAGTTTGCATGTTTGTCTCCCAGCCTAAATTCAGGTTCTTACATTGACCATCACAACATGTTTATTAGACCAAAATGCCCTTCGGCACTAGTTCTCCTGTGGAAATCCCACTTTCTAAGGAGATTGTATCTAGTCCTTTTTAAAAATATTATTTTTGATTCTTCAACAAATGGTGCTGGTCTACCTGGATGTCTACCTGTAGAAAAATGCAAATATATCCATATTTATCACCATGCATAACGTTCAAGTCCAAGTGGGTCAAAGATGTCAATGTAAAACTAGGCAGACTAAATTTGTTAGAAGAAAAAGTGGGAAAGAGCCTCAAACTCACTGGCATAGGAGACAACCCCTGAATGGGCTCTAAGATCAATAATCAATAAATGAGACCTCATGAAACTGAAAGGCTTCTGTAAAGCAAAAGACACTGTCAACAGAACAAAACAACAGCCTACAGATTGGGAAAAGATCTTCACCAAACCTATATCTGACAAAGGGCTAATATCAAGAACACATAAAGAACTCAAGAAGTCACACAAGAACAAAACAAAATTTTAAAAACTGGGGCTAAAACTAAACAGAGTTCTCAACAGAGTAATATGGAATGGCTGAGAAGCATTTAAAGAAATGTTCAATTTCCTTTGTCATCAGGGAAATGCAAATCGAAAGGTTTCTGAGATTCTACCTTAAACACATCCACTAAGATCAAAATCAGTGGACTTGCAGAGGGAGGAGGGATTGGGTAGGAATGGTGGTGGGGCGACAGCTGGGATACAAAGTGAATAAAGTGTAATTAATATAAAAAGTAAAATAAATAATCTAAAAAAAGCAAAAACAAAAACAAAAAAGTCAAAAACAAACAAAAAACCTCAATGGCCAGCTCTTTGATCACCTCCTCCTAGGGCGTGCAGCCTTACCAGGCCACAGAGAAAGAAGAAGCAGCCAGTCCTGATGAGACCTGCTAAGCTAGATTCAGATAGAAGGTGAGGAGGTCCTCCCCTGTCATGGGACTAGGGAATAGGCATAGGGGGAGAAAAGGAAAGGTGGATGGGACTGGGAGGAGATGAGGGATGATGAGACCTGCTAAGCTAGATTCAGATAGAAGGTGAGGAGGTCCTCCCCTGTCATGGGACTAGGGAATAGGCATAGGGGGAGAAAAGGAAAGGTGGATGGGACTGGGAGGAGATGAGGGAGGGGGCTGCAGTAGGGATACAAAATGAATAAATGTATAAAAAAGTTAAATAATTATAATAAATTGCAAGGGATAGCACATGCTGGTTGGCTAAGGTGTGGGGAAATGGGAACCCTCTTCCATTGCTGGTGGGAATGTAAACTTGTACAACCACTTTGAAAATCTGAAAATCAATGTGGTGCTTTCTCAGAAAATTGGGAATAGCTTTACCTCAAGACCCAGGTACACACAACAAGAACACTTGCTCTACTCTAGTCCTTTCAAATGCTGACTCATCCACTTTTTCCATGAACATTTTCCTTGTATTGTTATGGATATTTTTATTATTTTTTTTACTTCTGATTTTTTCTTCTTGAAGTCAGCTACATTTTTAAAATTTTTCTTTATTATTATTATTTATTATAATTTATTCACTTTGTATCCTGGCTATAGCCACCTCCTTCATCTCCTCCCAGTCCCACCTTTCATCCCTTTTCCCCTCCCATATCCCTCCACTAATCAAATGATAGGGGAGGTCTTCCTACCCTACTGTCTGTCTCTACTGTATCAGGGCTCATCAGAAATGTCTGAATCCTCTTTATCTGTGGTCTACTTAGGCCACCTAGACAGGGAGAGGTGATCAAAGAGCCTGCCACTGAGTTCATGTCAGAGACAGCCCCTGCTCCCCTTGCTAGGAAACTCACTTGGAGACTGAACTCTCCATGGGCTGCATCTGAGCAGGGGGTCTTGGACCTCTCCATTAAGGTCATTGGTTGATTCAACAATATTTGCAGGCTCCCTTGGCCATAGATTTTTCAGCTTTGTTGGTCTCCTTGTGGAGTTTCTGTCCCTCCAGGTCTTTCTATCTCCCCCATTTCCATAAGATTCCCTGTATTCTGCCCAAAGTTTGACTATGAGTCTCAGCATCTGCTTCAATATCCTGCTGTGATAGCTCAAGGGACATTTGCTGAAGAAGTTGCTGGTGGGAATGTAAACTTGTACAACCACTTTGGAAATCAATCGGTTGCTTTCTGAGGAATAGCGCTAGGAATAGTGGTATAGACCCAGTTATACAACTTTTGGGAATGCATCCAAAAGATGTTCAACCATACAATAAGGTTATTTGCTCAAGTATGTTCATAGAAGCATTATTCATAATATCCTAGATGTCCCTCAACAAAGGAATGGATACAAACATTTTGGTATATTATACAATGGAAAGCTACTTAACCATTAAAAACAAGGAAATTATGAAATTTCCAGGCAAATGGCTAGAACTAGAAAAGATCATCCTGAGTGGGGTAACCTAGAAGCAGAAAGACACACATGGTGAACATTCACTTATAAGTGGATATTAGACATATAAGATAAACATAGTAAATTCCATATTCCTAAGAAGTTAAATAACAAAGAAGACCCTAAGAAAGAGACTTAATCCTCATTCAGAAGGGCAAACAGGATAGACCTGTGAAGCAGTAGAAGACAGCTTCATTTTTTTTAGCATGTGTTTTTGTTTGCTTGTTTTCATATGGTTCTTTTTCGCTACCCTATTTAAAATTGTATTTTCCTGCCTCATTCTTCTACTTAACTTTTATTCCATAACATTTATTACTGTAACAAATTCTCTACGTTGTGTCAGCATGTTGATTGTGTTACTCTATGACCAATATATTTGTCATACCTGCTGAGAGCAATTGATGGTACTTGGAGACTAACAGTAATGAGTGGGGAAGCTGGAACGTAAAATGATGAAATGCCTTATTGTAGGTTGCTGCATTATAGAATAGCTTGTTTTTCTTACATTCAAGAATATATCACTATTTGAGTCTAGAGACCCACCAATGTCTGTCTCTCACTATTAAAGTAATATCAGTTTAATTCAATAGTATGCTACTATAATCAGCTTGGTGGTCCTAGTCATGTTAAAAATACTAAAGTGGCCTGGAACCCCCGCTCAGATGGAGCCCATGATAGCTCGGTGTAGGACTGAAGACCCTAGTGAGGGAAACAGGGACTTTTTCAGTCATGAACTTGATGGCTGACTCTTTGACCCTCCCCCATACAAGCCAGAGAGTGACAGACTGGCTAGATCCCAGGGGATAACATTGCAGCCAGCCCTGAGGAGACAGGATGAGCTGGGGTTGGATGGAAGGGGAGGAGGTCCTCCCCTGTTGGTGGACTTGGAGGGGGCGGGGAAGAAGGAGATGAGGGAGGGAGTGGGAGGGTAGGAGGGAATGGGGGAGGGGGCTACGCCTGGGATTCAAAGTACCTAACCTGTGATTGATATAAAAATAAATAACTTAAAAAAATACTAAAGTGATCATTTTATTGATTTAATCCTGAACAAATTTCTCATTAAAGTATAATATTATTACTGAATTTGTTTTTAACGCTGCTGCTGATTTTGTAGGCTATTGTTGACTTTTATCTGAACAACAAGTTTGTTGAAGGAGGTATGTGACCTTTTACTGCAGGGTCACACTATATTTTGTTATATAGTGTTTTCCAGTATGAACATAATAAAATAACCTCATTGGGAATAGGCTTCATCTCCCAGAAATAAAAAGATTCCATTATTAATACGTCATTTTGTAAATAAATTCTGGCATAGAAATAAATAGAGCAAAATAAATACAAGAAATGTATTCTTGAGTTTAAGTAAATGTTTTCTCAATATTATGAGACTTTTCTTGGACATGATTGTGCTTTGTGGAGTTGTAACAAATGCAAAATCATTTCTTACACATATAGTAGAAGATTGTTTTGGGACCTGAGCAAAGACTTGTAGTATAAAAGCAATTATTTTTTTTCAATACATCAGGGATTTTGTACAGATAAACAAATGTCATCTATTGAAGCCAATTTAAGATTATTCCTTTAGTCTATACTTTCATTTGCATGGCTAATATGTAGAAATCTTCCCAGTAACATCACTAAATGTGTTAGCTTAGGTTTTGAAGTTTCTATTCCATCTCTATGATTAAAGATTTGAAAGAAAAGACTTCAATAGAAAAAAACCTCTGATTTAAAGTCAATAGCCCCAAACAATGTTCAAATGATGGCTTAATGTGTATACATAAGAAATTATTGTGCAGTTGCAGTAAAATTTCACAAGAAGACAAAAAAGAGTAATTAAGTTCATACGGTATTTAAAAAAATATATCTCTATGAGAAAGCCTCAGCGTCGTTTCCCAATCCAATTATAACCAACCCTTTAGCAGAGTGCATGGAATCATATGAAAGAAGGGGTACTTAGTATGACCTGGAGAGGGTGGGAGCTCTGCAAGGACCAAATATAGCAGGGCACAGGGGTCTTTTATGAGACTGTTTCTCCAACCAAGGACCACGTATGGATATAACCTAGAACCTCTACTTGTATGTAGCAAATAGTAGCTGAATATCCAAGTGAGTACCCTAGTAAGGGGAACAGGGACTATTTCGGACATGAACACAATGGCTGGCTCTTCGACCCCCTTACCCATGAGGGAGGAGCAGCCTTAATAGGCCACAGAAGAGGACATTGCAGGCATTCCTGAAGAGACCTGATAAGCTAGAGTTAGAAGGAAGGGGAGGAGGACCTCCCCTATCAGTGGACTTGGAAAGGGGTAGGGAAGAGATGAGGGAGGGATGGGAGGGATAGGGACGGAATGCGGGAGGGGGCTAAGGCTGGGATACAAAATACATAACCTGTCATTACTATAAAAAATGTAAAAAATAAAAATAAATTTAAAATGGGGTACAGAGCTAACCAGAGAATTCTCTGTAGAGGAATATAGAATGGCAGAGAAACTTAAAGAAATGCACAACATAATTTGTCATCAGGGAAATGCAAATCAAAACAACCCTGAGATTTCAACTTACACCCATCAAAATGGCTAACATCAAAAACTCAAGTGACAACACATGCCGGAGAGGTTGTGGAGAAAGGAGAACCCTCCTCCATTGCTGGTGGGAATGTAAACTGGCACAACCACTTTAGAAATCAATCTGGTGCTTTCTCAGACAACTAGGAATAGTGCTTCCTCAAGACCCAGCTATACCATCCCTGGGTATATACCCCAAAGATGCTCAAGTACACAACAAAGACATTTGCTCAACCATGTTTGTAGCAGCTTTATTTGTAATAGCCAGAACCTGGAAACAACACAGAAGTCCATCAGCTGAGGAATGGATACAGAAATTGTGGTATTTTTACACAATGGAATATTAGTCATCAATTAAAAACAAGGAAATTATGAAATTTGCAGACAAATGGTGGGATCTAGAAAAGATCATTCTGAGTGCGATATCCCAGAAGGAGAAAGACACATATGGTATATGCTCACTTATTTAGATCTATAAGATATGATAAACATACTGAAATCTATACACCTAAAGAAGATAAACCAAAAAGAGGAACTGGAGTAAGATGATCAATCCTTTTTTAGAAAGACAAATGGGATGTAGGAGAAAACAAGTAATGGGACAGGGTCCTACCACAGAGGGCTCCTGAAAGACTCTACCTAGCAGTGTATCAAAGAAGAAACTGAGATTCATAACCAAACTTTCTGTAGATAGCAGGTAATCATATGAAAGAAGGGGTGTTAATATGATCTGGAGAGGATAGGACCTCCACAAGGACCAAAAATATCTGGGCACAGGGGTCCTATATGAGACTGTTTCTCCAACCAAGGACCATGGGTGGATATAACCTAGAACCTCTGCTTGCCTGTAGCCCATGGTAGCTCAGTATTCAAGTGAGTACCCTGTAAGGGAAATAGAAACTATTTCTGACATGAACTCAATGGTGAACTCTTTGACCTCCCCGCCCAGCAAGGGAGGAACAACCCTCCTAGGCCACAGAGTACTTTGCAGCCATTCCTGATGAGACCTGATAAACCAGGGCCAGATGAAAGGGGAGGAGGTCCTCCCCTATCAGTGGAGTTGGAAAGGGGCAGGGAGTAGAAGAGAGAGGGAGGGTGGGATAGGGAAGGAATGAGGGAGTGGGATTCACCTGGGATACAGAGTTAATAAAATGTAATTAATAATAAAAAAGAAAAAATCTCTATGAAAAATTGTAAGCTAAACATTCCTAACATAAATAATTTCTGACATATGCAACAAAAATGAAGTTATTTGAGGTCTATCTATAAGATCATACACACTGTGTTCTCTATTGGGCTGTCGAAGAGAGCTGGATTTTTCTGCTTTTTTCCAGGGTGTGGGGGCTTTTTGTTTCTCTCAGGGACAGCTAGAGAAACTTAGGGCAAAGCTCAACTGTACTAGGCTAGGATGTGGAAAAGGTTTTTCAGAGTCCTACAGTTTAGCTCTTTTAGAATGAGATCACCAGCGGTTGTAGAAACTCTGGGGCTCCAAAGCCTATGGTGATACCAAAGTGTTATAGCTTTTGATTAAGCTGCTCTGCTAAGCACAGCAAAGGTGCTGGCAAAAGCCCGTGTCTGATCAGCTTGCAGCCAAGGAACAGGCTTCTCAAGGACCAGGACCAGCAGGCCAGAGGGCAGCCAGGGGATAAATCAAGAATCTCAGAAGGTCATGGTGGAAGGTCATGGTATCAGGCAGCCAGTCACCAGCACCTGTATTTGAAATCACAGTTTTATAAACTTTGGATGGTGGGAGGGATTTCAGTGGGAGGATGAATGTCTTTGATTCCCTGGGGTTGGAGGGTCAGAGATTCTTTATTTACATTTTCCATGCAGTAGCATGGTCTTATAACAAGAAGGAAAATACAGTAATTATCCTGGAGTGAGGGGAAACCTCCAAGTACAGTTGGAGGTCATTGCTTAAGAATATGATTTTCCTACCAGGATGGAGCATTTCTAAGAATTCCTAGATGCTTGCTGGAACAGTTTTCTTATCAGGAAAGGATCTTGGCATGTAATCCACCCTGAAGGCTTTGTACCATATCTTACAAGTCTTAGGATCACCCAGCTCAGGATAGACTTAGAACCTTGCTGAGAAAAGGGAGTCCATCATCATGGACAGAGCACAGATAAATGGCTGGAGACATCAGACTTCAACCTTATCCAGCAGAGCCCCATAAAGAAAATTCATAATTAATTGATGTATTTCAGTTTAAACAAAATGTAGATATGTAAAGCATATACTAACATTCCTCTACGCTATATTTAATATTAATGATTTTATGGAAAAATATGAGGCATATAAGGTACATGATATTCGTATATGATGTAAATGTAAGCTTATGTGAGTTTTATATTTGCTCAATTCAATTTTTAAAATGTGTTTTATTCATGAAGCAATTTTCTCCTGAGTAACTTTCTCATTGCCTCTTTTACATCTTTGTTTCTCAAACTGTAGATGATGGGATTCAGCATGGGAATCACAATGGTGTAAAATGTGGACACTACCATGTCATGTTCAAGGGTATAGTTAGAACTTGGTCTCACATACATGAAGAGAATTGTCCCATGAAAAAGGGACACACCTGTTAGGTGAGCTCCACATGTAGAAAATACTTTTCTCCTCCCTTCAGCTGAATTAATCTTCAGAATGGTTAACAGAATAAAACCGTAAGAGACCAGGACAATGAAGATGGTGACTAGCTCAATGGAGCCTGCACAATAGAAGAGCAGAAGTTGATTTAAGTGTGTGTCAGAACAAGAGAGCACAAGCAATGGAGGAATATCACAGAAGACATGCCTAATTTCATTGGATCCACAGAAAGAAAGGCTAAAAGTAGCCACTGTGTGTATAGTAGCATGTAAAATTCCACCAGTATACGAAGCAATAATGAGTGGCACGTAGACGTTGGGTGACATCTTCACTGCATACAGAAGTGGGCTGTAGATTGCCAAGTAACGGTCATAAGCCATCGCTGCCAAAAGGAAGCATTCTGTTGTTCCAAATGTTACAAAGAGAAGCATCTGTGTTTTGCATCCGACAAGTGAGATAGATTTATTTTTAGAGAGAAAATTGACCAACATTTTGGGAGTCAGTACGGTAGAAAAGCAGGCATCCAACAATGACAAAACAGTAAGAAAATAGTACATGGGGTTATGGAGCCGTGAATCCTCAAGGACCAATACAACCAATCCCAGATTTCCAATCAGAGTTACAACATAAATTGCAAGAAATAAGATAAATAAGAATATGTTCATGTCAAAATCTTCTGTGAATCCCAGTAGTATGAACACAGTGATTTCAGTCATATTTTTCATCTGGGTTTTTTCTGCATTCATACCTGATCATGTCCTTGGCATTTCTTGTTTTGCTTAGACATTCTAAAAGCTACAGCCTGTAAATGTAAATCAACAAAATCCAATTCTCATGGTCATATTTTGAGAAGTTATTGTCATTGATGAGAATGTCAGTAAAGTGAGTCTGAGTAGATCCATTATTCTGTTTAAGTAAATTGAAGATCAATTAGTTTTCAGTTTTCTTAATTAAATTTTTATTTTTTACATTAATTACATGTTATTCGCTTCGTATCCCAGCTGCAAGCCCCTCCCTAATTTTTCAGTTTTTGAATAAAATTTATCAGGTTAGAATATAGCCAAGCAGTTAAGTCCAATTACCCCAACCATTCAAACACTTTCATCATATTTCATGTTATATTATAGTAAAATTCAGAGAGCCTGAGTGTAATCATACATGGCCAACAGAGGGAATTTCCTTAATTTTCTAAGGAGTAGTATGTGTGTGTGTGTGTGTGTGTACGGAAAGGCCATGATAAGGATTGTAGTTCTCATTAAAAATTTATACTTGCTCACACTGTAGTTTAAATATTTTTTGGAAAATCAATAACACAATATAAATTATGTGAATAAATACACATGAAAATAGAAACTAAAATAGAAGCTATGCATGCATTTTTTAAACTGACACTCAGTTGACAAGTATCCAACTGGATGGGAATCATTATAAAATATTCTTGGACATGCTGATTGACATATACAGTAAAATATCTACTATATCAACAGTCTTTAATTTCTTTACCATTCAGAGAAGTAATAGTTGTGGGAAGTATCTTACAGTAGCAACTATGTGAGACACTGAAATAACTGAAAATAACTCAGTTCAGACACTTTTTCCAAGGACCCTAAACACAAACACAAAAGTTTCCACTAAATATTTTAGAGAGCTAGAACCAATTTGTTTCTTTGTGTGTATGTGTGTGTCTTTGACATATTTGACATATAATAGACTGATGATTCTAGAGAAGTTTTTTTTTTAATTTAAGTAATTAGAAAACACAAAAACAGTTTTGTATGTTTGACATATTTGATGTGTCATAGAATGATGAAGATTTTAGAGAATTTTTTAAATATTTAATTAATTATAAAACACCAAATACTGGACATAAGCAAGAACAATATTCCTATGAAAGAGGAAAAAAATCAGGGCGGCAACTGCTATATAATAACCTGTCACTAGGGAAAAGATATGTAATGTACATTTTCTTATGTATATCTTGAGGCTCTGTTAAGTAGGCTAAGAAAATGATTCAATATCCTTAATTGATAAGGTAAATTTGACAAGTCTAGTCACAGATTCTGGGGTCACATAGTTCATACAAAGCAATGATTCATGTCTAATTTTTCTGTGAGCACACTTAGACCTACCATAACATCAGAATATTATTTTTCTAGAAACAACAAAATCAAGTTTCCACAGATTCAAATTAGTTCACAAATTAGTCTTTGATTTGTTTTAATTGTTTAATTAAAAAGCAAGTCCAAACTTTAGTTAAATCCTCAATAAGAAAGAGAGTAGGTAAATGGCAAGTAACCGAAGACCAGTTTATGGTTTTTATAAAATACACGTATATCCTTGATTGCTTTGCTCTTGTTATGCTGTTTTTTTCAAGTGTGTTAAAGGAGGTCCTTAACTTAGATCTGTGCTAACAATGTACATTGGGCATTCTGCCTCTTTGTTTGGTTATGATCCTTAATCTAGCTTCTACCTATATTTCAATAATAGTACACAAACATTTCAATTTTAAATGAAAGGTTATGTATTCTAAATATTTCAAATGCAATGACAAGCTTTCCTTCTTACCTTTACAAAATAATGTGTCAGTCAAGGGAGGCAAGGTGTAAACATTGCACATTCCCTCCTTATACCAGGCCCTTGAGCACCTCCGAAACCCCCAGGGACTCCCCAAGAAAGAAAACACTGAAACTCATTAAGGCAGAATGGACCCATGTGTTTCCCCCACAGTAAGCAAGTGAATTACTTTCAAAAATGAAATTTTAATATAAAATAATACAAATGATTGCAAGAATGGAAATTAGGCCTTGACAGCAATTAACCCTCATTACAAAAAACAAATTTAATGATTTAAAACATAATTCTAGCTCTTATTTTGTTCCATGGACTTAATAAATATTCAGAAATTCAGCTTTCTCTCTTGAAATATAATATTTTTCTCTGATTACTCTGTAAACATATAAAAACAAAGATATTATATAAACACAGCTTATGAGAGAATAGATATTCTTTCAACAAAGATTACTAATTAAACATGTAAATTTTAAAACATCATACTTCTAATTTATATGAGAGATAGATTTTGGGTTTATATAATGTAGTGGATTAGATCATATACAAGTGTACATGGTTAAGCT
This sequence comes from Pachyuromys duprasi, assembly GCA_028658305.1. Lineage (NCBI taxonomy): Eukaryota > Metazoa > Chordata > Mammalia > Rodentia > Muridae > Pachyuromys > Pachyuromys duprasi. The sequence continues at coordinate 59,580,345 of CM053752.1, forward strand.
ACATTTATCTGGAAAAGAAACAATTAAAGGAGAGCTGTAGGAATGTATGAATTACTATAAAATTCTTTGAATGGGACAATATAAAATTAGAGCATTGGCAGTCTAAAGTCAGCCGTTTAAGGCTTAGCGGACCCTTGCATATTTTGTATGTTACAATTGCTCACTTCTCCGTCTGTGCATGTCAATAAACAACAGGGATTTTTAAACATATAACTGAGGAAATGTGGGCTACTTCTTTTGTGAATAAAAGAACAAACCTGTAAGGAAGCTCAAAGGTAATGTTGTTAACTCTTTAGAGAGACTCGATGCAAGAGGAAAGTTATAAATTATGGCAGTGACAATAATGGGTACAAGGTGAAATCTCGGGGTCATTTTGATTTGTATCTCCCTGATGAGTAATGATGTTGATCATTTCTTTAAGTGTTTCTCTGCCATTCGATATTCCTCTGTGGAGAATTCTCTTTAGCTCTGTACCCCATTTTTTAATTGGATTACTTGATTTGCTGTTTTTTAACTTCTATTGTTCTTTATGCATAGTAAGATCTGGAGAGGACAGGAACTCCAGAGGAGAGCAACAGAACCAAAAAATCTGAGCACAGGGGTCTTTCCTGACACTGATACTCCAACCAAGTACCATGCATGGAGATAACCTAGAACCCCTGCACAGATGTAGCCCATGGCAGTTCAGTGTCCAAATGGGTTCCATAGTAATGGGAACAGGGGCTGCATCTGACATGAACTGATTGGCCTAATTTTTGATCACCTCCCCCTGAGGGGTGGGCAGCCTTACCAGGCCATAGAGGAAGACAATGCAGCCAATCCTAATGAAACCTAATGGACTAGGATCAGAAGGAAGGAAAAGAAGACCTTCCCTATCAGTGGACTTGGGGAGAGACACGGGTACTACACTCTCTGTATCCATTCCTCAACTGAGGGACATCTGGGTTGTTTTCAGATTCTGCCTATTATGAATAGAGCTGCTAAAAATATAGTTGAGCACATGTCCTAGTTGTGTACTTGAGTATCTTTTGGCTATATGCCTAGGAATGGTATAGCTTGATCTTGAGGAAGCACTATTCCTAATAATCTGAGAGAGCTCCAGACTGATTTCAGAAGTCTATCAATGTAATCCACCATATAAACAAACTGAAAGAAACTCTGTCTCTTAAACACAAGATACTCTTAACTGAGGAAGACAGCTGAGTTTGTCCTCTCCTTTATGCAGCCATGTGAAACTAACATGAAGGTATGACCTATTTGCCTGTTTCTCCCAAGTACTAAGAGAATAGATGTGTACCACCTCATTGGCTTTGGAAAAAAATTTGCATATTCCTAATGTACCAATGTCAAATTCTCTCTCAAAGCTCTAAGAGCAGGGTATCCTCTTTCTAATTTTGTGTGCTTGTGTGTCAGTTATATGTGATCCTTCTGCATGGGAGCACATACATACATGTGTGTAGGAGGAAACATATATGATTGTCTGAAAGTATTCAGAATACTTCAAATGAGTAGAGTACAAGTTAGGGTTATGATCCACAACATAAGCTTTACAAAGTCTTAAAAAGTATTAGATTGCTTTTGTCTCCTCAACATTTTTGTTTGTTTTCATCTTTCTTTTTTCAATACAGGGTTGTTCTCTGTAGCCTTGGGTGTCCTACAATTACTCTGAAACCCAGGCTTGTCTTCAACTCACAGAGATCTGCTTGCCTCTTACTCCTCAGTGCTCAGATTAAAGGTATGTGCCATTATTGCCTGGCCACTAGCATTTTTATTTGACTTTTACTTGTAAATAATAATCCTTTGATATTCTCAAATTTTATTTTTTGTTTATTTTTTCTAGCTAGTAATTTAAATTGGGCAGAAGGTGAAGGATTTGAGTGGCATTAATCATCTCTGCTGTCCCTTACAAGGAATGTCACAGCAGCCTATCATAAAAACTGATTTATCACAATATAAATAGGCTAGACCATGGCCATGCGTCATTAAACAAATTATAACTTTGTCAAAGCTGTAAGAATTTTGCCTGGTATATCAAGATTTCTTGTTTTATATGAAAAATATTAAGTATTTTCCTAATTTGTCATTTTTGAAAATCTTTTTCTTTTTATGTTCTATGAATTGTCTGCATGTGTTGCATTGCTTTCCAGCCCCTTCTCTATTTCTATTGATAAGTTATCACATTGTTTACTGAAACAGAAGATAATTAGTACCATGTCTACCCAGGAGAATTTCCTGTGGGCTTCACGGCAAACACAGCAGATATAAACAATCTCAGTGAACTGTATCTGTCATGTAATTAAACTTGTATTTGACCTTCATTGGTAAGATACATTTTTTAGGCCTAGACTTAGAATGTTTAGGAGATCTAAAAATCAACAAAAAGTATGTTATTTTCAACTAAACAGTTTCGTTATTAAACATGGAAGATAAATTTCTTTTAACATGTTTGTGTTGTTAGGATTAAAATAACTAGGTAATCAAAATTAAAATCTAATTTGAAAATAGATGGGTCACAAATTTGTATTATGTCAAAAAAATTCTTAAAATATATCACCTTAACTTTTTTAAACACATGTACTTTTAAATTTTTACTTGTATCATAGTACATAGCTTTAAGAATACTAAGCAAGTCCTCTGTAATTTAGTTGCTATTCCAGTGAAACTTTCTTTTCTTCTTTATGAACATGGGAAATATTTGTACTATAATAGATTCAAAACGTATCCTTTCATAACTTTCAGTTGGTTCTGTAATAAGTTGGTTGTATTTATTTTATCTCTGTGTGTTTGGGGTTCATGTAGACAGAAGTCATGGGCAGGCTGTACAGCACATGGTCTAATCCTAGGGACTGAACCCAGTTTGGCATGTTTAATGGGAAACACCTTTATCCACTGAGCCGTCTCTAGCCCTTGGTTATGTTCTCATTTTCTCTTCTCAGGCTTTTGCCTCCAGATTATAATGCAAAAAATATCTAGCAGTTCTGAAAATTTCATGATATACTAATAACAAAAATTATTGAATGGATAACAATTGTATTTGTTATATTTTAGTGGTTTACATCTTGTCTTATATGAATGATTTAGAAGACTCTTATATTAAAACGTTCATCTCATGTGAAACTCTTCATAGTGGTGCCTGTAATATTCCAGTGTGCACAGTATAAATTAATTGAATTCTGACTCCTAAAACCCAATCTTTTACTTTCCTCCACAACTCTAATAATCACTGATCTAATTTCAAATCAATTCTTTTCTCTGCTTCACAACACTAGGTAATCCCAAGAGAGGATAGATGCTGTGTGTAATTAATACACAGTTGTCTATAGTAAAATGACTTGGTAATGAATAAAAATGACAGTAATCCACAAAGAAAATAATGTAGAATAAAGTTGTTATATAAATATAAAATCCTATGTAAACATAATTTGAAGTAACACAGAATTCTCCATATATTTTCATTCCTATGATGTTGCTCCTTTTTGAAAATTCATGATAATTTTATATAATATTTACCTCACCTCTTTCAGCTCAGCACTAAGTAATATGTAATGTGTATACATCAATCATAAAACCCTTTTTCATTTCTAGTTCTCTGTCCTTATATATTATGTATTCTCATGTGGAGTTTTAGTTTATTGTTTTTCAAGGTATGCAGCATCTATTTTCCTCATCCTCGGGGTGGATTTTATCAAACCTTTTTATGATAGCATGGCTATATTTTATTGATGTCTGTGATTTTTGTGTTTGATGAACCTTTCTATAAGGGATAATCCAGACCCTTTTCAATTGAAAGAATAAATATTCACAATAAAAAATAATATGCTTCATGGCAGTTTTATGACTTGAAAATGTAATTGTATTTATGCCAAAAGGAAAATGGGAGGGACTCTTAACAGATAACCACCCACCTTGAGTTACTGAGGTTGAGAATTATTGTGCTAAGAGATAATAAAAAGGGTGATGAACAATTAATAAAAGAGAACTGGAGGAAAAGGGGAAGAAAACAAATGAGAGTGAGGAAGGAAAAAGAGAAGGGAAGGAAAAGAGTCAAATAGTTTTTATAATTCCTTCGGCATTATTATTTTTGCAAATGCTGCCAAAGTATTTTTCAGGATATTGACAGTTCTTTCACACAACCCAGAATTCTTGTCAGGGCTTTTTGAAATGTGGCTTCATTCTTTTTTCCAAAGACTTTTCTGGAATAGGTGATACCAGTAGTTTAAAACAGGCCTTCAGTAAGTCTAATTTATTTATTATCACTGGTAACACATAAAGTGTGAAAACCTTAAGAGATCTGATATGTTGTAATGTAATCATAATGTTCCACTTACTTCAACTATTTATCAATTTATTAATCCATTCATTTTATAGAATACATGTACTTTTTTGCTTTTTTGGAAGATTTTGTCATGAATGTGGCAAGGCATGCATGTGGATATCGGAGGAAAACTTGAAGAATTTGGTTCTCTCCTTCCACCATGTTAGTTTTCAGGGATTAAACTCAAGTTCTCAGTTTGGCAGTAATGACTTGACTTGGTAAGCCATCTCACCAGCCACCAATTTCATTAACACATTAAAAATGTCTAAGAGAGATAACATTATTTTAAAATATTATTTAAAATATTTAATTCATAGTTCTTTTACTCTGGATCATCAACTTATTTCAGCATGTTGTTTAACTGAAATAGCTCTGAAGAACAATGCTACTAACATGTTTTTCCTCACTGTTTATACTTACGTTGTGAATCATTGTCACATTCTACAAGACAGAAGATTGGAGCAAATTATTTCACCCAGTTGCTGAAAGACCTAGAAATCTACATTTGAATCCTGTGTGCTGACACTAATAGAAACTTGGATTGTCTGAAATGTCAGAAAAAATTTTACCCCTTCAACTTGTTTGTTTGACAGTCTCACCTGCTTCAAGCTATCCACACACTTATGAGGATACCTTTCAGTTTACAACCTCCGCCTTCCAAGACTATACTATCACTCTTGGTTCTCAAATTGGATTTTAAAGGAATTTGAAATGAGAAATAAAGGTAACTGAATGCAGGGATGAAGTGACTAATAGAGCTGACGGTCATAAGTACAACATGAGTTCATCAACATACTTTCTTTTGTATTCTGTGTTGGTGGTTGGGCATTTTATAGCACCAGTTGATAAATGAAAGGGGTCATAACCTATTCTTGACTCCAAGACTCTTTACTATTTTCTTAGTACTATGAATGATTTTCTGAATGACTTCGAGATAACTGTCAAGAATTTCAGGATGGAGAATGTCACTGACTCTCTGTTTATCCTGAGAGGCCTCACAGACAATCCTGAACTTCAGATCATTCTTTTTGTCCTATTTCTAGTGATTTACCTTTTCACACTAATGGGAAACGGGGGACTGATTGCAGCAGTCATTGGGAACACCCAGCTCCACAACCCAATGTACTACTTGTTGGGTGTTTTATCATTCATAGATGCCTGCTTTTCTACCATTATCACCCCAAAAATGTTAATAGATTTCATGTCAGAGAAGAAAGTCATTTCATTCCTTGGATGTGCAGCACAAATGTTTCTTGCTGTCAGTTGTGGAACCACAGAATGTTTTCTCTTGGCAGCAATGGCCTATGATCGCTATGAGGCTATCTACAACCCACTTCTGTATACAGTAAGCATGTCACCCAGAGTCTACATTTCACTCATTTTTGTCTCCTTGGCTGGTGGAATTCTCCATGCGTCTATCCACACAGCAGCCACTGCTAGCCTATCTTTTTGTGGCTCCAAGGAAATTAAGCATTTTTTCTGTGATATTCCCCCTCTGCTGGCTATTTCTTGCTCAGACACTAAAGCAAATGAGCTTCTACTCTTTATCTTTGTAAGCTCTATTGAGGTAGTCACTATCTTGATCATCATCATCTCTTATAGTTTCATCCTCTTTGCCATTCTGAAGATGCATTCTGCTGAAGGGAGGCAAAAAGTGTTCTCTACATGTGGCTCTCACCTCACTGGAGTGTCCATCTACTATGGAACAATCCTCTTCATGTACATGAGACCAAGTTCCAGCTATGCCTTGGAGCATGATATGGTAGTGTCTACATGTTATGCTATTGTGATTCCTATGCTGAATCCCATCATCTACAGTCTCAGGAACAGAGATGTGAAAGAGGCAATGAGAAAACTTTTAAGAAAAATGCTTATGTCTATAAAATGAATTTTTTACTTTAAATCCTCAATAAAACAAAGATTTATTTTCAATGTCTTCTTATCACTGATTCTGTTAGAAACTTCTTTTATTATTTTTTAAAATTATTTATATTTATATTTATATTTTATATTTTTTATATTAGTTTATTCACTTTACATCCCATGGGTGCTCCTTCCCTCTTGTCCTCCCAGTTCCTTCCACTTTTCCTCCTTTCCCCTTCCCCTCCCTTTTTTCCCCAACTTCTCATTGACTTTCAATGTGTTTCTATTCTCAATTAACATTTTAAAGTAAAGATCAAAACTCAAGTTTAAGTGGATCAAAAAACTCCATATAAAATCAGAAACACTGATCTGATAGAAGAAAAAGTGGAAACAGCCATAAGTTAATTGACAGAGGAGACTACATTCTGAACAGAACACCAATGGTGCAGACCCTAAGATCAACTAATAAAAGGGAACTCATGAAACTGAAAAGCTCTGTAAGGAAAAAGACATCATGAATTGGACAAAGCATCAACCTACAGAATAGGAAAAGATTTTTGCTAAGTCCACATCTAATAGAGGACTACTATCCAAAATATGTGCAGAACTCAAGAAAGTACATATCAAAATATCAGATAAGCCAATTTAAAAATAAGATACATATCTAAATAGAAAATTCTCAATAGAGGAAACTAAAATGGCTGTTAGTCACTTAAAGAAATGTTCAATTTTCTCAGCCATCATGAAAATCCAGATCAGAACTACACTGAGATTCCATTTTGCATCTTTCAAAATGAGGAAAATCTGTAACACAAGCAGTAGCTCATATTGGCAAGAATGTGGAGCAAGGAGAAACATTTCTCCAGTGCTGGAGTGCTGGTGGTAGTGCAAATTTGTACAGCCACTGCAGAAATCTATATGGTCGTTCCTTAGGAAACTCGGAATTGTTCTACCTCATGAGCCACTTATACCACTCTACCACTCTGGATCATATGCCTCCCCCCAAAAAAAACCTTGGGTTTACTCATCCAACAACAAAGACACTTGTCCATCTATGTTTATTACAGCTTTAATTGTAATAGCCAGAAAATGGAAACAACTTACATATTGTTCATTAACTGAACGGATGAGGAAAATATGGTACACTACACTATAGAATTATATATGTGTGTGTGTTTGTGTGTGTATGTGTATCTGCATATAAATACACACATATATGTTTATGTATATGAACAGTTCACGCAAATGGATACAACAACAATAACAACAACAAAACCCTTATTGAGTGAGGTAACCAAAACACAGAAAGACAAATATGGTATATGTTCACTTAATTAAGACTGTTGGAATTGGGTGGTACTTGGGGATTTTGTGTAAGTCTATTGTAGAGGAAACTTCCTGGAACTTATAAGGATAACACTAGTAAGGTCTTCTAGTACTGCAGGGTAAGGAGTCTTAACTGGCCATCTTTTGTATCCAGGCAAGACTTCCAGTGGTGAGACTGGGTTGCACTCGATTGAGTTGTTGGACAGGTGTCCCAGAGAGACACCTAACAATCCCAGCCTGATTCTAGGACACAGGGTCGCTCTCCAAAAATTGACATCTTGGTCCCATGCCTAGTACAACATCCACACAGCTCACTCACTGTATGGAGGTTGAGCTGGAGATGGCACGGAGGCTTCATCCCTACTTTCTAGTCTCTTTGGTACTTTGCAGACTATGGAAGGAAACCTGGATATAAACTCATAAACTCTATCACATAACAGCATATATATATATGCTGTTAGCTTGGTGTTTTTGTGTGATTCCTAAAAGTAAAAGCAGGTGTGTCTGGATCTTTTACCTGCTCTTGGGACTCTTTCAGATATTGGGTTGCTTTGTCCAACATGTATACAAGGGCTTTTGACTTGTTTTATTGTATATTGTTTTGTTGTGTTTGTTTTTGTCTCTTGACCTGCTCTTTTCTGAGTGTATCTTGGGGAGGGGGTTGGAGTGGTGCTGGGAAGACTGGTAGAAGGAGAAACTGTGGTTGAGATATCTTGTATGATAGAAGAATTTATTTTAATAAAAATAAGTAGAAATCATAATTATTACTGCATTCATTTCTTTTTTATGAGTGGAAAGAAATTCCTCCACTATTTTTAATCTTATTCAGTTCACATACTCATATACATCCATACACACATGTTCCTGCAGTACTGATAGCAGTTATGTTTATTTACTGTGCTTAAAGTAAATACAAACAATATAACAAATGATTTAAAAGATAGTCACTTTTTTTCAGTCTTCTGCAGGCTAGATATGCTTAAGTATGTGGGTATGAGTTGATTTCTTCTGAGGATTTTCTCTACGATTTGCAATAGAAAATTATTCCCAGTATCTCCATATATTCTTCCCTTTAAAAGTGTCTATACGTTAATCCCACCTTAACCATATAAAAAATGAATACATGCTTCTCATTTTATCTCATTGTTTCGTTAAGTAATATGATTCTGAATACAATCACATTCTGAGGCAAGACAGAGTGAATATGCAAATATGAACAGATGTGTATAATTTGCACACATGTATGTGCACACAGAGATTCACATATGTATTCAAACTTTAAAAAATTATAATCATGCAAACATATAATATTCAAATTGTATAAAATACAACGTTTTAATATGTGTTACAGAATCATATTTATATTTAGTCATACTAATCAAATATTATCAACCTAATAGGAAAATAGAAAGAAACCCAATTTAATTTATTTTTTTTAAATCAATGTTGTTCAATTTCAATTTAAAGCCATCTCCTGTTCATTTAGTATATGAATTTGAAACAAGGTAAACAAAGATAAATATTATGACATCTCAGATTAAGTTCTCAAACCCCTGAGGTTTATTATAACTATGCTGTGTGGAAGATGTATTTCTTCATTATTTACTTCATTATTCATTGCACTGACGTGAGAAACATTGCTGAGCTAGGAAATGGCACCAGGCTACATTCTCATCATTTAGGAGGCTGAGTCAAGAGAATGAATAGTCTGAGGCAAGTCTGTTCTACATGGTGATACCATTTTATGACAATAAATAAGATAACTTCTTTAATTCTGCACACAAAGTAGTAATATTTACAGATGTTTCTATTTAAATCTCTCTCTCTCTCTCTCTCTCTCTCTCTCTCTCTCTCTCTCTCTCTCTCTCTCTCAGACAGTTCTAATCATCAGATGCAGCTGGCTGTATGTGAAAGCTCCTCAGGCAGAGCCTCCTTCCATGTGGATCCGACTTACCACTCAGCCATAGGTTCTATTTTATTTGACATCTGACAACTTGTGGTATATTGTACAGGCCACCCATATCTTATGGTCCAAGCCAAAGAAGGAGTCATTTCCGCCTATTCAAAAATACTAATTTCATTTTGAATTAAGACTAAACTCACAGAATCTTTCCCTGTAATAATTTCTTTTCCAGCAAAAATATTTTAAATAAAATACACAGTTACTTTAAAATCATATTGATACCTTTCATTATTATTAAAGAGCCCATTTGACACAATTATGAATATATGAAATGAGCTTTATTTCATGTAATTAATTCTAGAATTATTATTAGATTCAGACAGACTTTGTTACATTTTCACAATATTTTTAAATAAAAATGAACTTAAGACTCACTGAAAAAATGAAGCAAATTGTGAAAGCTTCATATATTGCTGAAGGAGATAAAACCACACATCAAAATGGAGTATTATCCATCCTTGTGATGCTAAAATGTGCTTATTACCTTGGGAATGTCAGTTCATTTCTTTAAGATTGATGCCAATCCAATATGAAATACATTAATCTATGGGTTTTATAAAATGTCAGTAAAAGACAGGCCATAATACATAAAATTTTTATGGTAAAATATCAAAAAATTGAATATGCAGAATAATAATTATGAAAATATGCAAAACATGGTGCTTGTTCACAAATGAAAATGGTTGAGAAAACTGGTATTTATGTTTAAAAAAAACTGTTAACAAGAACTGGGGCTTGCATTCACTGATTCATGTCAGGCTTGATATCGTCTACTATTTCTATAGAATACATTTTATTCAGGAACTAGCACAGTTTTCAATTGAAAATATCTCTTATGGAAAATCTACCATTTTATCCTTGATACTACCACTCATAAATGCAACTTACAAAATGTATACATGTATGTAGGTAGGTATGAATAATATTTTTCTCCTTCATAGTAGCAGGAGATTATCTCATGGCCATTGTAATCCCTAAAAATACACATCATAAATCCTTACATTCATTTAAAGTATGTGTTCATTTAAAATATGTGTTTTAATTTAGTTAGAAAATGGACATATTCAACATATCCATTCTTTTCCTCAGGCTTCTGTGAAGCCTTTGCTGTATTAGATCTTGAACTGTGATTTTTGAAAGCATGCCAAATAACCTTGCTGAAAAATTGGTCCCTAAGGAAGACCACATGTTGGTAGTGCTCATTGTCCTTAGACCCTGGCAGAGATAAGAGCTGTGTACAGCTCAGCCTGTGTTCACAATAGCTCTCTGAAATGATGTTAAATCATAGCTGCCTAAGAAATGCTCCATTTTTTCAAGACCCAAGAATAATTTCTAGTATAACTTAACTCTGTAAACAAAAAAAATAATAAATGGAAAAAATATCTGAAGGTATTGATCACTTGAAAAATATATGCTGCAGTGCAGAAATATTTATGTCTTTAATCGGATTTCATATGTTAGTCATGAGAAAAATTGGAAAATAGCGTCATTTTGGACATATGATATTGAAAGATTTATTACATTCATTGCTGTTGTTTTCCGTTCACAAAGTTTGGCTCACAGTAAGTACTGTTAAAATTGGCAAGGTTTGTATCTGTTAGGATGAAGTAAGGGCTTTACTTAAACATGGGAGCACTCAGTATTTGTGCCTTAGCTAAGTAATTATCAATATTTGTGCAATCAGACATGCAGAATTGATGGAATTAGAGTTCACGGATGATGAGCATAACTTTAGAACATATTTGACATTGCACTGACAAGGGGAGAAGCATACAATCTTCATTAATCTTTATATGGTTTCACATACCCTACTGAACTCTATAAAAAGGAAAATCTACTTGTAATAAGTTTTGACTGACATCAAAAATGAATGAACAATACATAATATTTTATAATAAATAAGTAAGGAGGGTGTGATGAATAGACATATACAGGAATCAGTAACAAATTTATTTTCCTTTGAGCATAACTAATAGAAAACACCAGAGGCAGCATTCATTGTACACAATTCTGGTAAGTTATTTGATATTTCTAGCTTATTCATTTAAAATGAATGCATGCTAGTAGTACCTACAGACAAATATTCTATACTAATTAGGTGTTATTAAACAAAATCATTTAGAATATTTCCATGGGTAGTTTTAAACATGAAGTATGCTGTGTTTTATCGTATCCTAGCCAAATGTGAGTTTTAACCTTCATCTATCTTCAGTATTTGTTCATCCTTATACTCTAAAAGAAATATCAGTATTGAGCCAATCAAAAATACATATATACCAATATTTAATTTAAACAAAACCATTTTTAAAGTTATTCCAGTTGAGTATTACCTTTGATTTCTCATCAGTTTTAGGGCCATCCACTATGAACAATTTGAATTATACTAATGAGCCTGACTTCTTCATCCTCATGGGGCTGACAGATTCCAGAGAGATACAGTGGGTCCTTGCTCTACTATTTCTCCTGATATATCTGGTCACTGTTCTGGGGAACACAGGCATGATGCTGGTAATCCGTCTAGATACTCAGCTTCACACTCCAATGTATTTCTTCCTTACCCACCTGTCATTGCTTGACCTCAGTTACTCAACTGTCATCACACCTAAAACCCTAGAGAATCTGCTGGCTTCCACCAAGATTATTTCCTGTACTGGCTGTTTCACTCAAATGTACATTTTTGTCCTCCTGGCTGCTGCTGAGTGTTTCCTTCTTGCTTCAATGGCCTATGATCGGTATGTAGCTATATGCAACCCTCTCTACTACCCAGTTGTCATGTCCACAAGACTCTGCAGTGTCCTTATCACTGGTTGCTATTTGATTGGAACTGTGGACTCCACTGTTAATATGCTATGTATGAGCACCTTACATTTCTGCAGACCCAAAGTAATTCATCACTTTTTTTGTGACACAACCCCAATTTTAGCACTGTCTTGCAATGACACACATAACATTGAAATTATTATGTTCATCTTTGCCGGTTCCACCCTAATGGTGTCTCTTATTACAATATCTGTGTCCTATGTGTCTATTCTCTCTACTATTTTGAAGATCAATTCCACTTCAGGAAAGCACAAAGCCTTTTCTACGTGTGCTTCTCATCTCTTGGGAGTCACTGTCTTCTATGGGGCTTTGATCTTTACTTATCTGAAACCAAGTAAGTCCTACTCCTTGGGAAAGGATCAAGTGGCTTCTGTTTTCTATACCATTGTGATCCCCATGCTGAACCCACTCATTTATAGTCTCAGAAACAAAGAAGTGAAAAATGCTGTCGGTAGAGTTATCAAGAAATGGGACAGCTCAAGGCAGTTAAGTTCACAGTGATGTTAAATGATTAAACTATTATTTTTTAATATTGAGATCTTTCTTGTTTTGTCTGTCCAAATGCACCTGACAGCCTGTGTTCTTGAAATATCAATCCTTTTGTCTTCCTAAATGCACCTGACAGCCTGACCTGTATATGTGCAGAGCTCCTCTTACACAAACACTGTCTTGGCCATTCAGAAGAATGTGGTTTCTAAATTTTATTTTATTGGGAATCAGGAAACACGTTAGTTGTGGCTTAAGTATGTTTTTAAAAACATCTATTGTAAAAAAATAATACAATATTTTTTTATTTTAAGCCTATATTAAACAGAAACTCAGCACATTAAATTTTATTCACACCATGGAAAAGGTAACTTGGACACAATATCAATAATTTCAGAATCATTTTTATAGTATATGAGTTAATGAGTTAGCTATGAAATGATGAATGGATACTTAAGCCTCATTTTCCCAACTTCAGAATATAAACAGTAAGTCTAGGTACATGTGATGGAACAATAAATGAAATAGATTCAAACATAAGCCTAGCAATCACAATGCTATTATCATTAAGATGTGATTTACAATAATTTATATTCATGATCCCTTTTGGTATAGACTATCTAGTATGTTTTGCAAATAATTTTCCATTTCGTTAGTTCAGGAAAACACTAGAAAGAATACAATCAGTAATTCTCTGATTTTGTAATGTAAATTATATTGGTAAATTGTTATGTGTCATTTGTGTTCACTGAAGTTGACTTTGTAAGTGGTGTTTCCCTGTCACTTTCAGAGCCAAGCATGTTTGTCTCAAAGTATCCACCAAGGCCCCAAGTGGTAGTCTTGTTATCCTAATACTTTGATAGGGATAAAAGAGAACAGTAAATAGTCATATTGTGTCTTTGGGAATAACTAGAAGGTTAACCATTTCCAAAAGACATTATTCCTGTTTATACTATGAAATAAAACTGTTTGTCACTGGAACAATAAACTGAAAGCTCATCTATGTAGAGAAAGTTCAATTGGTAACATCAGATGGATTCCTCAGTTTCTAATTGATGGTATGAATATTAGAGTTGTTGACATTAGCTTCATCCGTTGCTATCTGTAGTTTTTATTGGACATCTCAATCAGAGGTCCACTTTACTCTTTATTGGGACCGCCATCTGCTTTTCATACAGATACTAGCTTTGTTGTTTTCAGTTGGCTATTTTGAAGTCTAGATCTGGTGTGCTCTACCTATTCATCTATCTATCTATCTATCTATCTATCTATCTATCTATCTATCTATCCTACAATTGATATGTCTACTTATCCTGCTATTGGTTGTGTTACTGAGACTTGCTGTATACTAAATAAATTCACTCGTTTCAAACAAATATGTCTATCATAGAACATTCTCTGGAATGCACAACACACATTTAGAATAAGCTATTAAAGATAATTAAGTTAATACAACTCTGTATGCCAATCCTTGTAACTATTTGGCAAATACTTAAAGTTTTTAAGAAGTACAAACAGGGTCTTCTTGTGGAATTCCTGTCCTATCCAGGTCTTTCTATCTCCCCCTTCTTTAATAAGAATCCCTGTACTCTGCCCCAAGTTTGATTGATGATTCTACCAAATACCATGCATAGAAAGGACCTAGACCCCTGCTCTGATGTAGCCCATGAGCATCTCAGACTCCATGTGGTTTTCCTAGTAAGGAGAGCAGGGGCTGTCTCTAACATGGAATCAGCAGCGAGTTCTTTAATCACCCCCCCGGGGAGTACAGTCTTGCCAGGCCACAGAGGATGAGGATGCAACCAGTCCTAATGAGATCTGATAAGCTAGGGTCACATAGTAGGGGAGGAGGACCTCCCCTATCATTGGACTAGGGGAAGGAAATGGTGGGGAGTGGGGTGGGGAGGGTGGGTCTGTAGCTGGAGCTACAGCTGGGATACAAAGTGAATTAATTGTAATATATAGTAATAAAAAATAAAAAGTAGAAACACTGTAATTTTAAACAATCTGTATAAGCAATTCTAAATCAATGATGAACAAATATCTGTGTAAGAAACATAGGAACAAAATTTATTTCATTCCCTTTATATTCCTTTGACACATTCTTTATTCATTTAAAATCCTTCTGCCTCATCTCAGCAGGGGTTCTAGGTTATCTCCATGCATAGTCCTTGGTTGGAGTATCAGACTCAGAAAAGATCCCTGTACCCAGATTTCGTGGTTCTGTTGCTCTCCTTGTAGATCTCCTGTCCCTTCCTGGTATTTCTATTTACCCCTTCTTTCATAAGATTCTCTGCACTCTGCACTCAGCATCTGATTTGAACCCCTTCAGGGTAGAGTCTTTCAGAGGCCTTCTGTGGTAGGCTCCTGTCCTGTTCCCTGTTTTCCCCCTCTTCTGATGTTCATCCTTTTTGCCTTTCTGAATGAAGATTGAGTGTCTTACCCAGAGCCCTCCTCCTTTTCTTTGCAATAAAACTGGAGTTTATTAAGATGTTGTTATAGAAAATTACTTATTGCGTGACTACGTGTTTGATTTCTAATGCTTAATTTTTTCCTTTCTAAAAATGTGTGTGTGTATTTGAAATTGCATGTGCACATGTCCTCCTTCTTATTAGTTTCTTTAGGTGGACAGATTTTAGTATGTTTATCCTATTTTGGAGGCCTTGTGTCCACTTATAAGTGAGTATATAGATTAAAATTTGGAGATCCAAGATGGCTGCCACTAGAGGACACTGTGTCTGAGGAGTAGGACAACAGAAATAACGCAGCGACCAGGAGACTGAACTCTGGGACCTAAAACGCCAGCACCCGTGATTGCCAGGTGAGCAGAACTCCCACGGT
>CM053752.1:59596458-59642702 GCA_028658305.1 Pachyuromys duprasi
GTTCTATTGATCCACTATTCTGTTTGTATGGCAGTACCATGCAGTTTTTATTACTATTGCTCTGTAGTACAGCTTGAGGTCAGGGATGCAGATACCTCCAGATGATCTGTGTGGTACAGGATCTTTTTGGAGATTCTGGGTTTTTTGTTTCTCCATATGAAGTTAAGAATTTTTCTTTCAAGGTCTGTGAAGAATTGTTTAGGTATTTTGATGGGAACTGCATTGAATATGTAGATTGCATTTGGCAGTATGGTCATTTTCACTATGTTAATCTTACCAATCCATGAGCACGGGAGGTCTTTCCACCTTCTAAGATCTTCTTCAATTTCTTTCTTCAGAGATGTGAAATTTTTTCATATAGGTTTTTCCCTTGCTTGGTTAGAGTCACCCCAAGGTACTTTATGTTTTTAGTGGCTATTGTGAAGGGTGTTGTTTCCCTAATTTCCTTCTTGGCCCTTTTGTCTTTGGTGTACAGGAGGGCTTCTGATTTTTTGGAGTTGATTTTGTATCCAGCCACTTCGCTGAAGGTGTTTATCAGTTGAAGGAGTTCTCTGGTTGAATTTTGGGGTCACTGATGTATATTATCATATCGTCTGCAAATAGTGATACTTTGACTTCTTCCTTTCCAATTTGTATCCTTTGATCTCTGTTGGTTGTCTTATTGCTCTAGCTAGGACTTCAAGTACTATGTTGAAGAGATATGGAGACCATGGGCAGCCTTGCCTTGTCCCTGATTTCAGTGGGATTGATTTAAGTTTCTCTCCATTGAGTTTGATGTTAGCTATAGGCTTGCTCTATATTGCCTTTACTATGTTTAGGTATGTGCCTTGTATCCATGATCTCTCCAAGACATTAAACAATAATGGATGTTGGATTTTGTCAAATGCTTTTTCAGCATCTAGGGAGATGATCATGTAGTTTTTCTCCTTCAATTTGTTTATATGGTGGGATCACATTGATGGATTTGCGTATCTTGAACCACCCTTGCATGCCTGGTATGAAGCCTACTTGGTCATGGCAGATGATATCTTTTATGTGTTCTTGGATTCGGTTTGCAAGGATTTTATTGAGTATTTTTGTATCAATGTTCATAAGAGATATAGGTCTGAAGTTTTCCTTTTTTGTTGGGTCTTTGTGTGGTTTAGTTATCAGGGTGATTGTGGCTTCATAGAAAGAGTTTGGTCATTTTTCTTCTATTTCTATTTTGTGGAACAGTTTAGAGAGAATTGGTGTTATCACTTCTTTGAAGGTCTGGTAGAATTCTGCACTAAAACCATCTGTCCCAGGGCTTTTTTTTTTTTTTTTTTTTTTGGTAGGGAGGCTGTTGATGAGTGCTTCTATTTCTTTGGAGGGTATAGGTCTATTCAATCTTTCTATCTGATCTTGGATTAATTTATGTATGTGGAATCTCTTAAAAATATTGTTCATTTCATTTAGATTTTCAAATTTTGTGGCATATCGGCTTTTGTAGTAAGACTTAATGATTGTTTGGATTTCCTCAGTGTCTGTAGTTATGTCCCCCTTTTCATTTCTGATTTTGCTGATTTGGATAGTTTCTTTCTGCCTTTTTGTTAGTTTGGCTAGGGGCTTGTCTATCTTGTTGATTTTCTCAAAGAACCAGCTCTTGGTTTCATTGATTCTTTGAATATTTTTTTGTTTCTAATTGATTGATTTCAGCCCTGAGTTGGATTATTTTAGCCATCTGCTCCTCATGGGTGTATCAGCTTCTTTTTCTTTCTAAACCTTTCAGTTGGTCCATTAAGTTGCTTGTATGAGATGTTTCAAATTTCTTCTTGAAGGCACTTAGTGCTATGAACTTTCCTCTTAGCACTGCCTTCGTTGTGTCCCATAAGTTTGGGTATGTTGTGCTTTCATTTTCATTGAATTCTAGGAAGTCTTTTATTTCTTTCTTTATTTCTTCCCTAACCAAGCTGTCCTTGAGTAGCAAGTTGTTCAGTTTCCATGTATTTGCAGGCTTTTTTGCTGTTTCTGTTGTTGTTGAGGTCCAGCTTTAGACCATGGTGGCCAGATAGGATGCAAGGAATTATTTCAGTCTTCTTGTGTCTGCTGAGGCTTGCTTTGTGACCATGTATATGGTCTATTTTGGAGAATGTTCCATGAGGTGCTGAAAAGAAGGTATACTCTTTTGATATGGGATGAAAAGTTCTGTAGATATCTATTAGGTCCATTTGATTTAGGGCCTCTGTGAGTGCCCTTGTTCCCCTGTTTTTCTTCTGACAGGATGATCTGTCCCTTGTTCAGAGTGGAGTGTTTAAGTCTCCCACTATTGGGATGTTGGGATCAATGTGTGGTTTCAGCTTTAATATTGTTTTATTTACAAATGTAGGTGGTCTTGTACTTGGGGCATCGATGTTCAAAATTGTGATGTCCTGCTGTTGGAATTTTCCTTTGATGAGAAAGAAGTACCCCTCCTCATCTTTCTTGATTAACTTTGGTTGAAAGTCTATTTTATTAGATACTAGGATCACTACCCCAGCTTGTTTTCTGTGTCCATTTGCTTGAAAAATATTTTCCCTGCCCTTTACTCTGATGTAGTGTTTATCTTTGCTACATACGCGTGTTACTTGGATGCAGCAGAATGTTGGATTTTGTTTCTGCATCCATTTTGTTAGTCTGTGTCTTTTTATTGGAGAGTTGAGTCCATTGATGTTGGTAGATAATAGGACCAATGACTGTTAGTTTCTTTTATTGTGGAGTTGGTGGTCTTACTGTGATTCATTGCTTTTTTCCCCTTTTTGTTGGGGTGTTATCTCTATCCTATATTTTCTTTGTTGTAGTTGTTTTTGTTGGATTGAACTTTTCCCTCTAGTTTCTTCTGTAGGGCTGGGTTGCTGTGTAGATATTGCTTAAATTTTGTTTTGTCATGGAATATTTTGTTTTCTCCATCTATGTTGATTGAAAGCTTTGCTGGGTATAGTCATCTTGGTTGGCATCTGTGCTCCCTTAAAGACTGCATGACCTCTGCCCAGGCCCTTCTGGCTTTTGTAGTTTCTGATGAGAAGACTGGTGTGATTCTGATAGGTCTACCTTCATATGTTACTTGACCCTTTTCCTTTGCTGCCTTTAATATGTTTTCTTTGTTTTGTAGGTTTAATATTTTGACTATGATGTGATGAGAGGTATTTCTTTTCTGGTCTAGTCTATTTGGTGTTCTGTAGGCTTCTTGTATGTTTATGGACAAATCTTTCTTTAGGTTGGGAAAATTTTCTTCTATGATTTTCTTAAAAATATTTTCCGTTCCTTGGAGCTGGAGTCTTCTTTTTCATCTATTCCAATGATTCTTAGGTTTCATCTTTTCATGCCATCCATGATTTTTTGGATGTTTTTTCGTGTGGGACTTTTCTGATTTTATTTTTTCTTTGGGTGAGGACTCTATTTCAGCAAGCATAGCTTCAGCTCCTGAGATTCTCTCTTCCATCTCTTGTATTGGGGATGCTTACCTTTGTGGTTCCTGATCTTTTTTCTAAGTTCTCCAGTTCCAGGTTTTTCTCTGTTTGTGTTTTCTTTATAGATTCTAATTCTGTTTCCATGCTTTGCACCATTTCCTTCATCTGATTGAATGTGGCTCCTATTTTTTTGTTTGTTTGTTTCCTCTCTATATGTCTTTAATTGTTCCTCTAAGTGGGCAGTTATATTCTTCTGAATTTCTTTGAGGGCCTTGTTCATTTCCTCTTTTTGTTCCTCTAATAACTGCATAAGCATAGCTTTAACATAATTTTCCTGTGTCTCTGCTGAATTAAAATCTCCATTGCTTTTGGGTGTTTCTGGTGGAACTATGGTGTCCAGATTTTTTTTGGGTGAGTTCTTATGTCAACGTCGACTTCTGGACATTTTTTTATATATAATCAAGGAGCTGTTTGTGCTTTGAGGCTGAACTTCAGACTGGAATTGTCAATATCTGGTGTCTGGAGTATTCTTCAAGAAGATCAGAGGAATTCCAGTGGTTAGAGAGTGTGTCTTGTTGCCTCAGTTGTTCTCTGTTGTGGGATCTGGGTGCCCGGCTCCGTGCTCTGTACTAGAAGCTGTGAGCACTGCAGGCTGGTCGCCTCTCTGGTTTGGAGGCTTAGCTCCTCACTCTGTTCCAGAGGCTGAGTGTCCTGGTTTGAGATGACAGCTGGGGTCGCTGCTCTGGTCTGAAGGCTCCGTGCTGCGACCTGGGCTTGCTGCTAAGGGCTCCCCTCTGGTCTGGAGATTTGGTGCCTCTTTCTGGGCCAGCGGCTGTGCACCATGGTCTGAGATGGTATCTGGGGACACCTAAGTCTGGACCTGATACTATGTGTCCTGGTCCCGGGTGGCAGCTGGCGGTGCTGAGGGCAGTGTGCCCCCCACCGCCAGGCAGCCTGATCTGGAACAGTATCTGGGGACTTCTCAGTCTGGCCCGGGGACACACAAGGTCCAGGGTGGCTGCTGATGGTTTTGAGAGTTGTGTGCCTGTCCGATACAGCCTGGTCTGGAATGGTATCTGGGGGCCTCTCAGTCTGGCCTGGATACTCTGTGACCCAGTCCAGAATGGCGGCTGGTGGCACCCAGGGCAGTTGCATGTTCAGATTTGTGCTGTATGCAGCAGTCACCTGGAGTTTATCTGGGGAATAACAGGGTGTCCCTAGGACTTTCCCACTTGATTTCCTCACTGTAGGAATTCTGCTCACCTGGCAATCACAAATGCTGGTGTTCTAGATCCCAGAGTTCAGTCTCCTGGTCGCTGTGCCGACATTGGTGTCCTACTCCTCAGACACAGTGTCCTCCTGTGGCAGCCAATTTGGATCTCCCAGTAGTAATTTCAAAATCAGCTGTATACCCAAATCACCACACAGACTGTGATTTATTTAATTAACCTAGAATACACTGCTGGGCAATAGTTACTCCATCCTAAACTTCCAAGCCTGCATAATTTCCTGCCATTCTGATTCCACCCATTATACTGCTTTTATTTGTATCTTAGTTCCTGTTCATCTTTCCTCCTGGTTCTAAGACCCTCCTCATGGTTCCAAGTTTCCTCCTGCCAACCTCTGCTCCTTCCTCCTGATTCCTCTCTCTCCCCTCTGGACCAGGATGTCCCTCCCTATTCTCTCCATTGCACAGCATGGGGTTGGATGTTTAATTGACAATATAGAGAACAAATGGTGGCGTGTTTACACAAACTTGAGACAGGTAATGCTTAGTTAGAATAGGCATAACAATGCAATGTCCAGATTAAAACCAGATAATGGGATAGAGAATCAGCATTTGAATGAACAAGGGTAAATTGTATACATTCCACAAGAACATTATACTGATATATAAGCCTCTGATTTTGCAGTTTCCTACTACAACAAAAGACTTTCTTATTAATGTCTTAAAACAACACTAGTCTATGGATATAGGCACTTAGAAGGCAGTTTGACATATGTCCATTCAGCAAACTGGACAAACTGGTCCATTCAGCATGTGCCCTATAAGACCTGTTATCTTCAACACCATATTGTTTTGTTTTATTTTGTTCTGTTTTTTACTAGATTTGGTCTAGCAGGTATAGATTCTTAGAGAAGGCCTCAAGTGTAACATAAAAGTGATTTGTTACTTCCAAAATATTCATGCCACTAAGAGCAGGTATATCTTTCTTGACAGTTGAGTATGATAAAATACAGGGTCCACAGATAGGTGAGATCAATAGAGATTTCTATCCCCAGCAACTTGAGTATACATAGTCTCTTCAATTACTGTGTACACTAATCAGCAGCAAGGCACAATCTTCTACCACGGATTTATCTTGATTAGTCTTTACTCTGTAACTAAAATGCATGCTGAATACAGCAATGGTTTTTCACCACCTGAATCAGGCCAGTAGGAAATCCAAGGCAACGGTGGTAATAATCTATTCTATCCTCTGTGGTACCTTTTTATAATATTTTTATGTAGTTACAACTTATGTTCATTAATATAAAATATTCATATTGGCATAGCTCTAAAATTTCATTACTTTAATGATACAAATTACATTCATGTTCCAAGCCTGTCTAAAATTAAAGAAACCCTTTGTTACAGAGTTTTCAAGAAAGTTATATGACTTTATATACATAAAATTTATATAGACAAATGTATATAAAATATTCAATATATATTTAGATAGATGGATATATTATATAATATATGTGCATATAATATATAGAGCCATATGGTTATATATATATATATGTAACTTACATAGAGAGATAGATATAATGAGATTTTATGTATATATGTAATTATATATTTATATACATATTATATATAATAAAACACACAATATATTTCAATGTATTTCTCTTTTTTTGTCATCCATGATTATTTATTTATATAGCTGTGTACGTATGTTCATATAAAATCATGATATACCATATTGAGTGTAACTTATGTTAGCTACATGTCATATATATATTTTTTTTGGTAAAATTTACAGGTTATTTACTGTGTATTACAGCTGTAGCCCCCTCCCACATTCCCTTCCAATCCCATCCTCCCTCCCTCATCTCCTCCCTGCCCCTCTCTAAGTCCACTGATAGGGGAGGTCCTCCTAGCCTTCCATCTGACCCTAGCTTATCAGGTATCTTCAGGATGGATGCAAAGTGCTCCTCTGTGGTCTAGCAGGGCTGCTCCTCCCATGGGGGGAGGGACCGAGGTAAAAAAAAAAGCCAGCCATTGAGTTCATGTCAGAGACAGTCCCTGTTCTCCTTACTAGGGAAACCCACCTGGATAATGCGCTGCCATGGGCTACTTCTGAGTGTGGATTCTAGGTTATGTCTTTTGTTGGAGAATCAGTCTCAGAGAAGACCCCTGTGCCCAGATATATTTGGACCTTGTGGCATTCCAGTTCTCTCCAGATCTAACTAACTCCCTCTTCTTTCATATGATTCCCTGCACTCTGCCCAAAGTTTGGTTATGAGTCTCAGCATCTGCTTTCACACTCTGTTAGGAAGAATTTTTCAGAGGCACTCTATGGTATGCTCCTATCCTGTTTCTTGTTTTCTCCTACTTCCACTGTCCATCCCATTTGTCTTTCTAAGTGAGGATTGATTATCTTACCCTGAAACTCCTTGTTTAGCTTTTTAGGTGTACAGATTTTAGTATGTTTATTCTTTCTTATATGCCTTGTATCCACTTGTAAGTGAGTATATACTGTCTGTGTATTTCTGTTCCTGGGATACCTCACTCAGCATGATCTTTTCTAGATCCCACCATTTACCTGCAAATTTCATGATTTCCTTGTTTTTCATTGCTGAGTAGTATTCTATTGTGTAAATGTACCACAATTTCTGTATCCATTCCTCAACTGAGGGATAACTGGGCTATTTCTAGGTTCTGGCAATTGTGAATAAAGCTGCTACAAACATGGTTGAACAAATGTCCTTGTTGTGTACTTGAGCTTCTTTTGAATATATGCCTAGAAGTGGTATAGTTGGATTTTGAGGAGCACTATTCCTAATTGTCTGAGAAAGTGCCAGATTGATTTCCAGAGTGGTTGTACAAGTTTACATTCCCACCAGCAATGAAGGAGGGTCCTCCTTTCTCTACAACCTCTCCAGCATGTGTTGTCACTTGAGATTTTGATCTTAGCTATTATGATGGGTCTAAGGTGAAATCTCAAGGATGTTTTAATTTGCATCTCCCTGGTTGCTAAGGACGTTAAGCATTTCTGAAAGAGTTTCTCTGCCATTCTGTATTCATCTATAGAGAATTCTCTGTTTAGCTCCTTACCCAATTTTTTAATTGGAGTGCTTGATTTGTTGCTTTTTACCTTCTTTAGTTCTTTATATATTCTGGATATTAGCCTTCTGTTAGATATAGGGTTGGTGAAGATCCTTTCCCAGTGTGTAGGATGTTTTGTTTTGATGACAGTGTCTTTTGCTTTACAGGAGCATTTTAGTTTCATGAGGTCCAATATATTGATTGTTGCTCTTAGAGCCTATGCTGTTCATGTTCTGTTTAGGAAGTTGTCTTCTGTGCCAATGAGTTGAGGGTCTTCGCCATTTTTTCTTCTAATTAATTTAGTGTGTCTGGTTTTATGTTGCAGTCTTTGACCCACTTGGACTTTAGTTTTGTGCAGGGTGATAAGTATGGATCTATTTGCATTTTTCTACATGTAGACATCCAATTGGGCCAGCACCATTTGTTGAAGATGCTGTCTTTTTTCCAGTGAATGGTTTTGGCATCTTTGTCAAAAATCAGGTGTCCATAAGTTGGTGGATTTATTTCAGGGTCTTCTATTCAATTCCATTGATCTCCCAGTATGTTTCTATGCCAATACCATGTCCGTTTTATTATTATTGCTCTGTAGTACAGCTTGAGATCAGGGATGGAGCTTCCCCAGAAGCAGAAAGACACAAACACTATTTTCTCACTCATACAGACACATAATACAGGATAAACCTCCTAAAATCTGTACACCCAAAGAAATTAATCAAGAGGCAGGACTCTGGCTAAAATGCTCAATCTCCATATAGAAAAACAAAGAGGATGGACATCAGAATAAGGAGAAAACAGGGAACAAGTCAGGAGCCTGCCATAGAGGGCCTCTGAAAGGCTCTGCCCTATAGAGTATCAAAGCAGATGCTGAGACTTATGGCCAAACTTTGGGCATAGTGCAGGGAACCTTATGGAAGAAGTGGGGAATAGTAAGATCTGGAGAGGACAGGAGCTCCACAAGGAGAACAACAGAATCAAAAAATAGACTGATACTCCAACCAAGTACCATACATGGAGAAAATCTAGAACTCCTGTACAGATGTAGCCCATGGCAGATCACTGTCCAAGTGAGTTCCATAGTAATGGTAACAGGGACTGTTTCTGACATGAACTGATTGAACTGTCCTTTAATCACCTCCCCCAGAGGGGGGATCAGCCTTACCAGGCCACAGAAAAAGACAATGCAGCCAGTCCTGATGACAGTAATAGACTAGGATCAGAAGGAAGGAAAAGAAAACCTCCCCTATCAGTGGACTTGGGGAGGGGCATGTGTGGAGAAGAGGGAGGAAGGGAGTGATTGGGGGAGAGTAGGAAGGGAACTACAGGGGGGATACAAAGTGAATAAAGTGTAATTAATAAAAAATAAATAAAATAAAAATAATTAAAAATGAAACCATTAAAGTATGATGATTGGACAAAGCACTTTAAAATTATGATTGGACCATGATATAAATAGGTATGAGTATAAATTTTTCTAGAATAAATGTACATGAAATACAACTTGCCAGCACTTTCAGAATACAGTAAATAGAGTGCTAGAAACAAATGTTATAGGTACTAGTGTTTATGCTTATACAAATAGATTTTTCCTACTCTCAGTCTTCCTCACAAAGGTTTTTGCTTTATATGGGAAGTTATTAAATCAGAGACACATATCAAATAAAATGCTGATAATATCTGAGTTTTGAATCCTCAGACCTAAATTGGGTTTCTATATTATCCCTGCCAAGGTCCGGGAATACTGTGGAAGAGAATGTACAATTTAAGAGCAAGGGAATGGGAAGGAGGGCTACAAAAATTTGAATATGGCATGGCTCTTGTGCTCATAAACTCACTCCAATGATGACTACCTACAAAAGATTAGAGCCATCAACATCACAGCATGGAGGTGGGAAATTGCTAATGAGCCACAGGAAGGTTTTGTTTTCTTGAGATGAGGAAATCATATCCCTCAGTTGTAGTCATCAGTGCATTGTCCTTTCTCAAGCAAATAAGCATGGGTGACTATTCTCGTGGACACAATCCTAATTAAATGTAGTGGATCACACAAAACAAACCAGAAAGGCATGCAAATAGGAAAAAGGCATGCTATTAAGAACAAATGGTTTTTTGAGAGTGATAAGAGAGAGTATAATAATGAATAATATAATTAAACTACATTTGTGTGTATGTATTAAAATTGCAAAAAATCATTTAGAAGTAAAATAAAAATATATTTAAGAATGAAAAACAATAATAAAAGAATTGCCATATTATTCCTATTACAACATCATCCCAAATGTACACTTGAAAAAAATCACAAGCACTGTCTATCAGAGTTAGCTGCACAATTATGCTGTAACACTTTCATTACAGTCAAGCCATGCATCAAAATGTTTAGCAACTAAAGATGAGAAGAAAGAGAAATTCTGGCATCTATATCCAATTCGATATTACACAGATATTACTTAGATCCAGACCTCTTGCCTATTATTGTTAAGGAAGAACCTCGTGTCAAGTGAAATAAGCCAGATTCAGAAAGTCAGTTATCGTGTTCCCCCACATACATGCAACTGAGAAAAGAGCACACAGGTTTACAGGGAGACCCTCTGAGAAGAGGAAGGGAACCAGCATCAGAAACGGGAGGTGTTGGGGGAGTGCAAGAGATGGAAGAAGGGAATGTTAAGATGATAATGTTATTCAAACCACCATTTATAAATGCGTAATAATGCAATTAATTGAAAAGCTAATAATGCTCATCCTCTGATGAATTAAATAAAGACTAAATATATTTCAAAAATAATTCCAGAAAGAATGAAGTCGTAGACACAGGGCTTAGTAAATGTCTTTTTATGTAAAGTGTAACAGCATAAACTCTGAAAACATGTTGGCTTCTACCTTGACCACATATAGAGATGACATTGGCCCTGCTCTCATGACTTTGATTGCATGTAAGCAACACTGACAAATGTGAAATAAAATGAAAATGTCTAAGTAGAGCAGTGTCAAGGTGATCTGGCACTAGGGTGTACACTAAGATGAGACCATGTAGAAAGCCAACTTTGGCTGCTCATCTTCTGAAATCATCAAAGTCACCTGTTTGTCAAATTGTTGGATGCTGGTTTCTACAGACTGCCTTGTCTGGTCAGTAGCAGCTAAAATTCATTTAAGGAATAACATTGGCCACACAAAACCTGCTGAAGATGTAGTATGTACAAAATAAGTGTTTCTACCCACAACAATAAGCAACCTCCTAAAATTCTGGGATATGTATATTCACTTCTGAAGGAGTCACTTTTATATATGTAAAGTAATTAATTTCACCACAAATTTATGAAAAAATAGCAAGTGTCTTTTATTCCAATTTTCTTTGTGTAAAATGACTTAGTCTCTTTGTCATTCTTTACTCTGGGAAAATGTTCTTCAAAAACTATTAGCTTTATTTAAATAATAGTTTAAATGAAATCATTCTCATTTCAGGAAGTATATAAGCTGATTACTTATAAAGTGAGCTTATCACCACTATAACTTTAAAACATAAACAAGTTGTAGAAGTGTGGTATACTGATATTTTATTATAGCTTATTGTTTTAATTAAAGAATCTTTTTCTTATAGATTCAGTCTTCTAAAATTAAAATATACTCACTGAAAACTTTAAGTGTAATCTTGAGAATACTATGGATACAAAACTATATCTGTAAACATACCCTCTCTTTAGAATGAATAGAAGTGACTGTATATGACCACTGCGCTTTGCAAACATATCAATTAGAAAGGAAGACTCGGCTATTCTACTCACTGTGAGGCTTGGAAAACTCTGGCTCAATTATTCCTTGAACTATGTTTCTCATAATCAAGACAATCTTGCTTAGAAATTGGCCCCTGAGGATGACCATGACTTAAATGATGCTCAGCAACCTTACATAAATTTCCCTAGAATTATAAACAGAGAAGGCATAGACAACTCTACTTAATCTTATAAGATCTCCTGGCACTCATGTGTCTCACAGCTATTGTGAAACCAAATACTTCAACAAGAGATGAACAAACCTTTCTGGCTGACTTGCCTTTCTTTCCCATTTAAAGAAAATGAATACACAAGTATTCACATATCTCAAAGGAAACCGGACATAAGAAACATTTCGATCCTTAAACCTATTGCCTCTTTTATTTTTTAAATATATTCAAAGTTGTCAAAATTTTAAGCATATGACATTGAAACATCTGTGATTTTCATTTCCCAAACATTTGGCTCACAGTAAGTATACTGAATTTAAGTCTTAAAAGAGTTAACATGATACAATGTATTTACTGTTAGACTTGTTTGAACACAGTAAGATTAGGACTTTCACAAGGACTGTAAGGATTTCTTACAAAAATAGAAGTGTTAATTGCATGAGATTCTAAATGTCAGAAATGCATTTTGAAAGTGTAATTTTAGAAGAACTTTTAGTTTGAATTATTGGGGCAGGAAATTATCTCTTCTTCATCAATAGCCATATGACTTAATGCAGCCAATGAGACTTCTGTAAAAATGAGGTTTATTCATAGCTACAGATAAATCATATTTCAAGAAAAAGATGCTGTTACATTGAAATGATTTTTTTATTTTTCTCTTCAAATTTCTAGTTTATGGAATTATAAATAGGTATCAAAATATATACAAATAATCGAGCTCTGTGTTTGTGAAGGATGATATAAACCTAGTGCATGAAACCTCATTGTCATCGACATTTACCATCACACAAACTAGCGGGCTGGCAAGGAATACTGGCAGTCCCTTGTTAGGAGCTGGGCTCTGTCTTCAAGAGGCCTGGACTGCAGTCCTGCTTCCGCCCCTTACTAGCTTTTTATCCTTAACTAAATTGATTCATTTTAAATATATTTTAAATTATTAATAATTTGTTACAATTTATTCACTTTATATTTCAGCTTTGGCACTCTCCCTAACCCCCGCCCCCAATCTCTTCCTCTCTCCCTCTTCTCCTCCCATGCCCCTCCATTAGCCACTGATAGGCAAGGTCTTTACATGTTTCATTTTATATGCAGGAGCTCTCCTGAAACTTGAAACATATGTATTTTTATAACTCTAAAATGATTAATGTTTTAAAAATACCATGTAATTTTAAACCAAAAGTTTTTATGTGATAAATGTCATATTTTAATAATTACATTAAATTCTTGAGACTTTTTTATTTTTAATATCAGTTACAGTTTATTAACTTTGTATCCCAGCTATATTCTGCTCCCTCATTCCTTCCCAATCCCAACCTCCCTCCCTCATCTCCTTCCTGCCCCTTTCCAAGTCCACTGATAGGGGAGGACCTCCTCCTCTTTCTTCTGACCCTGGTTTATCAATTATCTTCTGGACTGGCTGCAAAGTCCTCCTTTGTGGCCTAGCAAGGCTGCTCCTCCTTTGGAGTGTGGAGAGGTCAAAGAGCCAGCCATTGAGTTCATGTCAGAAATAGTCCCTGTTCCCTTTACTAGGGTACCCACTTGGATACTGAGCTACCATAGACTTTTTTTTTCCTTTTTTTAAATTAAATTTTAAAATATTAGTTATAGTTTATTAACTTTATATCCCAGCTATATCCCACTCCCTCACTCCCTCCCAATCTCACTCTCCCTCCCGCATCTCCTCCTGCCCCTTTCTAAGTCCACTGATAGGGGGGGACCTCCTCCCCTTTCATCTGACCCTGGTTTATCAGGTATCTTCAGGAATGGCTGCAAAGTCCTCTGTGGCATGACAGGGTTGGTCCTCCCTGGGGGAGGTGGGAGTTCAAAGAGCCCGCTATTGAATTCATGCCAGAGACAGTTCCTGTTCCCTTTAATAGGCTACCCATTTGGAAACTGAGATACCATGGTCTACATCTGAGTAAGGTTCTAGATTATATCCATACATGGTCCTTGGTTAGAGAAACAGTTTCTTAAAAGACCCCTGTGTCCCAGATACACTTGGTCCTTGTGGAGCTCCTGTCCTCTACAGGTCTTACTAACTCCCCCTTCTTTCATATGATTCCCTGTACTCTGCCTAAGGTTTGGTTATGAGTTTTAATATCTGCTTTGATGCACTGCTAGGTAGAGTCTTTCAGAGGCCCTCTGTGATAGGCTCTTGTTTTATATAACAACATACTTTTCAAAATTACAAGGCATCAATACAAATAAAAAATGTTTTTTTTTTACATTCATTCACTGTTCAGTGAGAGTTTGAATGTTTTAAAAGCTTATTATAAAGAGCAATACAGAATCATGAATATGTTCTGATCAAACTACCTATGCATATAATCAAGAGACATTTGACCGAATCATCAATTGTTATTTAATGCTCTGGACATTGTTCATCGTTAAAAATGGTGGGGTAATATAGGTTATATTGAAAGTGTAAAAAGTTCTATCATATTTATTACATAATAACCAAATGTCATACTTCTTTTTTGACATTCATTGCTAATGACCCTGTAATAGTAATATTTCCTTTGAGACAAGAGAAACTAATTATGAAAATAGTGCAACATACATAAAATATGTTATTGAGATATACTCAACCTAAGTGTCACTTTAATTTCAGTTTAGAGTACTTCACAATGAGTGCCTGGAATCACACAAGTAAGACTGACTTCATCCTCATGGGGCTGACAGACTCCAGGGAGATCCAGCTGGTCCTCTCCGTGCTGTTTCTCCTGATATACCTGGTCACTGTGCTGGGGAACATGGGCATGATACTGATCATCCATCTAGATGTCCAGCTTCACACTCCAATGTATTTCTTCCTTACCCACCTGTCGTTCCTTGACCTCAGTTACTCCACCACCATCACACCTAAAACCTTACAGAACCTCCTGACTTCCACTAAGGACATTTCCTTCGTGGGCTGCTTCACTCAGATGTACTTTTTTGTCCTTTTGGCAGCAACGGAGTGTTTCCTTCTGTCTTCAATGGCCTATGATCGGTATGTAGCTATTTGCAATCCTCTGCACTATGCAGTTGTTATGTCCAACAGATTTTGCAGTGCCCTTCTTACTGGGTCATATGTGCTTGGAGCAGTGGATTCCACTGTCAATATGCTCTGCATGGGTACATTAGATTTCTGCAATTCCAATGTCATCCATGACTTTTTTTGTGACACATCCCCAGTTATAGCCCTGTCTTGCAGCAATACACATGATATTGAATTCATTATATTCATTTTTGCTGGTTCTACACTACTGTTTTCCCTTCTCACAATATTTTCATCTTATGTGTCCATTCTCTCTACTATTTTGAAGATCAATTCCACATCAGGAAAGCAAAAGGCCTTCTCCACTTGTGCTTCTCATCTCCTGGCAGTCACCATATTTTATGGTACCATGATCTTTACCCATTTAAAATCAAATAAGTCCTTCTCCTTGGGAAAAGATCAAGTGGCTTCTGTGTTTTACACCATTGTTATCCCTATGCTGAACCCACTCATTTACAGTCTCAGAAACAAAGAAGTGAAATTTGCTGTAGGTAGAGTTATGCAGAAAAGAGAAGAGACATCTGGACAACTAAGATAACCCTTATGCTAAGAAGTTGGCTTGCCTTTGTTCACATTTTCCCTTTTCCTTTCTGTCTAAAATAAGGAAAAGTTATTTCTTTTCCTATTCTCATGGAGCTTCCATTATACATTTTATTAGAAAGTTCTAGGAATGCATTTTCAAAGCCCTTTTTATTATAGAAAATATAATGTACACATGGTATAACTATCTGTTTTTATGAAAGGCAGTGTAAAAATTAGAAGATGTCTTACAATTCTTAAACTATATCATGCTCTAATCTTACATGATTACCTTATGATTAATATACTTTTCTAAGTAACCACAGGGTCGGATGGTATCCTCTAATGATATGAAATAGCAAAATTCACAGAATGTTTAATCCTCATTTTAATCAGCAACAGAAGAGAATAATCCCAGAACAATGTTTAAAGACGATGTGTGAAAGTCATTTGAGGAATTAATCAAAAATTCAATCTATTAAAAATATAAGACTTACATTATTGCAATATATTAATGCACACTTCTTTGCATGAAGCAATTATTGCTTGTATATATGCTATTGACTGATATTTTACAAATTATTTTCAGTTAAGCTAAATAACAAACATAATTATTTCAAAATGAATATAATCAGTATTTGCAAACTTTTAACTCAAAGTAAATTATTAAAGTATAATGTATTTACAGGTAAATATTGGTTATAACTTAGACACTGATATTTTGCCAAATAGAAACATGGTAACAATTATTAGCATTTTGGCACATGTACTTCTCAGTTTATCAGTGTAAATATATGTCTCTGTATGATATATAAACATAAAGTTCTCATTATTGTTTCCATTCTTCATTCATTTAGAATATTTATGGAGTATTTTAAGTGTTGTGCTCTTCTATATAAAAATGTAATTTTTATATACTCTTTGCAGTTTCACGTTGTCAGTGAATGTGTACTCAATGCTCTATTCTTGTCTTGCATTACTTTGAATATGATATATTATGAAGTTATCGAGTCAGAAATATGCATACTGTGATATCCTTCTGAATATGTTTTTGTTAACTCTTTTAGAAACAAAAACCACTGTGATAAATATCAAAAGTTCACTAAATTATTGTCCTTCTACTGGTTACTTTTTAAATTGTTTTTATAATTGTCATTATTTATTACAGTTTATTCACTTTGTATCCCAGCTGTATTACCCTCCCTCTTCTTCTCCTGGTCCCACCTTCTCTCTTTCTTCTCCCCTCCCTTTGTATCTCCACTAGTCAACTGATTGGGAAAGTCCTCCTCCCTTACTATCTGACCCTAGCTTATCAGGTCTCATAAGGACTGTCTGGATCCTCTCTCTCTGTGGCCTAGTTAGGCCACCTCACCAGGGAGAGGTGATCAAAGAGACAGCCACTTAGTCCATGTCAGAGACAATCCCTGTTCCCATTACTAGGACACCCACATGGAGATTGAGTGCCCCTGGGATACATCTGTACAGGGTTTCTAGGTCCTCTCAATACATGGTCTTTGGTTGATTCATCAATCTCTGTAGCACTCTCTTGAGCCAAGATTTTTTGGTTCTGTTGTTCTCCATGTGGAGTTTCTGTTCTGTCCCCTCCAGGTCATTCTATCTCCCCTTTCTTCCAAAAGATTTGCTGCACTCTGCCCAAAGTTTGGCTATGAGTCTCAGCATCTGATTGAATACTTTTTAAAAAATGTATTTATTAGTTTTCACAATTTATACACTTTGTATCCCTACTCTAGCCCCCTCCCAGTCCCACACTCCTTTCTTCTTCTCCTAAGACCTTCTCCTTGTCCACTAATAGAGGAGGTCCTCCTTTCCTTCCCTCTGACCTTAGCCTATCAGGTCTCATCAGGACTGGATGAATTGTCTTCCTTTGTGGTTTGACAAGGCTGCACCCAGAAAGGGGAAGTGATCAAAGAGCCACCCACTAAGTTCATGCCAGAGACAGCCCCTGCTCCCCTTTTTATGGAACCAACTTGGCTGCCTATGGGCTACAACTGAGAAGGGGGTCTAGGTCTTTTGCATGCATGGTTCTTGATTGGAGTATCAGTCTCAGAAAAGAGCCCTGGGTCCAGATTTTTTGGTTCTGTTGGATTCCATATGGAGCTCCTGTCAACTCCAGGTCTTTCTCTCTCTTCCTTCTTCCATAAGGTTCACTGCACTCTGCCCAAATTTGGCTATGAGTCTCAAAATCAATACCCTGCTGGGTAGAATCTTTCAGAGGCCCTCTGTGGAAGGTTCCTATTCTGTTTCTTGTCTTCTCCTACTTCCAATGTCTTCCATGTTTACCCTTCTCTACCAGGATTAAGCCTCTTACATAGGGGCCTCATTGTTCTTTAGCTTCTTTAGGACTATAGATTTTAGTATGATTTCCTATATTATACGTCTAATATTCACTTATAAATGAGTATATACCGTGTGCATCTTTCTGGGTCTGAGTTACCACGCTCAGGATTATCTTTTCTAGTTCCATCCATTTGCCTGCAAATTTCATGATTTCCATGGTTTTAATTGCTGAGAAATTCTCCATTTCTACACATATTCTTATTCCAATTTGGTTATGTTTGTGGTTAGAAATTAAAATTAACTAAACTTTTATCAATTGCTCATTTTACCTCATATGTATTAACCAATTTCCTGTTCCCCTTTATATTTCATTCTTACTTTTTGAGGCTTGAACCTTCCAAGTAAGGCTAGACTAACTGGCCAGCAACCATCAGCTTTCTTCCTATCTCTGGTGTCAGTAGTTTGTAGATCACATGCACATACCTGGAACAGAAAAGGAGGAGACCTCTCCTATCAGAGGACTAGGGGAAGGACAAAGGAGGAGAAGAGAGAGGAAGGATGGGACTGGAAAGAGACCAGGGAAGAGGCTACAACTTGGATACAAAATGAATAAATTGTAATAAATAATAAATGAATAAATAAATAAAAGCAAAAAATTTGAAAAAGAAAGAATATTGAAAGTTGCAAGCGAAAAAAAGGCCAAGTAACATAAAGACAGACTTATCTGAATTACACCTCACTTCTCCTTTTTGACAGGAACTCTGAAAGCCAGAAGGACCTGAAAGGTGTCTTGAAGGCACTAAGAGACCACAAATGTCAGCCCAGACTACTACACAAAGCAAATTTTTCAATTACCTTAGATAGAGGAAACAAGATATTCCATGACAAAACCAAATATAAACAATAACTATGCACAAACCCAGCCCTACAGAAGATGCTAGAAGGAAAGCTGTCAGGATCCAGACAGAGAAAAGGCTTCAGTTAGCATGTGGGATTAGTGGGAGGCAGCCTAGTGTTTTTGCAAGGTCTGCACTAGGGGTAAATCTGAGACACTCAGAAACTGCACCCCACAATAACTTTCTTCAGCTGGAATGCCCACTTTTGAGTTATGACAGTGTCTCTCAAAAATCTGGCATGGTATGAAAGAGGCCCACTCTACTTATCATTGCACATATCTCCTATGTATCTTTGGGAAGATGTGTTGCTGTTCAGATAAATTAGTGATTTTATAAAATCCCTGATTTTCTTCAAATACTTTTTTGGAAGTAAGAAGTTAGTTGATAGAAAGTTTTAAGCTGCAGTATAAAACCTCTGTGACCCTCCAGATACCATGTACGGGTATATTACTAGAGAGAGGCAGAACTGAGACAGGTTTATAATGGCTTAAGATAAACAATGCACCCTAGTTTAGTCCAGAGATGGCACTATGAGTCCTGGTATGCACCATACAGGTAATTATTAGTGCTTTAAACCCTTAACAGACCCAGAAATAATGGGCAGGTAAGGAATGTCTAATTAAAACACAAATCTTGATGTCATAATATATAAATGGTTTCATTATAGCTCTGTATACCTTGTCAGCCTTTGTCATCTGATCTTATACTGAACCTTTGTAATGAAGACATAAATCAGAAATGTTTAGTTTTAACTGGAGAGACATGTAATCTACAAACCTGCTTTAACAATCTTATCTGTTTGCTTTATGACTATGAGGTAATTTTCTGATGTAGAGGCATTTGTCTTAGAGATATTTAAGCTATAGACAAGACAATAAAGTGTGGAGCTTGCTGACATTTCCTTCATCCACAAGTTGTAAATATGTGCCCATGGGTCTAATTGTCTGTATAAATTGTCTCCATATATATGTGTGTGTAAACACATGTGTGGTCGGGGCCCCCTTGTCTTATTTGGTGAATGACTGTGTACTTGTGAATGAATGAGAATTTTCTTTTTCCTTCTTCTAATTCACTATCTCACATAGGGTTAATAAATTCTGAGCCCCAAATGAGTGTGTTCCTTTTTCTTTTAAGCCAAAGAGTCAAGATTTTTTTTTCCCAGTTTAAGCCATTTTCAGAGTTTGCTGTTGCCCAAAGAGAGGTATATACCAGAAAAAGCACAGCTGGCTGCAGGAATCCAAAAGAACATAAATATCTTGGTCCAAGGTTCAAGTCACTGTTCCTTCCCTTTTCAACCACTTGCAGTGACTAGTACAGGATCCAAGATTTTTTAAGAGTTTTTCAGTTTCTTGCCAATTGTAAAGTATTGGCCCCTAAAGAGTTAAATTCATTTTTGCTACAGGCAATGCTACCTACATTTGGTTGTCTCAATGTCCACCTGCCTCAGTTTCTCCCCTAGACCCATCAAGGCTGGCTCTTGGCAGAAAACTCCAACCAAAGGAGGTATATGACACCTAAGAAAACACAGGAAATAAATAATTCCACTGCAGAAAACCACAAACGAGAAGTATACTCACATGCTGCCATCACCAACATCAAAATAAAAGGAACTAACAACCATTGGTCATCATTATCTCTCAACATCAATGGACTCAATTCTCCAATAAAAATATACAGGGTAACAGAATGGATGCATAAATCTAACCCATTATTTGCCTGCATACAAGAAACAAATCTCAGCCACGAAGATAGCAAGTATCTCAGAGTAAAGGACTAGAAAAAGGTTTTTAAAGCAACAGACCCAAGAAACAAACTGGAGTAGCCATTGTTATAGCTAACAAAATACACTTTCAAACAAAATTAATCAGAAAAGATAGGGAAGGACACTTCATAATCATCAAAGGGAAGAATTCACCAAGATGACATCTCAATTCTGAACATCTATACTCCAAATACAAGGATACCACATTTATAAAAGAAGCATTACTAAAGTTTAAATCCCACATCAAAACCCACACATTAGTAGTGAGAGAGTTTAATACCCCACTCTCACTAATGGACAGGACATCTAGATAGAAACTAAACAGAGAAATAATGAAACTACCAGATGTCATGAATCAAATGAATATAACAGATACAAATACAGAATTTTCACCTAAACACAAAGAATGCACCTTCTTCTAAGCACCTTAGAGCACTTTCTCCAAAAATGACCATTTAACCAGTCACAAAGCACACTTATCTAACACACAAAAAAATTGAAATAACCCCTTATACCTTATCAGATCACCATGAATGAAAGCTGGACTTCAACAACAGAAGAAACAATGGAAACCAAAAACAGAAAACAACTCTCTACTAAATGGTCATTGAATCAGGGAAGAAATTTAGAAAATAAAGACTTTCTAAAATTTAATAAAGTGAAGGAACAACATATCCAAATTTATGGGACATAATGAAAGCAATGTTAAAAGGAAATATCATAGCACTATGTACTTTTATAAAGAAATTGGAAGGTTCTCATACTAGCAAGTTAACAGTACACATGAAAGCTCTAAAATAAAAAAAAAGAAAGAAAACACATATGAGAGGAAAAGACTTTAGAAATTAATTAAACTCAGGGCTGAAATCAATAACCTAGAAACAAAGAGAACAATACAAATATTTGATGAAACACAGAACTGGTTTTCTGAAATAATCAATAAGATAAACAAACCCTTAGCCAAACTTATTAAAAAATCAGAGAGCCCGAATCCAAATTTTAAACATTAGAAATGAGTCCAAAGAATATTAGGTCTCATTCCAAAAGCCTGTACGCTACAAAATATATCTATCTATCTATCTATCTATCTATCTATCTATCTATCTATCTATCTATCTATCTATCTATCTATACATGTAAATGAAATGGATGATTTGTCTTGGTACATTCCACTTATAAAAGTTAAATCAAATTTCTTCCCTGACCTGGAGTCATGCAGACCCTGTCTGACTCTGATACCTCCCTTTGGATTCATTTCCCCTAACTGGGCTGTGGTATCTCCTCTCAGAGGGAAAGGGTAAGCTTAGCCCTGCAGACACTTAATGTGCCAGAGTGGCTTGGCAGCCATTGGGGACCTCTTTCTCATTTGAAAAGAAAAAGAAGGGAGAATGGGGGAAGGGATGTGTGAGGGTGAGGACTGAGAGGAGAGTAGAGGGTTGCAATCCAGTGTAAAATGAATAAATAAATAATTACATAAATGTTTTTAAAAGTAATAAAATAAAATAAAATGAATGTCTTTATTATGCATTCTCCACCCCCACCATTTTTCCTTTTTTGTTCAGGATAATATGTATGGATCTTTTTGCATTCTTCTACATTTAGGTATCCAATTTGACCAGCACCATTTTTTGAAGGTGTTGTCTGATTTTCTGTGCATGTTTCTGTGATTCTTTATCAAAGCTCAGACGTCATTAGGAGTATGAACTAATGTCTGCATTTGAAATTTGATTCTACTGATCAAAGTTTCAGATTTTATGTCAATTTATGCTGTTTTTGTTTTGTTTCGTGTTTTGTCAGATATTAAAATACTTATACCATCTTCCTTTTTCCATCTATTTATTTGGAATACCTTTTCACATCCTTTTACCCTGAGGTAATGTCTATCCTTGGTGCTAAGGTGTGTCTCTTGAATGCAGGAGAATGATAGATCTTGTTTACAAATCAAATTACTTAGTAGGTATTGTTTTACAGGGAACTGTGATCAATATTGAGAGTTATCAATGATCAGTTTTTATTAGTCCTAATATTTTGTGGTGGTGGTCTGGAAATTTTGCCACTCTTGTTTGCTGATTTTATTTTATTTATTGCTTGTATTTTTGTTTCTCTTTTTTTTTTTTTGTACAGAAGGGTGTGGTTATTCTCTACAGGTACCTTCTATAGAAGTGAGTTTCTTTAGATAGATACTGCTTAGGTTTGAATTTTTTTGTATAATGTCTTTCTACTTTTTCTATTCAGATTGCATATAGTAGTCAAGGATGCCATTGGCTGACTCCTAGAGTCTGTAGAATATCTGTCAAGGTTCTTCTTGGTTTTAGAGTCTTCACTGGAAAATTGTGTCATTTTAGTTGATCTGTCTTTATATAATATTTGGCCATTCTGTATTGCAACATTAGTGTTATTTTTCATTCTATAGCTTTATTGCATACCAAGGAGAATTTCTTTTCTGATATAATCTAGCTATTGTTTTCTGCATTGTCTCACCCTGACATGAACCTCCTCCTTTAAATTACAACAACAACAACAACAACAACAAAAACCTCTTCTATAATTTTGCTGAAAATAGTTCTGTGGCTTTATGACCTCGGTTTCCACTTCTCCCTCTATTCTTAAATTTGGTCTTTTCATAGTGTCCCTAATTTCCTGACTATTTTGTTCTGGAAATTTTTTAGATTTAATATTTTCTTTGACTGAGGAATACATTTTTCTATCTTCTTTCAATGCCTAAGATTTTCTGTTCCCGTTCCTAGATTTTTTATTACCAGTTTTTTGAGTTTTTTTTTAATGATTTACTTTCTATTTTTGTATCTTTTTATTTCTTTTTAAAAATTATTATTAATTATACTTTATCCACTTTGAATATCCCCTGTAGCTCCCTCCCTCCTCCTTTCCCAATCCCATCTTCCTCCTTCTTCACCCATGCCCCTCCCCAAGTCTGCTGATAGAGGAGGTCCTCCTCTCCTTTCCTCAGATCCTAGTCTATTAGGTCTCATCAGGACTGGCTGCATTGCCTTCCTCTGTGGCCTGGTAAGCCTGCTCCCCCCTCAGGGGGAAGTGATCAAAGAGCCAACCACTGAGTTCATGTCAGAGACTATCCCTGTTCCCATTAAAAGGGAACTCACTTGGACACTGAACTGTCATTGGCTACATCTGTGCAGGGGTTCTAGGTTATCTCTGTGAATGTTCCTTGGTTGGAATATCAGTCTCAGAAAAAAACCCTGGGCCCAGATTTTTTGGTCCTTAAACAATTTTCTTCATTTCATTCCATTTGTTTCTGTTTTCATACATTCTATTGATAGATTTATTGATATCCTCTTTAAAGTCTGTATGTATATTCATAAGAACTATTTTGAAGTTCTTGCCGTGTGCTTCACCTGTATTTTATTCTTTAGAACATACTGTAGTAGGATTTGGGGGTCTATGGAGACATATTAGGCTTATTGTTATTGATAATATTTTTATTATTTTAACCAAACATCTGGGTTTGGGGTGATCATAATTCTAGGTACTATTATCTGATCTTTTGTTTGTTGTATGGGTATACCATTCCTTAATTTCTGTTGTCCTCTATGATTCTTGGGATGGTGTTATAGCTATGGGTTGCCTGGTAACAAAGACATCTGAGATCCTTCCAGGCATGGCCACTGGAGAACCTGTGTAGAAAATATTTACAGGTATTTGGAACTGTCACTAAGGAAAGGGATAAGCTAAAAGGGGTGTGGTCTGAGAGATCAAACAGAGTGAGCAAAGTCAGGTGTGTCATCATGATCTGCGTAGACTAATGGAAATGAGGGGGCAGAGAGGAAAGAGATTCCACAACAGTCTATGACAAAGCTACAAATAAGACTCGAAAAATGAAAGAGAATTGCGGGAGTAGAATGAATGTAGTCTAACTGGTTCCCTGGCCAGTTTGGCCAGTAGGTTCCCATGAAATACGTTCAGGACTTGGTAGTAGTGACAGAATGATAGGGTTGTAGCAGAGGCTCTAGGAGAAGATATGGCCTATGAAATTTTATGAGTGTAATTTTTTTTCTAATTTAATAACTTTAAACCCTGAGCTCAGCCCACTCGCTCCTCTCCTCCAAGTCCCGCCCTCATGCCCCTCCCCATTATGTCCTCTCCTTCTTCTCTAAAAAGGGGAGGGTCCCAAGGGGTAGCAACCCATGCTGGCACCTCAAGTCATAGCAGGACTTAGTGCATCATCTCCCACTGAGGCTAGACAAGGCAGCCCAGCTAAGGCAAAGGGATCCAAAAGCAGGCTACAGAGTCAGAGACAGTTCCTGTTCCCATTGTTAGGGGACTCACATGACTAAGCTACACCTCTGCTGCATATGTGTAAGGGTCAAGGTTCAGTCCATGCATGCTCTATGGTTAGAGGTTCAGTCTCTGTGAGCCCCCAAGGCCCCACTTAGTTTATTCTGTACGTCTTCTTTTGGTATCCTTGACCCCTCAGGCTCTCATAATCCTTACTCCCAATCTTCCACAAAACTCCTGGGGCTCAGCCTATTACTAGGCTGTGGGAAACGACATGATTGTTTCTCTTCCATATGATTTCCCCCATATAGTAAAATAATACTATCTCCATGACAATAAACATTTGTTGCACCAGACAACAGGTAAAAGCGTACCCAAACCTCCCTTAAATGAAACGAGGTGTCACTTTCATGGGTTTCTTTTAGCTGATTTTGGGGGCAAAGCAATCCTGTTTGGGGGCCCAATGAAAGTTGGAAAAAATTGTTAATTAAGCAAGCATTAACATTTGTGGTCCAATCTTTGAAGGTTGAGAAATTTCAGTCTTAATAGAAGTCCTTTTTGAAACTAAAGTATAAAATGCTGGACCAGTTGAGATCAGTAGCTTTCTTCAATGCTCTCTTGGAAGCCAGCTTTGATGAAAAACAGCAAGTGAAACAGCTGAGACTGAACAAGCAGGATGCTGGAACAGATGTGTTAGCATCTCAACATGCTCAAAGGATGATTCCTGTCAGAGCTGATACAGCATCACTGCTGTCCAGTTCTTTATTTCTGAACTATATAACTTTTCATAAGCATTATACAGTTCGAGAATTTTAAGTGTATGAGATGTGCATAATGCAAAGATTGGTTAAGAATTGCTCTCTGCTCTTTGTTTGAACAGAAGAAAGACATCTGTAAATATTTATTCATGCCAAATGAAAAGTTGGAGTGTATATGTCATGGGGATTCTGTAGCCAACAAGAATTACCGGCTATCCATAGACATCATGTCTCAGTTAGTTTTAGAGCTATTCCCACATAGCAGGATCAGCACTAAAAGTTACTGTTATTATTGAATACACAATCATTATCACATTGAAATCAAAACAAGGTTGTATGAACCTAAATATCCTCTCTGACCTCTTAGACACCTGTTGTATTGTGCCAAGCAGCTACTTGTCTCCCAAAAGAAGGCTTCCTGTTAGAAAGACAAGCCAGTGCATTGAATAATAGAAAAGGTATGCTTTAAGTTAACTTTATGTAAACATTTTAAATTTAGAGCTCAAGCATACCCTAGGCATCGTGCATCTGTTTAGAGGATTAGGGATGAGTTTTTATATATGTTGTGGCTATTTTTGTTCTATCCCTTTTTATATATAGAATGGACACTTATGCCTTTAAGGCCAAACTTTATATAAACTCCCTTTTACCTTTAAGCATACCTTAGGCATCTTGTACCTGAATTTTTATATCAGTTGCGCCTTTTCTTGGCTTTCCCCTTTCTTGTTTTGGGGTGGGCAGTTATGCCTTTATAGCCAAACTTTATACAAACTCACTTTTCCTGTCAGAGTTTAAGCATACCCTAGTCATCTTGCACCTAGGTTTTTATATCAGCTGTGGTTGTTCTTTGGCTTAACCCTTTAGTGATATGGGTGGACAGTTCTGCCTTTTAAACATATGAATTGATTTCCTCATTTTAAATTGCTGAGTAGTATTCCATTGTGTAAAAATACCACAATTTCTGAAATCATGAAATTTGCAGGCAAATGGTGGGAACTGGAAACGATCATCCTGAGTGAGGTATCCCAAAAGCAGAAAGACACACATGGTATATACTT
This sequence comes from Pachyuromys duprasi, assembly GCA_028658305.1. Classification (NCBI taxonomy): domain Eukaryota; kingdom Metazoa; phylum Chordata; class Mammalia; order Rodentia; family Muridae; genus Pachyuromys; species Pachyuromys duprasi. The sequence goes on from CM053752.1 coordinate 59,622,700, forward strand.
ACATATATAAACCTATAAGATAGGATAAACATACTGAAATCTATACACCTAAAGAAGATAAACAAGAAAGAGGACCTGGGGTAAGATGATCAATCCTCACATAGAAAGACAAATGAGATGGACATTGGATTTGGAGAAAACAAGTATCAGGACAAGAACCTATCACAACGGGCCTCGGAAAGACTACTTAGCACTGTATCAAAGCAAATATTAAGACACATAACCAAACCTTTGGCAAAGTGCAGGAAATCATATGAAAGAAGGGGTAGTTAGTATGACCTAGAGAGGACAGGAGCTCCGCAAAGACCAAAAATATCAGGGCACAGGGGTCTTTTATGAGACTGTTTCTTCAACCAAGGACCATGTATGGATATAACCTAGAACTCCTGCTTGAATGTGGTAAATAGTAGCTCAGTATCCAAGTGGGTACCCTAGTAAGGGGAACAGGGACTATATCAGACATGAACTCAATGGCTGGCTCTTCAACCCCTACCTCCCAGGAGGAGCAGCCTTGCTAGGCTGTAGAAGAGGACATTGCAGCCACTCCTGAAGAGACCTGATAAGCTAGAGTTAGATGGAAGGGGAGGAGGTCCTCCCCTATCAGTGGACTTGGAATGGGGCAGGGAGGAGATAAGGGAGAGATGGGGGAGAATACAGAGGGAATGAGGAAGAGTCTACGGCTGGGATACAAATTACATAACCTGTGATTAAAATAAAATAAAAATAAATAAAAATGTTAAAAAAACATATGAATTGTATTTAATTGCGGATAGTATTCCGTTCTGTATACATTCCTCTGTTGATGGTGGGAACTAGAAAAGATCATCCTGAGTGAGGTAATCCAGAAGCAGAAAGACACATATAATATAGACTCACTTATAATTGTATATTAGCCTTATAATATAGGACAAACATACTAAAATCTATAGCCCTAACAAAGCTAAACAATGAGGAGGACCTTAGGAAAGAGGCTTAATCTTCATTGAGAAGGGCAAACAGACTAGACATTGGAAGTAGGAGAAGACAAAGAACTGGACAGGAGCCTTCCACAAAGAACCTCTGAAAAACTCTACCCAGCAGGGTATCAAAGGAGATACTGAGACTCTTAGCCAAACTTTGGGCAGAATGCAGAAAACATTTTGGAAGAACAGGAAGATAGAAATACCTGGAGGGGATAGGAACTCCACAAGGAGAACAACAGAGCCAAAATATCTGGGCCCAGGGAGGGGTGCAGAGACTGATAAGGACCATGCATAGAGAGGACATAGAACCCCTGTTCAAAGGAAGCAACTGGATGCTCAGTTTCCAAGTGGGCTCCCTAATAAGGGGTACAGGGGCTGTCTCTGACATCAACTTAATGGCCATCTCTTTCTTCACATCCTCTTGGGGGTTGTAGCCTTGCCAGGCCACAAAGAAGATGATGCAGCTATCCTTGATGAGACCTGACAAGCTAGAGTCAGAGAGAAGGGAAGGAGGTCCTCCTTTATCTGGGGACTGATAGGGACAAATTAAATAATAATGATTAAGCACAAAACAGACTTTATATGAAAGAGGTTTATTAGATGGAGATGAAGACAGAGAGGGAAGGGAGAACAGGACATGATTGGGTGAATAGGGGGGTACCCTGACAGAAAAGGGGACAGGGCTAGAAGGCAAAAGGGCAAGAGAAGGAAAGAGGCCAAGAGCAAGAGAGAGACCACTTGGCAGATTGTTCCCTTTTAAGGAGCAAAAAGGTAACCAAGCCTTCCAGGTATGGCCACCCTCTGGCAACAGGATGATATCATAGGTTGCTAGGCAACCCAGAATCGGGTTTCTAAATATTTACAGAGACCAGAGAAAGGGCATAGAGGAGAAGAGTCGGGTTGGTGAGACTGGGAGGAGAGGAGGAAGAGGGCTGAAGTGGGGATACAAAGTGAATAAATTGTAACAAATAACTATATGAATAAAATTTAGAAAGAACATATGAATTGTAATTTTTGAGTTTTGGACTTAACTAAGCTGGCATGTACTTTGCCATCTGTAAGCCTCCGGTGTCTGTTTTGTATCAGCCATAACTGACATCTGTCTAAATCTCTCACTTTCAAGAACATAAGCCAGCTTCCAGAGTAGTATAACACTTAATTTAGTCAGCATTTAAGTTTTTGATGTGGGAGGCATGCAGTTTGCATGTTTCTCTCCCAGCCTAATTTCAGGTCTTTACATTGACCAACAGAACATATATCTTAAGCCAAAAATGGTGGAAGTCCCACTTTTTGAGGTGATTGGTTAGCCTTTGTAGAGAAGAATGATATCATCTCTCCTTACATAGACCTAAAATTGATGTGAATCCAAGCTTTAGCTCTGTAAGGGCATAACATTCATTATTAAGAAAAAAACAACTTACATAGTAACCTTAAGGAAAATTTGTCATTTTGAATCTTTGTCTTTGCAAGGTGCTAACAGCAGCAGTTGCTGCCCAGGCTTTAATTATGTAAACTAGGTTGATCTGGAACTCAGAAATCTGCCTGTTTCTGTCTCCTTTGTGTTAGGATTAAAGGCATATGCAGTCATTATCTTGTTCAAATATTTTATCTCAAATCCATTATCATTGTAATGTTGTGCCTGATTCTGGAGACTCCCAAAAGACCACCAGGAGTCACGTCCATTGCAAAACACAGGAGGATCTTTATTCACTGCTAAGAGCTGGGATTCTCACACACTCCATGACACAGGAATCCAGCTGAGATCCCATCTGAGCCTTTTCATGCCATTATTGGAGTACTTCCATGTGGTGTTTTCTCCAGGCTAATCCACCTGGCATCCTCCTTCTTCCTCTCTTCCTGTCCATCTGTCCTTCCCATTATTCCAGGGAATTCTCCAAAGCCCAGGAACTTTAGCCACACCTACCCCATTCTGCTGTGCCAAGGTATAGGCTGTTTAATCAATCAATCAGATAAGCCTTAGGCAGATTTACAAAACAAAGACAGGTGTAACTGGATTTTAAGAGCCAGTAATTAGCATTAAACCAACCTCCAACACTTCTAGAGATGGAAGACCAAATCTCATCAAAAGCCAAAGTCTCTGTTAGCTTAAAAAGCACAGGACACCTTGGTACCTTAATTTATATTCTTTATTTTTTCAAAAAGGAAGAGATTAATCTGCCAGATTACTATCTGAGAGAGAGAGAGAGAGAGTTTAGGGATCTGTGTTTAGAAGTTTGAGCTGGTAAAAGCTGAAGGGCAGATATAGAGGAATAAAAAAAAAAAAAAAAAAACAGGACAGGAGTGGAAAAAAAAAGCAGAAACTTGATAGTTGAACTTCAGGGTTGTTTGTTTGTTTGTTTGTTTTGTTTTGTTTTTGTCACTTTATCTATTGACTTTGTCTAAGTAGAAAGTACTGAATTTAGGCCAGGGATGGCTGTTGTTTAATTGACACTGAGCCTATTTCTTAAGGGAAAACTGCATAAAAATTGCACATCTGAGGTTGCTGAGGTATAAATTTTTGAGGTTTAATTTTAGGCACTCCAAAGCCTTGTCCTTGGACACAAAGAATGTGAAACCCATCAGGTAGAACAGAGGAGTACACACAATGGTATTACTGCAGAAAAATTAATGATGGAAAGAGATGAGAAATCTAAAAACAAAGTCACACACTGCAACCATTTGATCTTCAACAAATGTTTCAAATAGAATTATTTAGTGATGGTGAAAATGCTTTTGTGTGGGACTTTTAAAAAGTTAAAAAAGCTTTCCACAGAAAATAAAACTAATAACAGAATATAGATTCATAAAACAGGATGAAAAAATTTTGATGGTATTTACATGACTTTGGACATACAGAATTTTAAAAAGATGAGAAGCTAAATCAACACATGAAACAAGAATAAGGGAACTATTGAAAATATCTCTCCAAGAATTATAAGTAGCATATAACTACATAAAGCATATTCTTCTCCAAGAGGTATAAGTAGCATATAACTACACAAAAATGTTTTCTTACACATATAGGGAATGCATATCAGATCTATATTAAAAATCATTCTCTGTGTCATGGTGGCTGTTATAAAAATTAAAGATCAAATACTGGGGGGAATAGGATCTCATATATAGTTGCTTAGAATGTCATTTAGTTCAGTTACGGTAGGAGTTGATACTTTCCTTATTATAAACAAAGACAGTTACCACATGATCAAGTTGGGCGGCTCCCGGATATACACATAAACAACACAGACATTATACAGTAGAGGTGGCACACCTATATTCTAATAAAATAGTGAAGCCTTGGACCTAATGTCAGTGTCTATCTAGAGATGAGAGGGTGAATAAAACTGGTGCCTATTGCAGCTACTACTTAGATAGTAGATGGACCAATGCCTGTTGCTTTTTACAAAGTTGTTGCAAATGGGTGATCACTACATTAAGTGACTGCAACATCAAATACCACATTCTTCTGTGATATGTAGACTGTAGAGAGAATCAAACATAAAGTTTACAAGGGAACTGTGATCAAGGAGGAAGGTGAACACTAAGAAGGAGGGAGGACCAGAGAGAGAATTAGAAAGATGCTAGAGACCAGCTCCAGCCCATAGGGTGAAGCTAGGTGGGTCACAGTGCTTGCGAAGACCAGCTGATGGCTGGTGTTTCTCCATATATATTTACTCTGAATCTTTTAGGCTAGTAGCCTTGCTGTTCTCTGTATACACTTTAACTCTTAAACTTCTAGGCTGGCAGCCTTGCTATTTGGGGCTCTGACTATGTACAGTTTAATTCTATTTTTATACTTTAAAAACTTTCTATATAGTTTAACTCCCAGGGGTTCATGAGAGCTTGTAAAGGAAAAGAAAGGAAGCAGGGAATTGAACACTGAACTTTTACACTAAGGATCTGAACCTCTATCAGCTAAGTTATCCAGGCCTTTTGGTTTCTGTGCCACCAAAACAGTTCTCTGGCTAAAACCTTTTATTGTTTAATAGCAGAGGGTCTTAATTAGTTTGGCCAGGTGGCTCTTTTAACTTAGAATAAAAGCAGCTGTGAAAGTTTCCTACCATAAATACAAGGGGTTGTGCAGGGAAAAACCTTAATTTCTTTTAACTTAATGGTTTAACAGTGAACAGTGGTTTGCTGTAAGGTAAAGGCCAATAAAGGACTCTGGACCCATTATCACTTACTAGACTTACTAAACTCTGAATCATGGAAAAATGTATACATTTGGTAGACAAAGAAGGCAGAGCTTTATGAACCTCACACACACACACGCACACATACAAACAGAAAACTACACAAGGGAGTTCCCAGAGATACCATTCACCCACATATATGTAAACATACAGATATAAATATACATATATATAATATACAGATATAAATGTACATATATACAATATATACAGATAATTACACAAACATATTTTTGGATGAAGCAAGTGGCTTCAAAACATGTTTAATCTGTCTTGGGTTTTTATACTCTCTAACACAAAGATTTTCTATGTATGAAAAAATTACATCATTCAAAAATAGATACATAAAAGGGGAGTTACAGTAGGACTATTGATCCTACTATCTAACCATATTCTTTTGTTTAACTGTAAGTTTAAAGCAGTAGTTTTTATCTGTATTCTCATTATGAGTTCAAAGCAGAAATTTTATCGTCTTCTTATGTCAAATGTACATTATGTGTTCAAATCACTTTTTGTCGAGGTTTTTCTGAGAAACAGGTGTCTGTCTCTTCTTGCATAGCTAAACATTTATTATTTGTTTCTATATTCATATGGTCTTTCTTATCACAGTGTACACCTGGGCCTTATCCTTGGACTAAACCTAGAATCTCCTTGATTTGTTTCACTATTGTTTTCCCTCTTGGTATAAATCAAGCGCTTAACAAAGACAGGAGCAATTTTTGCCACACTGCAGGAGGATTTTAAAATTACTTGAATGAAGATATAAATTTTTTAAAATCATCATCAGGGGGTATGAAATCATCAGTTTGTTTAAACAGCACTATGGAGGTACATCTCCAAAACAATCAGCAGAAAATCTGCTCAACAGAGTAAAAGAATAAGCAGTTATGGTCTCTGCTATGTCTGATATGAAACAAGATGGAAAGGAAGCATAGCAACAATCAGCAATCTCAAGGCAAAATCCTTGGGGCCTTGCCTACACCAGGAGAACATCCATTCTTCACACATGCAAAAATGAGTGGGCTTCCTCCAGGAAGCTCACTTGTTTGATTCTGCAAATCCAGAATGCAATTGTTCCCAATTGTGATAATATGATCAAATACCACTGCCGGAAAAGTTCTCTTAATGATATCATTATTATGGAAATAAATATATGCTAATGAAACTAAATGAAAACAAAATAAAAAGGAATAATGAAACTAGAAAAATAATCCAGAGAAGGAGACACAGAGAGAGAAAGAGAGAAAAGAAAAAGGAGAAGGTCAGAGAAATTGCCTGAGTGACCATGTGAAAGATGGAGAGAGAGAATAAAAATATAAAAGCAAAGTTTATAATATGCCAAGTTACTAAATAATATTTCTTAGAATTAAAATTGAATATCTGAATATTTGGGGTTACTGCTTTGAAACTGCACTGGTACAATAATGCATAGTTGCTTTGAACATTTCTGTACCTTATCTGTACTGAAATGACTGTAAGAAGAAAAAGAGTTTTATTGATAAATTGGTTACGTTACCACAGAAAAATTCTTTTCTTTTTGATCACTGTACTATGGGAATATCCATCATTAAATTATTTAGCAACTGAGTCAATTTCCTACACATATACTATAAAATATATGCACATAGGTTATATTTGGTACATCAGAAAGAAGACACTGATCATTCTTGAACTTTGGTTCTGAAAGTGTGCCAACTAAAGTTGATTAGAAATTGGCCCCTGAAGATGACAACATGTTGCGTGATGCTCATTGTCTTTACATTAGGAAACCTGGAATAATCAAGCAAAGTGGCAAGGCATACACTACTTATACCACAGTAGTTTATGGGTTTTTTTTGAGCTAAGCCTTACTTAAAAAAGAAAAAGAAAATCTTCATTTGACGGAAACCTGCATAAAATTGTTAGGGAATTTAACTTTACCTCCCAAGCAAAAATAATGAATCCACAGAGAATGTGGTAAAAAATATCTAAAGGAAAATAAATGCTGTAGTACAGATGTTTTCAAATCCTTAAGTCTATTTTCTATGTTATTACCAGAAGAAGTAACAGTTGAAACTTTTTACGTATAAAGTCTTAAAAGAGATTTTTGGTTGTTTGTTTATTCCTCAATAATTTCGGCTCACAGTAAGTACTTTAAAACTTCAAGGGATTAGATAAGTTAAAGTGAAACAGAGGCTCCATTAAAAACAGTCTGTGAACATGTATCATTTGATAATTTTATAATTATTAGATTATAAATATTGCCAACAGAAATCCAGAATTGATTCAAATGAGATTCTAGAAGAATCATAGTTTGAGATTGTAGCTTTAAAAAGCATTGACTTTGTTACCCTCAAGTTATATATCTTAGTAGAGCCTATTATATTCCTTTTAAAACATGAGAAATTTATTTTTAATCATAGTTATTAACATCATTAAAGAATCAGTAATTAAATGATAAATTGTATGCCTTCTATGTTTGCTCACAATATGTGCAATATTTCAATTGGGTTTATTCAATTAATAAAAATTAGAAACACATTATCATGGCTGGACTCTGACATCAAGGTCTTATGTACTCATAGAATCAATTGTATTAAATTTTGTTAAGTAATTTGACTTTTTTGCGCTATTTACCACATCTGAAATAAATGGATAATGGTGGTTTATGTAGCATAATATTTCCTGTAGTCTAAAGGAGTTTATTCAGAGTATCACCAGTTTCACTAACGTGATGAACATCATGAAATATGCTAACCTATATGAGATTAGTCTCAACTAATGAAAATATATATATATATATAATTAAATTTTATAACCAGATACTGTAATTTGATGTCAAGTTTGAGAGAAAAAACCAATTATAAAAGACTTTAAAATACATATACACAAAAATTTTCTGAAATACGAAAGTCTAGTTATTGTATTTAATTTCTCCATATTTTAGGGCCATTCACTATGAACCCCTGGAATCACACAAGTGAACCTGTCTTCATGTTGATGGGGCTGACAGACTCCAGGGAGATCCAGCTGGTCCTCTCTGTGCTGTTTCTCCTGATATACCTGGTCACTGTGCTGGGGAACATAAGCATGATATTGATCATCCGTCTAGATGTCCAGCTTCACACTCCAATGTATTTCTTCCTTACCCACCTGTCATTCCTTGATCTCAGTTACTCCACTGCCATCACACCTAAAACCTTAGAGAACCTCCTGACTTCCACTAAGGATATTTCCTTCATGGGGTGCTTCATGCAATTGTACTTTTTTGTCCTCTTGGCAGCTGCTGAATGTTTTATACTCTCGTCAATGGCCTATGACCGCTATGTAGCTATCTGCAACCCCCTACACTACCCAGTTATTATGTCCACAAGGCGCTCCTATGCTCTCATCATTGTGTCCTACTTGATTGGAGCTATGGATTCCTCTGTCACTGTCTTTTGCTTAAGCACACTGAATTTCTGCAACTCCAAGGTAATTCATCATTTTTTTTGTGACACATTCCCAATTTTAGCCCTGTCCTGCAGTAACACCTATGATGCTGAAGCCACTATATTCATGTTAGCTGGTTCTACTCTTCTTCTATCCCTTATCACAATTTCCTCATCCTATATGTTCATTCTCTCTACAATTTTGAAGATAAATTCTTCTTCAGGTAAGCACAAAGCCTTCTCCACTTGTGCTTCACATCTTATGGGAGTTACTGTGTTTTATGGTAGTATGATCTTTACTTATTTGAAACCAAGTACATCCTACTCCTTGGGAAAAGATCAAGTAGCTTCTGTGTTCTATACCATTGTGATCCCCATGCTGAACCCACTCATTTATAGTCTCAGAAACAAAGAAGTGAAAAATGCTGTAAATAGGGTTGTGAAGAAAAGAGAGGGCTCCCAGAAATTAAAATAACCTTGCTGCTAAATATTTAAATTCTTTTTATTCAAGTCTTCTTCACCTTCTCTCTGCATGAACCTGACAAGCCTGTTTCTTCCTTCTAATTGTGTGGAGCTTCCCTTATGAAAATGTAGGTTGAGCACTTCTCAGAATATGACAATAAAAGTCTGTGTCATAATTAGATATCAAGCAAATTAAACCCATTCTTGAAATATTTGTGTTTATCATGCCAAATTGCTTGTAATGTTAAAAATATATTTGTAATTATTATGCTTCCATAGCATTTAATATATTATAAATTGTCATATATTTGTGGTAGGAAGGAAACAATTTTGACACGGAAGCAATTTGAAAAGTCATTGTCTTTATAATTAATGAATGGAATAGTTCACTATGTGTCCTGCCTGTAGCAAGTGAGTGAAAGTTTAAGCTTATTTCCCTCAGTTGGACAGAGTAAATAGTACGTATATGTTAATGTGATAATAAGAGATATAACACATTGAAGAATATGAAAAACTAAACTGCTTTTTATAATTTAAAGACATTGTTAAAATTTATGCATAATATTTCTGAAGAATAGTCACAGATATTTAACAAATTTGTCACTTAATTTAATTACAATTAAGCAAATACTTTAAAGAAATAAATTCAATGGTTTTAGATTTGTGTTGTTATTGAAGTAAAATTAAATGATAGAAAAATGGTGTATTTTGGTGACAATATGGAAAATATTTAGTTTTTAAGAAAAAGGAACACAAATAGGTATCATATATGACCATGCCCTTCTCAATAGTTTCATTGTACATCTGTATATGTATGACAAAAACTAAAGCACTTGTTGTTCCCTCTGTATTCATTTTTTATTAATTATTGTTATTTATTACAATGTATTCACTTTTTATCCCTGCAATGTCCTTCTTTCTTCTCTCCTACCAATTCCATCCTCCCTCCCTCTTCTCCCCTTGCCCCTCCCCTAGTCCTCTGTTAGAGGAGGACCTCCTCCCCTTCTATTTGACCCTAGCCTATGGGGTCTCATCAAGGCTGGCTGCATCTTCTTCCTCTGTATCCTAGCAAGGCTGCACCCCCCAGGAGGAGGTGATCACAGAGCCAGCCATTGAGTTCATGTCAGAGAGAGCCCCTGCTCCCCTTACTTGGAGACTGATCTATGGACTACATCAGAGCAGGTGTTTTAGATCTTCTCCATGAATGGTCATTGGTTGGGGTATCATTGTCTGCCAGGCCCCAGGGATCAGTTTTTTTTTGGAGATCCTGTCCCTTCCATATCTTTCTGTCTCCCCCTTCTTTCATAAAATTCCATGCATTCTGCCCAAAGTTTGGCTGTGTATCTCAGCCTCTACTTCTATACCTCAATCAGTGGAGACTTTCAAAGACTGTCTGTGGAATATCAAATGAAAGAGAAACACTTAAAGAAATGTTCAACATCCTTAGTCATCAGAGAGATGCAAATCAAAACAACCCTGAGATTTCACCTTACACCCTCAGAATGACTAAGATCAAAAACTCAATTGACATCACATGCTGATGATATGGAAAAAGGGGCACCCTCCTCCATTGCTGGTGAGAATGTAAACTTGTACAACCACTTTGGAAATCAATCTGGTGCCTTCTCAGAAACGATCCAGCTAGGCAAATATCTGAAATATGCTCAACTATACAGCAAGTACAGTTGCTCATCCCTGTTCATAGCAACTCTGTTCGTAATAGCCAGAATCTAGAAACAACCTAGTTGTCCCTCAGTGGAGGAATAGATACAGAAATTGTGGTGCATTTACACAATGGAATATTCCTCTATATTCTTTTGCAACTTTTTTCATTCCCTTAGAAGTCTAATATTTTATCATCTTTATCTTTACCAGTTGTATTCTCAGTGTATGGAAAGATCTTCTTTCTTACCTTAGATTGCTTTAGAGCTCAAATCCTATAAACACACCAAATGAGAAGTTTGAGTGCAGTATTAACCACTCTGTGTGCACCTGCTAAACTTAAAAAAGTTAAATCATTTTGGATACAGCAAGTGTTTTTTTTCTGTATGCTTCTGCTCTTTTTATCTTAATTTGCATTTGTAAAAGATTTGAAATAATTTTTTGAGTTGAATGATTGACAGATTTCATTGCATTATAGAAAATCAATACTTTAAGCAAGCTATTGACAGTGAATTTATGTTTTGGTGCAAGTCATAAACATTTTCTTTTAGAATATTAAATTTATTTAATTTTTAGAATTTTATCTTCATATCATCTAAGTTTTGTTTAATGTATCTTTCTTTTATTTAAACTTTGTTTTTAAAAATGTAGTCCTGGGGTGGAGAAATGGCTCAGCAGTTAAAAAGTAGTGACTGCTCATCCAATGGACCAGGGTTCAATTCCAAGCATCAACATGGAAGCTCAAAACTAGCCATAGATCCAGTTTTAACAGATCTGATACTCTCTCACAGATATGCATGCAGGCAAAACACCAATGCACATAAAATTAAAAATAAGAAAATAATGTACTCCCACTTTATTACTACTTAAGTTTGTTGTTGATCTCTTGTAAGTATATAGATATGAATTATTCATTCAGTATTATCTTTCAAAATATATATTATTAATTTTGATTTGTATTGATTATATACATATATGTATATATATATATATATATATACTCAAGTATGTTTATTTTCACAAACTCAAACTCTCCAGTTTATTCAAGTATTGAAAACATGTATACTTCTCTAATTTAATTTTTTTGAAGACTGATATTATACTATATCAACACTCCAGAAAATTTTATGGTTGTGCCTATTTTTCGCTCCAGCAATTGTGTTGTCTGCAATCTATGTTTTCTTATTCCTTTTGGTTTATGTCTATGCTTAATAATAACAGTTTAATAAATGTTCACAGTTAGCCTTTTTACATACTTAGTTTACTTTTGATCATGAATATGTGTCATTCTATATATTTTTCTCATTTTAAGTCAACTTTTATTGCTGGTATTTAATATCAATTCATTTATTAAATAAAATGTTATTGATATATTATTCATGCAAATAAAACTCAGTGGTTTGTAGTGTAAGGTATTTATAAGAATGTCAAGGCATTACAGCATTCAACCTTAGAACACCTGTTCACAGTTTTATTCATGTGGACGATACAGATTTATATTCATAGAAGTAGTGCTGTGCTCAGATTTGGTCAGAGAAGTCTCTGTCCTCAGTGGACAGTAGTGCATGCAGAGGGTAGTGACTGCAGAGTACTCATCCTGAAAAGGATAGAGTAATGTGATCGTGGGTGCTGACCTCTGCCAGCACCATCCTTTTGCTTTCCTCTTCTTTCCCCGATTCCTGCTGGCTCCTTTGCCCCTACTAGTGCGCAGTCTGTGTGTGTGTGTGTGTGTGTTTGCAATCTTGTATGTTTATGACTGTGACAACCATGACATGACAAAACATGTGTCTCACATTAGTGCTCTCAGTTCTACAGCTGCCTGTCTTCTGCAGTGTTACCTGGGCCTTGTGATATGGGTGTCTTATTTAGGACTGAGAACTACGCAACCACAGTTTACTCTCAGCGCATTGTGCAGTGAAGAGTCTGTGCATTAACTGTTAACTGTGGAAATAAGAAGCTTCTCTGATGAAAGCAGAGAACAGCACATATCTACGTGTGAAGTCACACACTTTTAGAAGGCAGCTGTCCAGTCATGCACAAATCCACCTTGCTTTAGTCCTGTCTATTGCTATAGCTAGAAATTTAGATTGTTTGTGTTAGCAACAGTAGTCAAGAAATCTGTAACTTTATAGACATAATCAAAATTGAGAATATATTTTCAATTTTAATTGGCATATTTATCTACTTTATAATAACTGATCAAATCATTTCTATAATATTATCATACAATAAAATGTATATTAACCTGGAAATAGTTTGCATTTGCTCTTTAATTTAATTACCATACCTTTACATGTTATATCCTCTGTGGACATTAGCCTTACAGACCTTTGTCAGTTTGGTAAGGATAATGATCAAACAGCAAACTGAGATAACAGCAAAGGACATTTCATTTCCTGAGTCTAAGCACATTGTTCTATGAGAAGGTTGAAAGCTAGGAAAATGTAGAAACTAGAATGAGAGTTTCTTGGGTCATAATGATAATATAGAGAGTTTTAAAACATAGATCAAATTTAATCTCTAAACTAAATCATATTATGTAAAATCACCAGATTATGTATTTTTATAATATCTCTTCCTCCCAAGAGCTGGGATTCAAAGTATGTACCCTAATACACAACTATCAAATATATATAACCTAAAATTATATATATATATATATATATATATTCTATAAAGGAGATTGAATAGAGTGTCTTGGAATATGGCAAATGCTCTGACTTTGAACTATGTACCTAAACATTTTTTTCTTTTATTTTGACTGAAAAGTCACAATTAGTTGCCTCAGCTTGAGTTGATATTTCATTCACCTTTCCTTACCTTTTTGAGACGATAGAATTATAGGTCTGAGATAAGAGGCTGAACATTCATTTCTTTGTTTCAACTGTAAATGCATGAGTGTTTTGCCTACATGTATGTGTATGATATGTGTATGTGCATGGAGCTCAAGGAGGTTTAGAAGAGGGAGTCAGATACACTGGAATTAGAGTTATTGATGGTTGCGAGCTGACAAGTGTGTACCGGGAGCTATTTATAGCCCTTGGCAAGAACAGCACTTAAACATGAAGCTATCTCTAGTTCCAATATTATAAAAAAGTCATTCCTTTTTCTCTTGTGATGTTTCCACTGACCTCTGACATTTCTTATAGCATGATCTGGAGAATGAATAATATAATGGGCAGAGAAAAGGTCTGTTTTCCCCTTCATTCCAATATAATAAGCTTAAAATAAAAGGTTACATAACCATGAAAGTTGGATTTTTATTTAAATCCAGTCTTTATAAAATGTAGTATTGGGACCATGCATGCTAGCACATACCTTTAATCTCAGTCCACAGGAAACAGAGGCCAGCAGACCTCTGTGAGTTTGAGGCTAACCTGATCTACAAAGAGAGTTCAAGAAGAGGCAGGGCTGTTACACAAAGATACACTGCTTTGAAAAAAAAAATCATTAATTGCAAAGAATGAATATTTCTTCCAGCTCTATGAGTTTTTAAAATAAATTTGAAAATTAAAATTGCAAAGACAGAATTATCTAGAGAAAATCTTCATTTTATTTTATAAAATGTTTTATGAGTCCACTTGATCTCCTAAATCCCCATTCAGAAGTCAAAGAGGATGGACATCAGAAGAAGGAGAAAACAGGGAATAGGACAAGAGACTGCCACAGAGGGCCTCTGAAAGGCTCTACCCTGCAGAGTATCAGAGCAGATGCTGAGACTTATGGTCAACCTTTGGACAGAATGCAGGGAATCTTATGAAAGAAGGGGAAGATAGTAAGTCCTGGAGAGGACAGGAACTCCACAAAGCGAGCAACAGAACCAAAATATCTGGGCACAGGGGTCTTTTATAAAACTGATACTCCAACCAAGGACCGTCGATGGAGATAACCTAGAACCCTTGCACAGATGTAGCTATGACAGTTCAGTGTCCAAGTGGGTTCCATAGTAATGGGAACAGGAACTGTCTATGACATGAACTGATTGGCCTGCCCTTTGATCACCTCCCTCTGAGGGGGAAGCAGCCTTAATAAGTCACAGAGAACAATGCAACCACTCCTGATGAGACCTGATAGACTAGGATCAGAAGGAAGGAGAGAAAGACCTCCCCTACCAGTGGACTTAGGCAGGGGCATGTGTGGAGAGTGGGGAGGGGAGGGAGGGTAGGACTGGCAGGGGAGGAGGGAGGGGGTCATGGGGGGGATACAAAGTAAATAAAGTATAATTAATAAAAATTAAAATTAAAAAAATTAAATACCCCCCAAATGTTTTATGTGACATGGGCACTTATATATTTTCCTTTGTAGTTGATAAAGAACACTAAATTACACAATCGTAACTTATAAGCAGAGGATTTAGGTCTGACCCATAGAGGTCCCTGCTCTCTGTGAGCTTACATGAGTCCAGGTCATTTGATTCTGTGGGCCATGTTCTTATGGTGTCCTTGATCCCTTTGGCTCTTCCAATCCTTTTTCAATTTAATTTTATTTGTTTATTTTAGTTAATTACAATTAAATAACTTTGTATCCACCTGTAGCTCACTCTCTTTTCCACTCCCAATCCCACTCTCCCTCCCTCTTGTCCACATATGCCACTTCCCCAATTCACTGATAGGGGATGTCCTCCTCCCCTTCCTTCTGATACCACTCTGTCAGGTCTCATCAGGACTGGCTGCACTGTTCTCTGTGGTCTGGCTGATCAAAGAGCCGGCCATTGAGTTCATATCAGAGACAGTCCTTATTAACCTTACTAGGGCATCCTCTTGGATAATGAGCTGCCATGGGCTACATCTGAGCAGGGGTTCTAGGTTAATTCCATGAATGGCCCTTGGTTGGAGTATAAATCTCAGAAAAGATCTCTGGGCCCAGATTTTTTGGTTCTGTTGCTTTCCTTGTAGAGCTCCTGTCCTCTCCAGGTCTTACTATCTCCCCCTTCTTTCACAGGATTCCCTGCACTCTGCCCAAGGTTTGGCTATCAGTCTAAACATGTGTTTTTGATACATTGCTGGGTAGAGTCTTTTTGAGGCCCTCTGAGGTAGGTACTTGTCCTATTTCCTATTTTCTCCTTCTTCCAATGTCAATCCCTTTGGCTTTCTTAGTGAGGATTGATCATCTTAACCATGGTCCTCCTTCTTGCTTAGCTTCTTTAGGTATACAGGTTTTAGTATGTTTATTTTATATTATATGTCTAATATCATTTTTTAAATTTTGTTTATAATATAATGGCGTCACTTCCACTTACCCTTTCATTGCTCCAAATTCTCTTGATATTTATCCTTACTCAATTTCATGGTTCATTTTTCATTAAGTGTTGTTACATGCACATATTAATGCATACATACATAAATATTCCTAAATATAATGAGTTGAATTTGTATTATTTTACTTGCTTTTTTCCAGGGTTGACCATTTGATATTGTATTGCCAATTTGTGTTCTTTTCCATATGGAAAACTATTCTCCTGCTCTCAAAATTCTTTAGTTCTTGTTGACTCTTTTTATAGTGTTTATGACCATATGTGTTCCCCTAATTCTTTTTAGCATGTCTACTGTTGTCCTTGTTCAGCTCCTATTTAGCCAGGATAATCTGATTATATCATATCAATTTATCTATACCAATGAATGAACTCCAAATTGTTTACTAATTTTAATATTAACCTTTTATTTGTCATTGTTATTTTCAGATATATGAAAGCATAAGCAAAATGTCCAATCCCTGTGATGCATCAAAGGTGTTTATTATGTTGGGAATGTTAGATCATGCACTGAAAGCCTGAATCTCACCCAATATAAATTTTATTATATTAGAGAGTTTAAGGAAGGCTGGCATAAGATATATGGATGTTTGTACCTTTTAATCTTAAAATGAGCACCAGATATAAATATATAGAGTTTTCACTGAGTAAAGTAGTTTTAGTGTATAAAACAAAATACTTGAGAGAAATTTCACTTTCATTAATGAATTATGGATTTAGAGTCTACTACATTAGACGGAAACTACATATGACACTGCTTCAGTAGTCAAGATTATGAGTTTAGATAAGTCATAGGTTTAGAGGAAAACTGTATACTATTTTCCAGTTAAAGGAACAGAGTAAGAAAATTATTTCTAGTGATATTCACCTATACCTATTAATCAATGCCTCTTTCAGCTATCAGAAGAATTTCCTCTCCCTTTAGGTGGGAACTAACACAGAGACACACAAACAGACAATGTGCAGTGTGAGAGAGACTTCAAAACATCTAGTCCTAAGTGGGATCAAACTCCTTTCCTCGGGGCACAAGGATTCACACAGAAAAAAGGTCAGAAATACTGTAAGAAAGAGAAGAGATAGATGACAGACACATGGAAGCCGTGTCTTCCAAACACAATTGGAGTGATGCCGAGATGATCTCGTGGAGTCTGAGACAGCATGTACATGGCCCGTAGTGGTTCAAGGTAGAACTGTATTCAGCACTTAGAGGGGGAAGTGGACACAATCTCTCATCAGTAACCAAGAAGCTATCTCCCATTAACAACCACTTGCAAAAGAAAAAGAAAATGAGTTTTATCCAATGGAGTCTCACTGGATATATAAAAACAAACATACTTAAATGTAGGCCACATGCCCAGCATTAGAGAGGCAGCAATTGTAATCTTAACAGAGGTTTTGTGTTCTCTTGTCTTATATTGTTTGGGGAAGGATTTTTTCTACCTTATTTGTCTTTTCCTTACATATTGTGATTTTCAATTTTGCTTCATTAGACATTTTCTTTACATGTGTGTGATTTGCATTTTTTCACTGTGATTTTTCTTTTATGAATTATGGATGTTTTGCTTTCTTATTTATCTATTTCTTTTCCTTAAAAAAGAGAGAAAGAAGGCATGAAATGTGATGGCTGGAGAGGTGGGGAATGCCTGGCAAGAGATAGAAGGAAAAAGAATACAATCAGAATATGTTTAATATTCTTATGATGATAAGAACTTTTACTATGGTAGGTACAGAAAGCAGACTATAAATAATAATTATAGACTATATATATTTAAAAGGCAGAAGAAAGGATTTTAAATAATTTCAGCAAGGAAATGAAAACATAATACAGCACACACACACACACACACACACACACACACATATATATATATATATATATATATATATATATATATATATCACATTGTACAAAACAGTGTACACAAACACACTCACCAAACTTCCACTCAAAATTTACCCTGCTTACAAGATATGCAGGAATAAAGATAGAGAAGAAATTGAGGGAGTATCCAACCAATGCCTGGCCTAATGTGTGACCCACTGCATGGGAGATAGACAACCCTTGACCCTACTAACTATATTTTGATCTGCTTGCAGAGGGGAGCCTAGCATAACTGTCCTCTGGGAGACTCCACCCAGTAGAAACAGATGTTCAGACTCATACCAAATATTATGCAGAGCACGGAGAGTCTTGTGAAAGAGTCAGGGAGAAGGATAGAAGACAGAAGGACCTGGACAAGAACTCCAAAAGAAGACCAACAGAGTCAACTAATCTGGGCAAGTGGGTCAATTTCAGAGGTTGAAGTACCAACCAAGTACCATGCATGGACTGGTCCTAGGTCCCCTACACATATGTAACAAATGGGTAGTTTTCCTGTAGTCCTGAATATGGGAAGCAGAGACTGTCTCTGAAATGGACTCTGCTGCTTGGTTTTGTACCATTTTTCTCTGGTACCATGATACCATTGCACCATTTTTTTTTCTGCCTTTTGTAGTCTCAGTGGAAGAGGATGTGTTCAGTCTTGAGGAGACCTGATGTGTTGGATTCATTAGTGGTGAGTGGACTGCTGCCCTTTTCTGAGGAGTTGGAGAGTAGGGACAGAGAGAAGAGGGAGGGTGAAATAGGGAGGAGAGCAGAGAGGGGCTTACCACAGGGATATAATCTGTATATATACATAAAAAGAATTGTAAAACATATTCAATACAATAATATGTATTTAAATAGTAACTGATATATATTAATTTAATGCGAAGTAATGGAATTAATATGTGAACATGAAATTCTTTATTTTTGATTGAACTTTTAAAAGTTTAAGGGGAGATCCAAGATGGCTGCCACGAGAGGACACTGTGTCTGAGGAGTAGGACAACAGAAACAACACAGCAACCAGGAGACTGAACTCTGGGACCTAAAACGCCAGCATTTGTGATTGCCAGGTGAGCGGAACTCCTACTGTGAGAAAATCAAGTGGTAAAACCCTAGGGACACCCAGTTATTACCCGGAAAAATCTCTCGGTGACCAGCAGCGCACAGCTCTGATCTGAATGAACAGCCATACTGGGAGCCCACACCCGCCATAATAGACTGGATCACAAAGTCTTGTGGGCAGTCTGAGGAGAAACCGGTACCATTTTCACTGACCTGCATACTATGAGCGCACACTGCACCCAGGTTCTGCTTCAACCCACAGGTGTATGGCAGGCTTACACCGAACGCTGGAACCACCCCAGACTGAGAGGGTCGGGGGACTGTTTTGACCAGTCTGCACACTGCAGGCACACACCTCATGCTTCCTCCAGCAAAACCTCAGTCCGTGTATGAGTCCACGGGCAAGTCTGGGAAGGACCCGAGTTCTGGTTCAACCCACGGGTGTATGGCAGGCGCACATCGCTGGAACCACCCCAGAATGAGAGGGTCCAGGGACCATCTTGACCAGACTGCACACTGAGGGCAAACACTGCATGCATCTGCCAGCAAAAACCTCAGTCCCTGTGTGTGTCCACAGGCCAGACAGAGAAGGACTCAGGCACCATTTCGACAGGCCTGCATACAGTGGATGCACCCCAACACAAACCCACTGTGTGTGCCCCAAATATCATCTCAGACTGTGGTGCAGAGCCCCTGGCCCAGAAGGGGGCACCAAATCTCCATTCCAGAGGAGAGCCCTTAGCAGCAAGCCCAGGGCAGAGCACACAACCCCCAATTGACATCTCAAACCGGGACACTCAGACTTGAGCACAGAGTGAGGAGTAAAGCTTCCAGACCAGAGGGGTGACCAGCCTGCAGTGCTCACAGCTTCTAGCCCAGAACACAAAGCCAGGCAAACAGGGCCCACAATAGAGTTTAACTGAGACACAACACACACTAACAAACCACCGGAAATCCCTAATCTTCTTGAAGAATACTCCTGACACAACAGATTGACAGTTTCAGACTGAAGTACAGCCTTAAAGCACAAACAGCTCCCTGATTATATATAAACAAATGCCCAGAAATCGGCAAAAGAACTCACCTAACAAAAATCAGGACACCATGGCCCCACCAAAAACACCCAAAAGCAGT
>CM053752.1:59643202-59656963 GCA_028658305.1 Pachyuromys duprasi
GTGCTAGAAACATATGTTACAGTTATGAGTGTTTATATTTATACAAATAAATTTTTTCTACTCTTAGTCTTCCTCACAAAAAAAGTTTTTGCTTTATGTGAGATGCTATTCAATCAGAGACACATATCAAGTTAGTGAGAATATATGAATTTTGAATTCTCAAACCTAAATTGGGTTTCTATATTATCCCTTCCAGTGTTTAGAAATTGTTGTGGAAGAGAGTGCACAATGTAAGAACAAGGGAACGGGAAGGAGGACTACAAAAATTATAACATGGCATAGCTATTGTGCTCACAAACTCACTCCAATGGTGACTACCTACAAAGATTAGAAGCTGTCAGCATCACATCATGGAGGTGGGAAAGTGCACATAAGACCCCACGTCTTGCTAAGGAGCTATAGGAAGTTTGTGTTTTCTTGAGATAGGAAAATTATATTCCTCAGTAGTAGTAGTAGTCATCAGTAAATTGCCCTTACTTAAGTAAATAAGCATGGGTGGCAATGCTCACAAACGCAATCCTAATTAAAAGCAGTGGATCACAACAAAACAATCTAGAAATGCACTTAAATAGTAAGAAGACATGTTATTAAGAACCAATGCTTTGTTGAGAGTGATAAGAGAAAGTATAATAAGGAATAATAAAATAAAACTACATTTGTGTGTGTGTAATAAAATTGCAAACGGATAATTTAAAAATAAAATGAAAATATATGTAAGAATGGAAAACAATAATAAAAAATTGCGATATTATTCATATTACAACATCATCCCAAAAATACTCTTGAAAAAAAAAAAAAACCACAAGCACTGTCTATCAGAGTTAGCTGCACAATATTGCTATAACACTTTCATTATAGTCAACCAATGATTAAAAGGAAGAGAAATTCTGGCATCTATAGACAAGTCGGTATTCCACAGATATTACTTAGACCCAGACCTCTTGCCTATTATTGTTACAAAGTGCATGTTAAGGAAGAACCTCGTGTCAAGTGAAATAAGCCAGATTCAGAAAGTCAGTTATGGTGTTTCCCCACATATGTGGAATTGAGAAAAGAGCACACAAGTTTACAGGGAGACCCTCAGAGAAGAGGAAGGGAACCAGCATCAGAAATTGGAGGTGTTGGGGGGGGTGCAAGAGATGGAAGAAGGAAATGTTAAGATGAATATGTTATTCAAACAACAGTTTATAAACACAATCATGCAATTAACTGAAAAAGTAATAATACTCATTCTCTAATGAATTAAATAAAATCTAAATATATTTCAAGAGTAAAAATCATTCCAGAAAAAATGAAGTGGTAGACATAGGGCTTAGTAAATGTCTTTTTATGTAAAGTAAAACAGCATAAACTCTGAAATCATGTTGGCTTCTACTGTGACCACATATAGAAATGATATTGGCCCTGTTCTCATGACCTTGATTGCATGTAAGCAACACTGACAAATGTGAAATAAAATGAAAATGTCTAAGTAGAGCAGTGTCAAGGTGATCTGGCATTAGGGTGTACACTAAGATAAGACCATGTGGAAAGCCAGTTTTAGCTGCTCATCTTCTGAAATCCTCAAGATCACCTATATTTCAAATAGTTGGATGCTGGTTTCTACAGACTGCCTTGTCTGGCCAGTAATAGCTAAAATTCCTATAAGGAATAACATTGGCCACACAAAATCCGTTGAAGTTGTAGTATATTCAAAATAATTGTTTCTATCCATAACAATAAGCAGTCTCCTAAAATTTTGGAATATGTATATTCACTTCTGAAGGAGTCACTTTTATATATGTAAAGTAATTAATTTCACCACAAATTGATGAAAAATAGCAAGAGTCTTTTATTACAATTCTCTGTGTAAAATGACTTAGTCTCTTTTTCATTATTTATTCTGGGAAAATGTTCTTCAGAACTATTAGCTTGGAACTTGGATCCAAAATGCAGCTCTAGGAGGACACTGTGTCTGAGGAGTGGGAGAACAGTGTCTGCACAGCTACCAGAAGACTCAACTCTGGGATGTAAAACACCAGTTTTTGTGATTGCCAGGTGAGAAGAAATCTTACGGTGAGGAAATCAAGTGGGAAGGTCCTCAGGACACCCAGTCAATCCCTGAAAGAGGTCCAGGTGACTGGCGAGCACACATCTGCCAGCCTTGATCTGAAAAGGAAGCCTCCCTCAGTGCCCCCAGGCACCATCCCACACCAGAACACACAGTCTCAGGTCCAGACTGAGGCAGCCCCAGATACCATCCCAGATCGGGGTGCACAGCCTCTGGCTCAGAAGGAGACTCCAAGTCTCCGGACCAGAGTGGAGCCCTTAGGTTCCAGCCCAGACTGGAACACAGAGCCTCTAGACCAGAGCAGAGCCCTTAGCTGACAGCCCTGATTGGAGCATGGATCCTTCAGACAAGAGCAACACCCCCGCCTCTGGCCCAGATTGAGGTGCCAAGCCTCCAGACCAGAGAAGTGACCAGCCCGCAGTGCTCACAACTTCTAGCACAGGGCCAGACACACAGAGCCCACAACATAGTACATGTCCCACCTGCAGCTTCACCCACAGACCTCAGAGTCCACCCTGCTGGGCCTGCCACAGACTGAAGACCATTGGGTATTCAGGAAACCTGCACAAGTGCTCAGCACCCTCAATCTGGACTTGCTAAATGCACTAGCACCTTCATCCCCTCCTGTACTTGCTCCCAAACTCTATAGCATCTATACATCTACACTCTCTAGCACTCAACTTCAAGACACCTTCTGAGTGTGCGCACATGCACACACACACACACACACACACACACACACCCTTACTCCTCCCTCCCTCTACAAAAATGATTTTGTGCCAGTGGCTTTTCCTCCCACAGATACAACTAAAGCAACAACACACACTCTGAAAACCACTGCACCTCCCTGATCTTCCTGAAGAATACTCCAGACACCAGAGATTGACAGTTCCAGTCTGACATTCAGCTTCAAGGAACAAACAGCTCCTTGATTATATATAAACAAATGGCCAAAGGTCAACTTAAGAACTCACCCAACAAAAATCAAGACACCATGGTCCCATCAGCAACACCCAAAATCAATAAAGATTTTAATTCAGTGGAGTCCCAGGAAAATGATGATAAAGCTATGCTTATGCGGTTATTAGAGGAACAAAAAGAGGAAATGAACAGAGCTCTCAAAGAAATACAGAAGAATATAACTATCCATGTAGAGGAACAGATAAAGACATATAGAGAGGAAACAAACAAAAAATAGGAGCCACATCCAATCAGATGAAGGAAATGGTGCAAAGCATGAAAACAGAATTAGAATCTATAAAGAAAACACAGAGAAAAACCTGGAACTTAGAGAAAAGATCAGGAACCACAAAGGTAAGCATCACCAATGGAATACAAAAGATGGAAGAGAGAATCTCAGAAGCTGAAGATAACACTTGCTGAAATTGATTCCTTACTCAAAAAAAATAAAATAAAATAAAATTGGAGAAGTCCCAAACACAAAACATCCAAGAAATCAAGGATGGCATGAAAAGATAAAACCTAAGAATAATAGGAATAGATGAAAAAGAAGATTCCAGGCTCCAAGGATCAGAAAATATTTTTAAGAAAATCATAGAAGAAAATTTTCCCAACTTAAAGAAAGAGATGGCCATAAACATTCAAGAAGCCTACAAAGCACTAAATACACTAGACCAGAAAAAAAATACCTCTAGTCACATCATAGTCAAAACATTAAATCTACAAAACAAAGAATATTAAAGGCAGCAAGGGAAATGGCTCAAGTAACATATGAAGACAGACCAATCAGAATCACACCAGACTTCTTATCAGAAACTATTAAAGCCAAAGGGCCTGAGCAGAGGTCATGCAGTCTTTAAGGGAACACAGATGCCAACCAAATACAATACCCAGCAAAGCTTTCAATCAACATAGATGGAGAAAACAAAATTTTCCATGACAAAACAAAATTTAAGCAAATACACAGCAACCTAGACCTAGAGAAGATACTAGAAGGAAAACTTCAATCCAATGAAAACAACTACACCAAAGAAAATATAGGATAGAGATAATTCCCCAACAAAAAGACAGAAAGCAATGAATCATAATAAGACCACCAATTCCAAAATAAAAGGAACTAACAGTCATTGGTCACTATTATTTATCAACATTAATGGACTCAACTCTCCTATGAAAAGACACAGATTAACAGAATGGTTGCAGAAGCAGGAACCAACATTCTGCTGCATTCACGAAACACACCTATGCAAGAAAGATAAACACTACCTCAGAGTAAAGGGCTGGAAAATGTTTTTCAAGCAAATGGACACAGAAAACAAGCTGAGGTAGCAATCTTAGTATCTAATAAAAAAGACTATCAACCAAAATTAAACAAGAAAGATGAGGAGGGGCACTTCCTTCTCATCAAAGAAAAATTCCAAAAAGAGTGCATCACAACTTCAAACATCTATGCCCCAAATACAAGACCACTTACATTTGTAAATAAAACATTATTAAAGCTGAAAGCACACATTGATCCCAACACCCTAATAGTGGCAGATTTCAACACTGCACTCTGATTCAGTCAGAAGCTAAACAGGAAAACAAGGGCACTTACAGAAACCCCAAATCAAATGGACCTAATAGATATCTACAGAACTTTTCACCCTAGATCAAAAGAGTATACCTTCTTTTCAGCACCTCATGGAACCTTCTCCAAAATAGACAATATAGTTGGTCACAAAGCAAGCCTCAGCAGATACAAGAAAATCGAAATAATCCCTTGTATCCTATCTGACCATCATGGTCTAAAGCTGGACCTCAACAACAACAGAAACAGCAAAAAGCCTGCACATACATGGAAACTGAACAGCTTGTTACCCAATGACAGCTTGGTTAGAGAAGAAATAAAGAAAATAATCAAAGACTTCCTAGAATCCAATGAAAATTAAAGTACAACATACCAAACTTAAGGGACACAATGAAGGCAGTGTTAAGAGGATAGTTCATAGCACTAAGTGCCTTCAAGAAGAAATTTGAAACATCTCATACAAGTAACTTAATGGCCCAACTAAAAGCCCTAGAAAAAAAGAGAAGCAGATACACCCAAGAGGGGCAGACGGCTGGAAATAATCAAGCTCAGGGCTGAAATAAATCAATTAGAAACAAATAAAATTATTCAAAGAATCAATGACACCAAGAGTTGCTTCTTTGAGAAAATCAACAAGGTAGATAAGCCCCGAACCAAACTAACAAAAAGGCAGAGAGAAACTATCCAAATCAGCAAAATCAGAAATGAAAAGGTGGACATAATTACAGACACTGAGGAAATCCAATCATTAGGTCTTACTACCAAAGCCTATATGCCACAAAATTTGAAAATCTAAATGAAATGGACGATTTTCTTGATAGATTCCATCTACCTAAATTAAGTCAAGATCAGGTAGAAAGATTGAATAGACCATTATCCCCCAAGGAAAGAGAAGCAGTCATCAACAGCCTCCCTACCAAAAAAAGCCCTGGGCCAGATGGTTTTAGTGTAGAATTCTACCAGACCTTCAAAGAAGTGCTAACTCCAACTCTCTCTAAACTATTTCACAAAATAAAAACAAAAGGAAAATTACCAAACTCATTCTATGAAGCCACAGTCACATTGATACCTAAAACACACAAAGACCCAACAAAAAAAAGAGAAATTCAGACCTATCTCTCTTATGAACATTGATGCAAAAAATACTCAAAATACTTGCAAACCGTATCCAAGAACACATAAAAGATACCATCCACCATGACCAAATAAGCTTCAACCCAGGCATGCAAGGGTGGTTCAGTATATGGAAATCCATCAATATGATCCACCATATAAACAAACTAAAGGAAAAAAAAACACATGATCTTCCTAGATGCTGAAGAAGCATTCTCAAATATCCAATATCCTTTCATGTTAAAGTCGTGGAGAGATCAGGGATACAAGGCACATACCTAAACATAGTAAAGGCAATATACAGCAAGCCTATACCCAACATCAAACTCAATGGAGAGAAACTAAAATCAATCCCACTGAAATGATGGACAAGGCAAGGCTGCCCATTGTCTTCATATCTCTTCAACATAGTACTTGAAGTCCTAGCTAGAGCAATAAGACAACTAAAGGAGATCAAGGGGATACAAATTGGAAAGGAAGAAGTCAAACTATCACTATTTGCAGACAATATGATAATATACATGAGTGACTTCAAAAATTCAACCAGATAAACACCTTCAGCAAAGTGGTTGGATACAAAATCAACTCAAAAAAAAAATCTGAAGCCCTTTTGTATACCAAAGACAAAAGGGCCAAGAAAGAAATTAGGGAAACAACACCTTTCACTATAGCCACTAATAAAATAAAGTACTTTGGAGTGATATAACCAAGGAAGTGAAAGACCTGTTTGAGAAAAACCTTCATATCTCTGAAGAAAGAAATTGAAGAAGATATCAGAAGATGGAATGATTTCTCATTCTCATGGATTGGTAGGATTAACATAGAGAAAATGGTCATTCTACCCAAAGCAATCTACAGATTCAATGCAATTCCCATCAAAATACAAACATAATTCTTTACAGGCTCTGAAAGAAAAATTCTCAACTTCATATGGAGAAACAAAAAACCCAGAATCTCCAAAATGAGATCATCTGGAGTTATCTCTATCCCTGACCTCAAGCTGTACTACAGAGCAATAGTAGGAAAAACTGCATGGTATTGGCACAGAAACAGAATTGTGCATCAATGGGACTGAATAAAAGACCCAGAAAAAAACCCACACACCTATGGAAACTTGATTTTTTATAAAGAAGCCAAAGTCATTCAATGGCAAAAAGACAGCATCTTCAACAAATGGTGCTGGTCCAACTGGATATCTATATGCAGAAAAATGAAAATGGATCCATATTTATCACCCTGCACAAAACTAAAGTCCAAGTGGATCAAAGACCTCAACATAACACCAGACACACTACATTAGCTAGAAGAAAAAGTAGGGAAGACCCTAGAACGCATTGGCACAGGAGACTACTTCCTAAGCAGAACACCAACAGCACAGGCTTTAAGATAAACAACAAATAAATGGGACCTCATGAAACTGGGAAAGCTTCTGTGAAGCAAAAGACACTGTCATCAAAACAAAACAATAGCCTACAGACTTGGAAAGAATCTTTACCAACCCTACATCTGGCAGAGGGCTAATATCCAGTATATATAAAGAACTCAAGAAGTTAAAAAGCAACAAATCAAGTAATCCAATTAAAAAAATGAGGTACAGAGCTAAACAGAGAACTCTCTGTAGAGGATTGTAGAATGGCAGAGAAACACTTTAAAGAAATGTTCAACGTCCCTAGGCATCAAGGAGATGCAAATCAAAAGGACCCTGAGATTTCACTTTACACCCATCAGAATGGCTATATAAAAAACTCAAGTGACAACACATGCTGGAGATGTTAT
Source organism: Pachyuromys duprasi (assembly GCA_028658305.1). Lineage (NCBI taxonomy): Eukaryota > Metazoa > Chordata > Mammalia > Rodentia > Muridae > Pachyuromys > Pachyuromys duprasi. The sequence goes on from CM053752.1 coordinate 59,650,672, forward strand.
GGAGAAAGGGGAACCTCCTCCATTGCTGGTGGGAATGCAAACTTATACAACCACTCTGGAAAACAATTTGGTGCTTTCTTAGACAATTAGAAATATTGATTCCTCAAGACCCAGCCATATCACTCTTAGGCACATATCCAAGAGATGCTCAAGTACACAAGAACATTTGCTCAACCATGTTCATAGCAGCTTTATTCGTAATAGCCAGAACCTGGAAACAACCCATATGTCTCTCAGTGGAGGAATGGATACAGAAATCGTGGCATTTTTACACAATGGAATACTACTCAGCAACTAAAAATGAGGAAATCATGAAATTCACAAGCAATTGGTGGGACCTGGAAACGATCAACTGGAGTGAGGTATCCCAAAAGCAGAAAGACACACATGGTACATATTCACTTCTATAGACTTATAAGATAGGATAAACATACTGAAATCTATATACCTAAAGAAGATAAACAAGAAAAAGGAACCGGGGTAAGATGATCAATCCTCACTTAGATATACAAATAGGATGGACATTGAATATAGGAGAAAACAAGCAACAGGACAGGAGCTTACCACAGAGGGCCTCTGAAAGATTCTATCTAGCAATGTATCAACGCAAATATTAAGACTCACGACCAAACCTTTGGCAGAGTTCAGGGAACCATATGAAAAAAGGGGGCGTTAGTAAGACTTGGAGAGGACAAGAGCTCTACAAAGACCAAATAGATCAGGGCACAGGGGTCTTTTATGAGACTTTTTCTCCAACCAAGGACCATATTTGGATATAACCTAGAACCCCTGCTCGGATAGAGCCCATGGTAGCTCAATATCCACCTCAGTACCCTAGTAAAGGGAACAGGGACTATTTCTGTCATAAACTCAATGGCTTGCTCTTCGACTCCCTAACCCCCGAGAGAGAAGTAGCCTTGCTAGACCCCAGAAGAGGACATTGCATCCAGCCCTAAAGAGACCTGATAAGCTAAGGGCAGATGGAAGGGGAGGAGGTCCTCCCCTATCAGTGGACATGGAAAGGGGCAGGGAGGAGATGAGGGAGTGATGGGGAGAGTGGTAGGGAATGAGGGAGGTGGATACTATGTACATAATGTGTGATTAATATAAAAATAAATACATTTTAAAAACTATTAGCTTTATTCAAATAATAGTTTAAATGAAATCATTCTCATTTAAGGAACAATATGACCTGATTACATACCAAGTGAGCTTATCACCACTATAATATCAAAACATATGCAAGTTGTATAAATTTGGTATACTGATATTTTATTGTAGCTTATTGTTTTACTTAATGATTCTTATAGAGTCATTCTTCTGATGTTAAAATATATCTCACTGAAAACTTTATAAGTTTAATCTATAGAATACTATGGATACAAAACTATATCTCTAAACGTACCCTCTCTCCTGAAGTAATAGAAATTACTGTATGTGACCACTGTGCATTGCAAATATATGAGTTAGAAGGGAAGACTCGGTCATTCTATTCACTGTGGGATTTTGGAAACTCTGGCTCAATTTTTCCTTGAACTATGTTTCTTATAATCAAGACAATCTTGCTTAGAAATTGGCCCCTAAGGATGACCATGACTTAAATGATGCTCAGCACTCTTCCATAAGTTTCCCTAGAATTATACGTAGAGAAGGTCATAAACACCTCTACTTAATCTTATAAGATCTCCTGGCACTCATTTGTCTCATAGCTATTGTGAAAAGGAGTACTCCAACAAGAGCTTTACAAACCCTTCTGGCTGACTTACCTATCTTTTCCATTTAAAGAAAATGAATACACAAGTATTTGGATATCTCAAGGGAAACGGGACTTCAGAAACATTCAGATCTTTAAACCTATTGCCTCTTTTACTTATAATAAAAATTCAAAGTTGTCAAAATTTTAAATGTATAACATTGAAACTTCTGTGATTTTCATCTCCCAACAATTTGGCTCACAGTAAGTATACTAAATTTAATTCTTAGAACAGTTAACATGATACAATGCATTTACTATAAGACTTGTTTGTAGGCATTAAGATTAGGTCTTTCACAAGTACTGTCAGGATTTGACAAAAACAAAAGCATTAATTGCATGAGAGTCAGGAAAGAGTAATTTTAGAACAACTTTGAGTTTGAATTGTTGGAGCAGGAGGTTATCTCTTCTTCTTCAATAGTCATATGGCTTAATGCAGCTAATGACATCTCTGTAAAAATGAGGTTTATTCGTATCTAGAGACAAAATATATTTTAAGAAAAAAATATAATGTTATATTGAAATTATTATTTACCTCCATCTCTGTACAGTCAGAGTGTGATAATGTTTCAAAGGCTTATTATGAAGAACAATACAGAATCATGAGAATGTTCTGATCAGACTACCTATGCATACAATAAAAAATATTTGACTGAATCCTCAATAGTTATTTAATTATCTGGATTTTTGTTCATCTTTAAAAATGGTGGGGTGATATTGGTTGTATTGAAAGTGTAAGAAGTTCTATCATAATTATTATATAATAACCAAATGTCATACTTCTATTTTGACATTCATTGTTAATGATACTGAAATAGTAATATCTACTTTGAGACAATAGAAACTAATTGTGAAAATAGTGCAGCATACATAAAATATTTTGTTGACATTTATTCAACCTTTAATTTCAGTTTAGAGTACTTCACAATGAGTGACTGGAATCACACAAGTAAGCCTGACTTCATCCTCATGGGGCTGACAGACTCCAGGGAGATCCAGCTGGTCCTCTCCGTGCTGTTTCTCCTGATATACCTGGTCACTGTGCTGGGGAACATGGGCATGATATTGATCATCCGTCTAGATGTCCAGCTTCACACTCCAATGTATTTCTTCCTTACCCACCTGTCGTTCCTTGACCTCAGTTACTCCACCACCATCACACCTAAAACCTTACAGAACCTCCTGACTTCCACTAAGGACATTTCCTTCGTGGGCTGCTTCACTCAGATGTACTTTTTTGTCCTTTTGGCAGCAACGGAGTGTTTCCTTTTGTCTTCAATGGCCTATGATCGGTATGTAGCTATTTGCAATCCTCTGCACTATTCAGTTGTTATGTCCAACAGATTTTGCAGTGCCCTTCTTACTGGGTCATATGTGCTTGGAGCTGTGGGTTCCACTATCAATATGCTCTGCATGGGTACACTAGATTTCTGCAACTCTACTGTGATTATTGACTTTTTTTGTGACACATCCCCAGTTATAGCCCTGTCTTGCAGCAATACACATGATATTGAATTCATTATATTCATTTTTGCTGGTTCTACACTACTGTTTTCCCTTCTCACAATATTTTCATCTTATGTGTCCATTCTCTCTACTATTTTGAAGATCAATTCCACATCAGGAAAGCAAAAGGCTTTCTCCACTTGTGCTTCTCATCTCCTGGCAGTCACCATATTTTATGGTACCATGATCTTTACCCATTTAAAATCAAATAAGTCCTTCTCCTTGGGAAAGGATCAAGTGGCTTCTGTGTTTTACACCATTGTGATCCCCATGCTGAACCCACTCATTTACAGTCTCAGAAACAAAGAAGTGAAATGTGCTGTAGGTAGAGTTATGCAGAAAAGAGAGAGACATCTGGACAACTAAGATAACACTTATGTTCACATTTTCCATTGGTCTTTCTGCCTAAAAGAAGGAAAAGTATTTATTTTTCTATTTTTGTGGCACTTCCATTACACAACATTTTAAAGAAAGGAATGCGTTTTTTCAAAGTCCATTTTATTATAGAAAGCACAATGTACACATATTGTAACTACTTGTTTTTATGGAAAACCTGTGTGAAAAATTGGAAGATGTGTTTACAATTCTTAAACTATATCATGCTCAAATCTTACACGATTACCTTATGATTAATATACTTTTAAAAGTAACCACATGGTCAGATGACATCCTTTTCTGATATGAAATAGCAAAATTCACAGGGTGTTTAATCCTCAATTTCATCAGCAACAGAAAAGAGTAATTCCAGTACAATGTTTAAAGATGATGTGTGAAATTCATTTGAGGAATTAATCACAAATATTATCTATTAAAACAATAAGACTTAAATTCTTTGCATATTCTAAAGCATACTGCTTTGCAAGAATCAATTATTATTATTAATTAAATTTTTTATTTTTATTTTTTAATATTAGTTACAGTTTATTAACTTTGTATCCCAGCTGTAGCCCACTCCTTCATTCCTTCCTCATCCCACCCTCCCTCCTTCATCTCCTTCCTGCCCCTTTCCAATTCCACTGAGGTCCTCCTCCCCTTCCATCTGACCCTAGCTTATCAGAGATAATGAAGCAATTATTGCTTCTATATTTTATATATTTTTTCAGTTAAGCTAAATAACAAACATAATTATCTCAAAAGGAATAAAATCAATACTTACAAAGTTGGAATTCAAAGTAAATTATTAAAGTAGAATTAATTTACAGGCACATATTTGTTACATCTTAGAAACTGACATTTTGTCAAATAGGAACAGTATAACAATTATTAGCATTTTGGCTCATGTACTTCTCAGTTTCTTAATGTAAGTATATGTATCTCTATGATATATAAACAAATTGTTCTTGTTATTTTCTCCATTCTTTTTTCATTTCAGGTGATTTTTGGAGTATTTTAAGTAGTGTGCTTTTCTATATAGAAAACCTAACTTTTGTACACTCTTTGCAGTTGCATGTTTTCAGTGAATTTGTAATCAGTGCTCTACTTTCTTCTTAAATTACTTTGAATATGGTATGTTGTAAAGTTATCAAGTCAGAAATCTGCATGTTATAATTATTTCTGCATATGCTTCTCTTCACTGTTTTAGAAACAAAACCACTATAATAAATATTAAAAGTTTACTTAATGTTTGTCCTTCATCTGGTTACTTTTAAAATTTTTATAATTATTATTAATTATAATTTATTCATTTTTGTATTCTGGCTATAGTCCCATCCCTCATCTTCTCCTGGTCCCACCCTCTTTCCTTCTTCCCCCCTCTCCATGTCCTTCCACTAATCAACTGATAGGGAAGGAACTCCTCACTTACTATCTGACCCTAGCTTATCAGGTCTCATCAGGACCTGCTGCATTGTCTTCCTCTGTGGCCTGGTAAGGCTGCTCCTCCCTCAGGGGAAGGTGATCAGAGTGCCAGCCACTGTGTCCATGTCAGAGACAACCCCTGATCCCCTACCTAGTGAACCACAAGAAGATTGAGCATCCCATGGGCTACATCAGAGCAGGGGATACAGGTCCTTTCAATGCATGGTCATTGGTTGATTCAACAACCTCTGCAGGACCCCTTAAATCCTGATTTTTTTTTCTCTTTTGGTCTCCTTGTGGAGCTCCTGTCCCTGCCAGGTCTTTTTATCTTCCCCTTCTTTCATAAGATTCCCTGCACTCTGCCCAAAATTTGGCTATGTGTCTCAGAATCTGTTTTTATACCCTGCTGGTAGAGTCTTCCAAAGGTCCTCTGTGGAAGGCTCTTGTCATGTTCCCTGTCTTCTCATACTTCTGATGACTCCTGTTTGCCCTTCTAAGTGAGGATTAATCCTCTTCCCTAGGGTCCTCCTTGTTTTTTTAGCTTCTTTACGACTACAGATTTTAGTATATTTTCTTATATTATGTGTCTAATATCCACTTATGAGTAAGTATATGCCGTGTGTGTCTTTCTGCTTCTGGGTCATCTCACTCAGGATGATCTTTTCTAGTTCCATCTATTTGCCTGAAACTTTCATTATTTCCTCATCTTTACTTGCTGAGTAGTATTACATTTCTACACATATTCTTATTCCAATTTTTTATGTGTTTGTGATTAGAAATAAGAATGAAATAAGCTTTTATCAATTGTTCATTATTTTGATTTATTTGCAATAACCAATTTGCTATTTTGCTTTATATTTTTCCTTTTGCTTTTTCAGACAGTGTGTCTTAGGGAACCTGGACTTTCCCAACGAAGCTGGACTAACAGGCCAGCAACCTCCAGCTTTCTTCCCATCTGTGGTGTCACTATTATGTACAGCATGCACATGCCACAAACAGATTTTCACATGGGTAGTAGGATCAATACTGAGTTATTTATGCTTATATGGGAAATGCTTCACAGACAGAATCACCACGGTGTTCTCATATATAATAAATATGACCTAGCAGTATTTGTTGTCAATATTTATGAAATATGCTATCAATTTTTGTGTTTTTATTTTTAATTTAGGCAACATAATGTGTAATTTATAGGTTTTAAAATTTTATTTATTTATTTATTTATTTATTTATTTA
>CM053752.1:59657063-59667921 GCA_028658305.1 Pachyuromys duprasi
CACCAACAGGGGAGGACCTCCTCCCCTTCCATCCAACCCCAGCTCATCCTGTCTCCTCAGGGCTGGCTGCAATGTCCTCCCCTGGGATCTAGCCAGTCTGTCACTCCCCAGCTTGTATGGGGGAGGGTCAAAGAGTCAGCCATCAAGTTCATGACTGAAACAGTCCCTGTTTCCCTCACTAGGGTCTTCAGTCCTACAAGGAGCTATCAGAGACGGAACCCCTGCACAAATTTTATTTATTTTTATTAATTACATTTTATTCACTTAGTATGCCAGCTGTAGCATCCTCCTCCACTCCCTCCCAATCCCATCCTCTCTCCTTCATCTCCTCTCATGCCCTTCCCCAATTCCATTGATAGGGGAGGACCTACTTCCCTTCCTTCTGACCCTAGTGTATCAGGTTTCATCAGGACTGGCTGACTTATCTTCCTCTGTGGCCTGGCAAGGTGGCTCCCCTTCAAAGGGAGATAATCAAAGAGCCAGCCACTGAGCTCATGTCAGAGACAGTCCTTGTTGCCATTACTAGGGAACCTGTTTGGACACTGAGCTATCATGGGCTACATCTATGCAGAGAGCGTGGTCTGGAGAATGAATAATATAACTGGCAGAGAAAACTTTTTCCCCCTTCATTTCAATATGATAAGCTTAAAATAAGTGGTTATACAACCATGAAAATTAGATTTTTATTTGAATCCAGTCTTTATAAAATATAGTATTGGGACCATGCATGCTAGCACATACCTTTAATCTCAGACCTCCAGAAGCAGAGGCCAACAGACCTCTGTGAGTTTGAGGCTAACCTGATCTACAAAGAGAGTTCAAGAGAGCTAGGCCTGTTACACAGAGATACCTTGTTTTGAAAAAAGAAACAACAAAAGATTATTAATTGCAAAGAATGTATATTTCTTCCAGCTCTATGAGGTTTTTAATACATTTGAAAATTAAAATTGCAAAGATAGAATTAACTGGAGAAAATCTTCATTTTATTTTAAATGGTATATGTAATTTACTGAATCTCATTGCTGTTGCACAGATATACTCGTGCTTAGAGCAGACTGCTTGAGATTGGACACCTTATTAGTTAGCTTACTCATGAGGAAACTTATTTCCATCTTAAGTCCTGTAACTTTTCTTCAAGGGGTGAGACTTAGTGAAGGTGACCTGTTTGTTACAGATTTTATATTGTTTTAGAGTAGCTTGTCATCTTGTCTGATCTAATGTTGATCAAGTGTGTGATTCTCAAAAGTATGATTCTTGTAAATGTAACACTATATCCTAAAATTCTCAAGTATTCATTCTTCCTAAGTAAACTAGAGGAATTTTATTCTTTTTTAATTCAATTTTTTAAAATTTTTTGTTCACTTTGTATCCGAGCTGTAGTTCCCTCCCTGATTCCCTCCCAATTGCGCCTTCCCTCCCTCATCTCCTCTCATCAATATCCAAGTTGGTTCCCCAGTAACTGGAACAGGGACCTTCTCTGACATCAATTCAGTGGCTGGCTCTTTGATCACCTTCCCCAGAGGGGTAAGCAGCCTTGCCAGGCCACAGAGGAGGACAATGCAGCCATTCCTACGAGACCTGATAGGCTATGGTCAGATGGAAGGGGAGAAGGACCTCCCCTATCACTGGACATGGAGAGGAAAATTTATCTCAATATAAACTAAATCAAGATCATAAGAATCTCTTATTCTTGTTTCTTATTATAAAAATTATTGTATTATACCTATGCTGATTTTGAAAATGTGATCTTAAATATTGTGTCTTTATAAAAACATGTATTAAGTTCATTCCATTATTTTCATTATTTAATTTTTGATATTATAATATAATGACATCACTTCCACCTTCCTATTCATTCCTCCCAATTCTCCTTATAATTCTCCAACTCTATTTCATGGTCCACTTTTTTTTCATTAATTGTTGTTACATGCATATATTAACGCATACATATATAAATATTCTTAAATATAATGAGTTGAATTTGTATTATTTTACTTGCTTTTTTCCAAGGATGACCATTTAATATTGGATAACCAATTTGTGTCCTTTTCCCTATGGAAACTTTTTCTCCAGCTCTCAAAATTCTTTAGTTTTTGTTGGCTCTTTTTATAGTGTTCATGGCCATGTGTGCTTCCCTGGTTAATTTTAACATGTCTGTTGTTGTCATTGTTCAGCTCATATTTAGTCAGGTTAATCTGATTATGTCTTATTAATTTATCTTTTACCGATGAATTAACTCCAAAATGTTTACTAATTTAAGATTAATCTTTAATTTGTTATTGTTATTTTTCAAATATGTGAAAGCATAAGCAAAGTGCACAAATGCCCCATGATGATACAGTAAAAGCCAGAGCAGAATGAAAGATTAGCCATTCTTGCGATGCATCAAATGTGTTTATCATGTTGGGAATGTTAGTTAATGTACTGAAAGCCTAAATTTTTATTATATTATAGTTTTATTATATTATAATCTTTAAGGAAGGATTGCATGACATATCAATGTTTGGATCTTTTAATCTTAAAATGAGCACCAAGTATGAATATATAAGATTTTCAATATGAAAAGTAGTTTTCATGCACAAAACAAAATACTTGAGAGTAATTACCTTTTCATTAGTGAATTGTAGATTTAGGGCTCACTCCACTAGATGGAAACTATGTGTGACACTGCTTCAGTAGGCAAGATTCTGAGTCTAGATAAGTCATAGATTTAGAGGAAAACTGAATACTATCGTTCAGTGAAAGGAACAGAGTAAGAAAATTATTTCTAGTGATATTCACCTAAACCTATTGATCAGTGTTTCTCTCAGCTGTCAGATGAATTTCCTGTCCATTTAGGTGGGAAATAATAGAGACACACAAATAGACAATGTGCAGTGAGAGAGAGAGACTTCTGAACATCTAGTCCTAAATGGGATCAAACTCCTTTCCTCAGAGCACAAGGATTCACACAAAAGAAAGGTCAGAAATACTGTAAGAAAGAGAAGAGATAGATGGCAGACACATGGAAGCCATGTCTTCCAAACACAATTGGAGTGATGCCCAGATGATCTCGTGGAGTCTGAGACAGCATGTACATGGCCCGTAGTGGTTTAAGCTAGAAGTGGATTCAGCACTTAGAGGGACAAGTGGACACAGTCTCTCATCAGTAACCAAGAAGCTATCTACCATTAACAACCACTTGCAAAAGAAAAAGAAAATGAGTTTTATGCAATGGAGTCTCACTGGATATATAAAAAAAAAACATACTTAAATGTAGGCCACATGCCCAGCATTAGAGAGGCAGCACATTGTAATCTTAACAGTGATTTTGTATTGTTTTGTCTTATATTGTTTGGGGGAGGAATTTTATGACTTATTTGTCTTTTCCTTATACTTTATGGGTTTCAATTTTGCTTCATTATAGATTTTGTTTATCTGTGTGCGATTTGCACTTTTTCACTGTGATTTTTTTTTATAAATTATGGGTGGTTTGACTTCTTATTTATCTATTTCCTTTCCTTAAAAACGAGAAAAAAGGCCATGAAATGGATGGCTGGAGAGGTTGGGAATGCCTGGTAAGAGATAGAAGAATAAAAGAACACAATCAGAATATGTTGAATATTTTTATGATGAAAATAACTTTTACTATGGTAGGTACAGAAAGCAGACTGTAAGTAATAATATATACTATATATATTTAAAAGGCAGAAGAAAGGATTTTAAATAATTTCAGCAAGGAAATGAAAATATAATACAACATATTCATAAAACAGATTGGACAAAATGATGTACACAAACACACTCACCAAACTTCAACCCAAAATTTACTCTGCCCAGAAGATGTGCAGGAAAATAAGACAGAGCAGAGATTGAGGGAATGTCCAACCAATGCCTGGCCCAATGTGTGACCCACTGCATGGGAGATAGCCAACCCTTCATCCTACTAACTGTACTTTGCTGTACTTGCAGAGGGAAGCCTAGCATAGCTGTCCTCTGGGAGGCTCCAACCTGCAGTAGATATAAACAGTCGTTCAGACTCGTAGCAAACATTATGCAGAGCACGGAGAGTCTTGTGAAAGAGTGAGGAGAAGGAGAAGAGATAGAAGGACCTGGACAAGAACTACACAAGAAGACCAACAGACTAACCTGGGTACAGGGAACGCGTTCAGAGATTGAAGTACCAACCAATTACCATGCAAGGACTCGTGGTGGGCCCTCTACACATATGTAGCCAATGGGAAGCTTTTTCTTCATGTGGGTCCTTAGTAAGGAGATCAGGGCCTGTGTCTGACATGGACTCTGATGTCTCTTTTTGGACCATTTTTCTGTGGTAGAGCTGCCTTTCGTGGTCTCAGTGGAAGAGCATACACTCAGTCTTGATGTGACTTGATATGCTGGGTTTGTTGGAGGTGGGTGAGCTGCTGTCCTTTTCTAAGGAGTAGGGAAGGAGGGACAAAGAGAAGAGGGAGGTACAGCGGAATAGGGAGGAGAGCAGGGAGTTGCCTACCATAGGTATGTAATGTGAATATATGTTTGTGTGTGTGTGTACATCATACAACATATTCAATAAAATATGTATCGAAATAGAAACTGATACATATTAATTTAATATGAAGATAATGGAAAATATGCAAACATGAAATTATTTTTGATTGAACTTTTTGATTTAAAGCTTAATAACACTCTAATGCATGATCATTTTTTTATATTTGAGATTATAATGCAGTCACATCATTTTCCCTTCCCAGTCTTCACTCCAAAATCCCATATATACTCCTCCTGTCTTTGTTTTCAATTCATTACCTTTTTCAACAATTGCTCATACATCTTGATATTCCTAAATATGTAAATAAATATGTTAAATAGATATAATATTATCTGCCTTGTTGTTTTCAAAGTTTACTCTTTGGTATTGGATATGTAACTGATATAATCTTTCTACAGAATACAAATATTATAGAAATGCTATTTCTCTCAGTCTAAGCATTACTTAGTTGCTAATAGGAGTAGTAGTCATCACTGTTGTAGTAGTCATGGCAGCAGTAGTAATAGTTGTTTCTTCCTCTTCTCCTACTGCTACCAATAATAATAATACTTTTTCTTTAGTTTTCCATTAATTTATTCATTCACTTTACATCCTGATTACAGCCCCCATTCTCTTATTTCTGCCCTCACATAGTCTTCTCCCCATTCTTTTCTTTCTTTCTCCTCAGAGAAGAGGGAGGAGCCCCATGAGTACCAACTCACCCAGGCACATTAAATAGCTGCAGGTCTAGGCACATCCTCTCCCATTGAGGCCAGACAATGCAGCCCAGTTAAGGGAACAGGATTCAAAGGCAGGTAGATTCAGAAAGAGCCCCTAATCCAGTTGTAGGGGTACTCATATGAAGATCAAACTGTCTATCTGCTACATATATGCAGGGGGCCTAGGGGGAATCCTTGTAGGCTCTTTGGTTGGTGGTTCAGTTCTGTGAGCACCATGTTAGTTTACTCTGTAGGTTTTCTTGTGGTGTTCTGTCTCCTCAGACTCCCTCAATCATTTCACCAACTCTTCCATAGCACTCCGGGAGCCCTGTCTAATGTCTGTCTGTGGGTCTCTGCATCTGTTTCCATCATCTGCTGGGTAAAGCTTCCCAGAGGAGTTATGCTAGGCTCCTTTCTACAAGCATAGCAGAGTAACATTAATACTGTCAGCCATTGGCTCTTTCCCATGAGATGAGTCTCAAGTAGGGTCAGTCTACTTGATTGAGGTTGGCTATTTCCTCAATCTTTGTGTCATTTTTGTCTCTGCACATTTTGTAACTGGGACAAACTTTGGGTGGAAGGTTTTGTGGTATCCTTAAATATGATGATGATGATAAATACTTTTTTCTTTTATGAATTAATTTATATTTTTATTCACTTTATGTCATGATTGTAGCCTCCTCTCCTTTGGTGTCCTTATCCCTCAGCTGGAAGTCCTGCCTGGTTACAGAAGGTGACTATGTTAGGCTCTATATCCCTCACAGCTTAGAGTCTAAGCTAGGGTGACCCTTATAGACTTCCTGGGGTACCAATGATCTTAGGTCTCTGGAAAGTCCCTGAGATGCCCCCCATTTTCTCACCCAGTACTCTCTTCCTGACTCTTTCCACCCTAATTCCCATTCTTACTCCCCTCCACACCCCCCTCTCCCACCCAGTTCCCACCCTCTATCCACCTCCAATGCTTTTGTTCTCCTTCTGCCTCTCTTTCTTCTTTGATAATAGAGAAAGTGCTCTTTTGATTTACAGTTCCAAGATGATACAGTACATCATGGGCAAGAAGATTTGGCAGAAAGAGCATGGTGGCTAAAGCCTATACTGGCTGGTCACAATTCATCTGCACTAGAGTCAAAGCATGAACAGAAAGTGGGAGTGGTTATAAATCAAGTCCTACCTCCTCCAGTGATTTGTTCTTTTTTGCAAGCTTCTCCTTCCTAAAGTCTATGACTAACCTTCCCAAACAGCATCCCCACTCTCTGGGAACATTTCACATTTAAACCACAACACTGTCAACAATCAGATGACACCAATTAAACCAACTTAGAAAATTAGAAAAGAATCAAAATGGTTCCAAAGATAGTCACCTAATTACGAAGGAAATGTGAGACAACCACAAAACATACCTTAAAATGATGAAAGTAGCCACTTCCCTTATAATTAGTTTATATTTAAACTAATTAAAATGGGGGTTCTATAAATATGATTTTTACATAAATTAGTTCTTTTTCTGACATTAGAGTATAATTATTTTATTTTTTATTTAACCAATCCACACTCTTTCATATACCTCTCCTTGCTGTTTTTGTAAGTTGTGAACTCTTTTTCATTTATTGTTGTTACATATATCTACATGTTTGTGTGTGTGGATACATGAAGATTTAAAGATAAATGACTATAGCCTGCTTAGTCTGTATAATATTATTTGTACATTTTCAGGGCTGGCCATTTGGTGTTGAATAAACAACTGTTATTATCTTCCATGAAAATTTTTTTTCTCCTATTCTCAGTATTCCTTAGTTAACTCTAGTTCTTGGAGTAGGACTGATATCTCTCGGGGTTCCCTCTGTACTTTAGTGTATATATATATATATATATATATATATATATATATATATATATATATATTTGTTCTTATTTAGCTCATATTGGTAAAATTTTATATGTGTAGCTTCTAATAATCGCCATAGCCACCATCTCAAGGCACACACTTAGTTCCTCTGGCCCTTTCAGTTAGTGTGTGAGCTCATCCTCAATAATCTTCTAGACTTAGGAGTGGGAGGATTTGGAGGGTTGCATGCATACATTGTGAATTGGGGTCACAACTGAATATTTTGATTAGGGGTCTTTTCTTTCTTAATGTCTTATGTCTGTTGAAAAATCGAAAGAAATCTCCATCATAGGGGATAATGACTACAATTATCTGTGGGTATAAAAGAAAACTAATTAGGATGTAGTTATTAATTATACCACTTTATTAAAGTTGCAAGTTCTTCTTGCAACTTCTTCTCCAAGTAAGTTCTTTTCCAAGATCCATGGCTTACCTAGTTCTGAGGAGCTGTCTAGGTTTCTAAGACCAGACATAGGTTGTTTTGGAACCAATCATAAATCCAACCGGAGATCTGTTGCTTACTCTCAAGATACCTGTGCCATTAATGAACGCTTAGGTATTTTCTTGTTGTTGCTCTTCCATTCTGGTCTTTGCTGTGGTTTGTAGATATCACGGAAGTGTAGAATTTGTGCTTACTTCCTTTCATTAGAAGCTTGCATGGCCCCTTCTGATACCGTGAAACCGAGCAGCCAAGAAGGAGCCTTTCTGGTAAGTTTTGGCTCAGTTTCTTCTAAGAAGACTGTCTGATATCCATGGTATCTTCAACAATAGGCACTTCGCATTTCTTGGGGAAACCACTGACAATAATAACAGCCTTTAGTGTTCTGGGGACCTGTTAAACAAGCGTGACATTTTACAAGTCCAATTATTATCTCTTGTAAATGATGTTGTGGTATTTACTACATGGTTTTGGGCTGTTGGAGGAAGTGTTTTCACCCAGATAAGGAAATTTGATTTAAAATGTGTATGTTTATTTATACCTTGGTTTACATGTAATAAAAGTATTATTTGGGTTAATAGTAAAAATTATGCCTGTTTTAGACATCCTTCCTCCTACTGTCCTATCCTACATCTGTATTCATCTTCGACTTCTCCACTATTAGAGCCTGTTTCCTCCAACAGATCATATGTACACTGCTATTTTCCTCTCCATGGCTCCCTATTCTTCCAGCATCTCAGTGGTCCCATTTGCTTCCCCAGTTTCTTCAGTTACTCAGTGATATCTATTGACATGTGATGATTTGGATCTAGGAGACTTGGATGAGAAAGAAAATGAACCATTCCTCTTTCTGCGTCTGGGTTACCTCTCACTAGTTTCATTTATTTTCCTACAAAATTTGTGGTTTCATTTTCTTATATTGCACTATATCCCATTGTGAATATATATCACATTTTTATTATCCACCCATCAGTTGATGAAGATTTAGATTTTTTTTTAATTCCCTAGGTATTGCCAATAGATCAATGGTGAGATGGCTGATCAAATGTCTGTAACGTATCCTTCTCAGTCCTTAGGGACATGCCATGGAGTGGTGTGGCTTTCCCTCTCCAAAATAGGATGTCTATTGTTGTCCCATTCAGCACTGCTTGAACATGAGCAAAATGTGTAGTTTCTGACATCAAGGAGGTAACTACCTCAGAGAAAATCCTCTCCCAAACATTCTGCCTTTCTTCTAAAATGATCCCTGAGCCTTAGCGGCTGAATTTCTTCTGTAAATGCATCAGTTGGGACTGTGTTCCTGAACTATGTGTTTTGATTGGTTGTAATTTCATATAATGGCAAATTTCTGCTGAGAAGGGAAGTCCTCTGAAGAGATGTGAGAGGCACACTTGCCACCACATATAGGGCCACACATTTTACTGGTTTTACTTGATTTATTTTAACTGTACCAGAAAGGTTTCTTTAAATTATTTTTTTTGTAAACATTACTATTTTACAATCATGCTCTCATTAGTGAAATAAGCACTTTCAAATTAAAAATAAATTTCTCCTCTATCCAAAATGCCCTATTTAAAAATGCCCTAATGTGGGTAGAATGACATAAATATTGTACTTCATAAATTTATTAAATTAATGAGTACATGAATACATTTAATGCATCAGAAAATAACACAGTTATTAGGTTTTTTTTTCTTCATAGGGCTCTCAGGAATAAGCAAAACCTTTGCTGAATTAGTCCTTTGACCTCAGTCTTTGAAAACTTGCCAAGAAATTAGAAATTTCCCCCTGAGAATGACTGTGTTATGTGTTGCTCATGACTTTACATGATAAGTCCAGGAAAAATGAAGTCAAGACAACAGGACAGACTCTTCTCCTTATATTCACACTTACTGTGGAATGAATTTGAACCATAATTATTTTTTAAATTTGTTTTGACAAAGACCAGGGGAAAGTCCAAGAATAATTTAATTAACTTTTGATTCTTTCAAAATGTGTACACAAAAAGATCAAAAAAATTATAGAAAAGAAAACACAAGATCTATGACTGAGGTATACAAATCCTTAAATAAATATTCTATTTTAATTGTGAGAAAATTTGGGAGTTGAATAATTTGAACACATGATATTGGAAATACTTTTCCTACATTTTTTCTACCAACTTTGGCACTAAAAGTAAGTATTTTTTAAAAATGTGAAGATTGAAAGAATAAAAATGATTATATTCTATTATTTATCATATGACATTTACAAAAGTAGCATCAGATTGTGGCTAGCATAGAGGTGGTAGAGAGAGGTTACACCAGCAATAATTCATATTTTGATAGAATAATGTTATTTAAAAATTTGTTGGAATTAATACAACTTTATCAATTGTTATTTTCTTGATGTGACCTATTAAATTTCAGTAAAATGTAGTTAGAGTTAAATCATATTGAAAAAAGCAGGAAACACATTCAAGTTGTTTTCTGTCATTGTTAATTAAATGAGTGGTGCTTGATTTGGACTAAGAGTGTGACTAAGCCTTTGGGGTCTTACATGACCATAGACTCAATGTGAACTTGTGTGGAGTTCACATAAATTACCTAAATTTTTTACCTCTTTTGTCTGTGTAAAATGAGGGGATAATATGAGCACATACATGACAACATTTCCTACAGAATAAATTCATAAAAATTATTTGAATGAACAGAATGTTTTGGTATTATACCATGTATTATCACTATGATACCATAATCCAATGATACTTTGTACTTACATTTGATGATATAATTCTTTGTACTTTTATACTATAATTGTGAAAGTACAGTGACAAACATGCACAGAAACTTCTATACCATCACAAAAGCTAAGGACTGTCCTTAATTTTTAGAGTCATTCACTATGAACTCCTGGAATCACACAAATAGACCTGACTTCATCCTCATGGGGCTGACAGACTCCACGGAGATCCAGCTGGTCCTCTCTGTGCTGTTTCTCCTGATATACCTAGTTACTGTGCTGGGGAACACGGGCATGATACTGATCATCCATCTAGATGTCCAGCTTCACACTCCAATGTATTTCTTCCTGACCCACCTGTCATTCCTTGACCTCAGTTACTCCACTGCCATCACACCTAAAACCTTACATACCCTGCTGACTTCAGACAAGAGCATTTCCTTCACAGGTTGTTTCATGCAGATGTACATGTTCATACTCTTGGCAGCTACAGAGTGTTTTCTACTTTCCTCAATGGCCTATGACCGCTACATAGCTATCTGCAACCCTTTACATTACCCAGTTATTATGTCTCCACGATGCTGCCT
>CM053752.1:59668421-59690092 GCA_028658305.1 Pachyuromys duprasi
GGTGAGGATTCAGAGACTGATACTCCAACCAAGCACTATACATGGAGATAACCAAGACCCCATGTTCAGTGGAAGCTCCTGTGTTATTCATTTTCCAATTTGGAGTCCTAGTAAGAGGTACAGGGTCTGTCTCTGACATGAACTCAGTGGCTGGCTCTTTGATCACCTCCCACTTGGGGGTGCAGCCTTGTCAGGCCACAGAGGTAGGTGATGCAGCTAAAATTGATGAGATCTGATTGGCTAGGGACAGATGGAAAGGGAGGTCCTCCCCTATTGGTGGACTAGGGAAAGGGCATAGTGGGAGAGGGAGTGTGGGTGCAACTGGGAAGAGACAAGGCAGGGAGCTACAGTGTGGATACAAAGTGAATAAAGTGTAATTAATTAATTATATTTATACTATATAATCATAATTAATTAATTAAAAATGTTTAAAACGATATCATCCACCATGATCGAGTAGGCTTCGTCTGATGCATGCAAGAGTGGTTCAAAATACAGAAAGCCATCAATGTACTCCACAATAAAAACAAACTGAAAGAAAAAAAGAAAACTTACATGTTCATCTCCTTAGATACCAGAAAAACATTTGACAAAATCCAACATCCACACATTCAGGTCTAAAGTTTGGGAGAGATACAAGGCACATACTTGAACATAGTAAAGGCAATATACACAGCAAGCCTGTAACCAACATCAAACTAAATGGAAAGAAACTTAAATCAATCCCACTGAAATCAGGGACAAGGCAAGGCTGTCCACTCTTTCCATCTCTCTTCAACATAGTAGTTGAAGTCTTGGAAAGAGCAATAAGGGAACTAAAGGAGATCAAGATGATCCAAATTGAAAAGGAAGAAGTCAAATTATCACTATTAGCAGATAGTATGATAGGACATATAAGTGACAACAAAAATTCTACCAGAGAACTCCTTCAGCTGATAAACAACTTCAATCAGAGTGACTGCATACAAAATTAACTCAAAAACTCTGAAGCCCTCCTGTATACAAAAGAAAATCAGGCTAAGAAAGAAATTGTGGAAACCACAACCTTCACAATAGCCACAAATAACATAAACTACCTTGGTGTGAATCTAACCAAGGAAGTAAAAGACATGTATGAAAAAAAACTTCAAGTCTCTGAAGAAAGAAATTATAGAAGATATCAAGAGATGGAGATATCACCCATGCTCATGGGTTATTAGTATTAACATAGTGAAAATGGCAATCTATAGATTCAATGCAATTCCCATCAAATTACTAACACAATTCTTTAAAAAACATTAAAGAACAATTATCAGTTTCATATAGAAAACTAAAACACAAACGATAATTGTTAAAACAATCCTGTATAATTACAGAAATTCTGGAGGTAGCTTTATTCCTTATCTCCACCTATCCTATATTCCAACAGTTTTAAAAACCACATTGTACTTGCATGGAAACAGAAAAGTGGATCAATGGAACGAAAAAGACAAAGCAGAAATATATCCACATGACCAATGAAACTTGATTTTTGATAAAGAAATAAAAACCATACAGATGAAAAAAGATAGCATTGTCAACAAATGGTGCTGGTCTAAGTAGATATCTACATGTAGAAAATGTAAATAGATCTGTATTTCTCACCCAACAAAAAGTAAAGTCCAAGTAGATCAAAGACCTCAACATAAAACCAGACAAACTAAAGCTGTTAGAAGAAAAAGTGGTTAAGAGTCTTGAACTTATTGGTACAAGAGACAATGTTCTGAACAGAACACCAACAGCACAGGCTGTAAGACCATAATCAATGAATAAGCCCTCTTGAAACTGAAAATCTTCTGTAAACAAAGGGTACACTCATCAGAATGATACAACAGCCTACAGTCTGGGAAAAGATCGTTACCAAATGTATATCTGACAGAGGGCTAAAATCCAGAATATAAAATGAACCTAAGAAGTTAAAACCCAAAAAAACAAGTAACCCAATTAAAAATGGGGTACAGAGCTAAGCAGAGAATTTTCAATAGAGGAATATCAAATGGCAGAGAAACACTTAAAAAAATGTTCAACCTAGAAACAATCATCCTGAGTGAGGTATCCCAAAAGCAAAAGGAAACATCTGGTATATACTCATTTATATAGACCTATAGGATAGGAAGGTCATGCTGAAATCTATACACCTAGGGAAGATATACAAGAAGGAGGACCCAGGTTAGTATGATCAATGCTCGTTTAGATGAACAAATGGGATGGACATTGAATGGAGGAGAAAACGAGCAACAGGAAAGGAGCATACCAGAGAGGGCCTCTGACAATGTATCAAAGCAGATATTAAGACTCACAACCAAAGCCGTTGGCAGAGGGCGGGAAGTAATAATAAAAATCGGGGAAGTTAGTAAGACTAGGGGAGAACAAGAGCTCCACAAAGACAAAACTGAGCAGGGCACAGTGGTCTTATATGAGACAGTTTCTCCAACCAAGGACCATGTATGGATATGGCCTAGACCCCCAGCTCAGATGTGGCCCATGGTAGCACAGTGCCCAACTGAAGACCCTAGTAAGGGGAACAGGGACTGTTTCAGTCATGAACTCAATGGCTAGCTCTTTGACCCTCCCCCATACACGACAGGGAGTAACAGCCTGGCTAGATCCCAGGGGAGGACATTGCAGCCAGCCCTGAGGAGACAAGATGATCTGGGGTCAGATGGAAGGGGAGGAGGACCTCCCCCTTCACTGGACTTGGAGGGGGCAGGGAGGAGATAAGGGAAGGATGGGGAGAGTGGGAGGGAATGAGGGAGGGGGCTACGCCTGGGATGCAAAGTACCTAACCTGTGATTGATATATAAATAAATAAATTATATTTTAAAAAATGTTCTACCTTGCACCCATCAGAATGGGACAAACAGGCTGGGGAAGTTGTGTAGAAAGGGGAACATCCTCCTTTGCTGGTGGGAATACAAACTTGTAAAACTGCTTTGGAAATCAATGTGTTGCCTTCTCAGAAAATTAAGAATACTGCTTCTTCGAGATTTAGCTATACCTCTACTGGGAATATAAAATAAAGATGCCCAACCATAAAAGGATATTTGCACAACTATGTTCATAGCAGCTTTATTCATAATAGCCAGAATCAGGAAATAACCTAGATGTGCCTCAACCTAGAAATTGATACAGAAATTGTGGTACACTTACACAATGGAATACTACTCAGCAATTAAAAACAAGGAAATCATGTCATTTGCAAGGAAATGAATAGAACTAGAAAAGATCATCCTGAGTGAGTTAACCCAGAAGCAGAAAGACAGATATTGTATATACTCACTTACAAGTGGATATTACTCATATAATTAGGATAAACATTAAAAAATGTATAGTTCTAACAAAGCTAAACAACTTGGCATAGGGTTGGTATAATGTTCTTTTGGAATGTAAACACCTTACCCTTGCTCATTCACATGCTGATGTCTCTCCCCCACTCTCTGGTTTCAATCCGGACTTTGCATTGTGATGCTTTTTCTAAGCATCACTTGTGTCAATTTAGTGTAAACATGCCAAAATAGAACTACCAGCCACAATGTTGAACAATAGAGAGGAAGGAGTAGGTGGGAGAGGAGAGGAGCCAAAGGACAGGAAAAAGTGGGAGGAAAGGGCAGGGGAGAGCAGGGAGAACAGAGGCAGGAGGAGAGTTCTTGGACCGACTTGGAGAGATGGACTAGACCTAAGATATCACTAAAAGCAAGTATAATGTGGGAAATCTAAATGTTAGGAAACTAGGTGGGCTTTGAGTTTTAGGATGGAACAGCTATTACCCAGCATTGTGATCTATGCTAATTAAATATATCCCAGTCTCTGTGTAGTGATTTCGGTATATACCTATTTAAGACTAACAGCACCATTACTAAAAGATAATTAATAGTAAATTTTAACAGCAACTTACAACAGAAGACCTTAGAGAATTTGCTTAATCCTTATTCAGAAAAGGAAACAGGATAGGAATTGAAGTATGAGAAGACAGGGAAAAAGACAGGAACCTGCCGCAGGAGGGCTCTGAAAGACTCTACCCAGCAGGTAGAAAAGAAGATTTTGACAAACTTTGTATTGAGTGCAGGGACCTTATGGAAGAAGGCGGAGGTAAAAAGAACTGGAGTGCGCAGGGTTCCACAAGGAGACCAACAGTGCCAAAAAATCTGGGCCCAGCTGTGCCTGCACAGACTAATGTATCAACCACAGACCATGCATGGAGAGGACCTAGACCCATGCTCAGATGTAGCCCATGGGCATATCATTCTTCATGTGAATTCTCTAGTAAGGGGAGCACGGACAGTCTCTGGCATGAACTCCTTCGCCAACTCTTGATCACCTCCCAAGGCAGCCTTATTATTCAATAATAATGGAGGATACAAACAGTTGTGATGAGACATGATAGGCTAGGGTCAGATAGTAGTGAGTAGGGCTTTCCCTATCAGTGAACTAGGGGAGAGACATAGGGGGGAAAGAGGAAGTGATATTGGGATCTGAGACCTGAAGGAACTGATAATGGAGGCTACAACTGGGATACACAGGGAATAAATTGTAATAAATATTAATAATAAGGAAAAATTTTAAATGAAACTTTTAAATAAATTTTTCTCACAGAACTTTTCATTGCATCTTTTACATCTCTGTTCCTCAGACTATAGGTGATAGTGTTGGACCTCCGAGGTGGAAACCCAAATGACTGGTAAACCTGAACTTGATGCACAAGCAAGAGGTTTTATTCAGATACCAGAGGGCTCTGGTAACCTGCTACCTGCTCCTGTTGAAGGAACAGTGTTGAGTGCCCAGCAACGAAGTTACAGAGTTTATAAAGGCAAAAACCACAAAACAGGAGGGGGTCTAGGGGTAAGGGAACTTTCACACAGGGTAGTCTATGATTGATTATCACCAGGTGTGGCCAGAAGGGAACAGCTAGAAATTGTTTAGGCTTCCTCAGCCATAACTACAGAAGGGTGTCTCTTAGAAACATTTTGTATCAGATCCGGGTTCGATAATAATTACAGCTCACAAGCTTTAGTTCCCATGGTTGGTTCCCATGGTTAGTTCCTTTTGTTAGGGTCAAGTATCGGTTCCTTTTTTTAGGACCAAGTTAAAAATTTTCCATCCTTACATTCCCCCTTTTTCTTTTTGGTCAAATTCTAATCATGGAATTTTAGTTTCCATCTATTTGTTGATATTGTTGTCTCAACGAGTATCTGGACTGCACCAACTCTTTCTCAGATGAAACTCACCAAATGATTCAGGATACACGGCCCAAAGGTAAGTAGTAATAGCAATATAAGCAAAGGTCATATAAGAGTGGAAATAAGCGTGGTAAGCCATGGTGACTTATTGAACCATGATTCAAACCATCCTTCCCTTTGTTGTTTCTCCCTTTCCCTAGCATCTAATCTTTCTTGTAACTTTTTCATAGAATCTTTAACCACCCCTGAATGGTCTATGTAAAAGCAGCATTCTTCCTTTAAAGTGGCACAGAGGCCTCCTTGTTGGAGGAACAATAAATCGAGGCCTCTCCTATTCTGCATAGTGTCCTCAGACAAGGAAGTCAGGGATTCTTGAAGCTTTGAAATAGAGTCCTCGATTGCTCATAAATCCTGAGTTATGGCTTCCTGAAGGGCAGAGAACTGAGAACTCTGTGTGGCTAAGGCAGCAGCCCCTGTGCCAATCCCAACTGTTACATGCAAGGAGCACAGCCAACATCAGGGATATAGGCTCTCTTTTGTAATGAGAGCGTTCTTGAAATGCATCAAGAAAATACTTTGTAAGGTGGTAGATTAGTTGAGGCACTAATTGGACCAAAACACAATAATCCTCAGTTATATTTACAACAGAGATGGAAATACAGGGAGTTAGTCCAGTTCCACAAGCCCACCATCCTTTTGTGGGGGCTGCTAAATATCCATCAGAGGTTTGAACAGGAGTGATTGAGCCGCAGAGGTGAGAGTGAGATTCGGGGACTCTTCCTATGCACTGACCTTTTCCAGAAACTGCAGCTATGGTAAATTTAGTGGGCTTGGCATTCCATTTACAAATCTGGCTTGAATTATCAAAAGTTGTGTTGAGGCTGGCATAGGGCAGATCCCAGGCTATTCCTTCATAGTAGGGAAGGGTGATATCATAACAAAGCCAACATTCTCTGGTTATGTCGGGATTGGTTTCATTTAGAACTCGGAA
Organism: Pachyuromys duprasi; assembly: GCA_028658305.1. Classification (NCBI taxonomy): domain Eukaryota; kingdom Metazoa; phylum Chordata; class Mammalia; order Rodentia; family Muridae; genus Pachyuromys; species Pachyuromys duprasi. Next base: position 59,674,608 of record CM053752.1, read on the forward strand.
AGCCTTATCTATCATAGTCAGGAGGGGAAATTCTTCAGGGGGTGCCGACTGGAGAGTTCCTTGTGCTATGTAGCCTGCTTCCTGAGGGGCAAGAGTGACTGTCTGGGTAGGGGGTTTAAGACCTTCTGCAGCTGTGGGTGGCCTGATTAAGGGGTTAGGTCCTATAGGGGTGGGTCCTGGACTGGAGATTGCCAGCTTGACAGTCAAAGTCAGCCCAAGATCGTATCCATGTTTGTATACCCTTAAGCCCCATTGTTTTCCTCTTACCCAAATCTTATTTTTCTTTCCCTCGGATGTAAACGTGATGTTCAAGGTATTACAGGTGAATTGACGGTAACAAGTAGGATTTTTACACATAAATCCTTCTCCTTGGCAGGTATGACTTTCTCCTGCCCTTTTAACGCCAATGTAGTCCCAGGAAGTGGGCTTCCACCAAGTAGTGCCAGAGGTTTCACAGCCCCATGCAGCACAGTAATAGTCGCCTATTCCCCCACATTTATAGGCTACAGCCTGTGTTCTCCCATCCCTGGGACAGATGTAAAAGGTCTGAGCGGACAGAAAGGATCGCAGCATTAGATGGGCACACCCAACACTGTACCTGTCAATGCCCCAGTTCTTATGGGGCCCCCCACATCCTGAAGCAGGACATATTATTAAATCTTTAGGCTCTCCCAGACCTACAGAAGGGATGTCCCAGGAACTGAGCCCAGCGGCCAGATTGCAGAGATCAGGGGTCAAAGAGGGCCACCAGGTCCAAAGGGGTGCTACTTTAGAAACAGACCAAGCAATCTCGCCAGTTTGAGTAAGTACTTGCCAAGTCAGGTTTAGAGGTTTGTGGAGGCTAGGGACCCCCCTGTTCCCAGGAAGGATTGACAGTAGGCAAGTGATGAAAACTAAGCTTAAGGGGATTGTCAGTCTTTTCAATTCCCTACTCAGGAGTTGGTGGCGGTGCTGGTTTGACGTGGGAAGCATGGATCCAGGCGTGATCCCATCAACCTTGACAGTGGTGGGAGTGGTCAGGAGCACTATGTAAGGTCCTTTCCGATGTGGCTCAAGGTTGGTGGCTCGGTGTCGTCTCACGTAGACCGAGTCTCCCACTTAGTACTGATGAGACCTTTGGAATTCAGCAGTGCGATATGCCTCCCGTACCTTTGGCCACAGTTCCGCCTGGACAGCTTGTAGGGCCCTCAACCTGCTGTACAAATTATAATTACCAACAGAAACAGGGTCTGTCTGATTGACCATCTGGCTTAATGGAGGGGGTATTCCGTACAGAATCTCAAAAGGCATTAGCTTAAATTTGAAAGGGGAGTTCCGAACTCGGAACAAAGCAAGTGGCAGGAGCATCATCCAGTCAGAACAGCCAGTCTCCATGGACAATTTGGTTATGGTCTCTTTTAGAACCTTAGCCACATTGGTAGGGCGTCTAGCTGCCCCCCTGAGACCAGCCACCAGAGCCTGACGGTAAACTCGAAGGTGCTTTCTGCCATCAGCTGTGTTAAAATCCCAGTTGGGATGAGTTAATGGGAAACCATCATCTATAATGTTCTGGAGCTGGGAAGGGTGACCATCATTGCCTGGGACATTCTTTCTGGCTTCCAAAAGAACATACTCTCTTTCCTCAGTAGTAAAGAGAGTTTGTAACAGCTGCTGACAATTGTCCCAAGTCGGCTGGTGGGAAAAAACTAGAGATTCTACCAAAGCAGTTAGTTTAGAAGGGTCCTCAGAGAAAGGAGGATGATGGGCCTTCCAGTTATAAAGATCTGCCTAAGAGAATGGCCAATATTGGAGAGCTTGGAGAGGCCAGTGACTGGGATCCTCATCTGGCCCTAAAGGAGGGGGTGGTGGCCCAATAGCCCACAAGGGTAGAGCCGTTTGTGCTGTCTGGGGTGGCTACCCGCCAACTTCTGGTCCCAGCTGCTGGCCCCTCCCTTTCCCTGTCCCGGGCAGGGGCAGAGGACACTTCTTGAACCTGAGAAGCTGAAGGTGCGGGGGCAGGGGGTATAATAGGAGGATAGGGAGGTGGTGAATCTAGAAGCAAAAGGTCTGTTTGGATGTCAGGGTAAATCTTCTTGGATTCCGGCTCCGCTTCAGCAGTCAGGACCCTAGAGGAAGCAATTGGTCTTGAAGGAGGACTTTTGCCTGGGATCCAAGGCCGGACCCAAAGAGGCGAGTTCTGAACCAAATCTTGCCAGGTTAAGATATAGGAAGGATCCCTGGTCTGGATGTCTGCCTTCTTCCTGAAAGATAAGATTTCTTACGGCTTTAATAATGTCTAGGTCAAAGGTGCCATCTGCTGGCCACCCTACGTTAAGAGTCAGCCATTCAGAGGCACAGAAAATTTGCCATTTGCCCTTCTTCAACTGAAAGATTATGAGCTCTTGTCCTAACTTCAGTCCAATGATCTAAAGTCAGACTAAGGGGGGTGGTAACAGTCTGTCCCATTGTCAGTAGGTAGTCAATAAAATAGAAGAAAAAAAAAAGAAAAGAAAAGGAACACAAAGAACACAGAACAGACAAATACCCACAACACAGAACATGTGACCCAGAAGGCCCGCCACAGAAGCAGAAGGGCGGCCGACTGTGGTCTTCAAACGGACAAGACAACCGTGCTTCTCTACAGAATACAGAACCAGACTCTATCCGAGTCTGCCAGATAGGAGACACGGCGTCCCAGTGCTCCTTACTTTCCCCTCAGGGCATCCCCTGAGCTACAACTGTGGGGTCTGAAAAAAAAAAAAAAAACAACCCAATATGGAAACTGCTGTAAAGCAGTCAAGCAGTCGCAAATCCATACAGGCTAAACCGTAAAGTGCTCCTGTACAGATGAGAAGTGCACGCTAGCACCGGTAACACAGAGACAAATAGGCACCTTCTTGCCTCCAAGATGGAATTTCCCAGATCAGGGGATTCCCGATCCTGGGCCAAGTCCCCAAATGTTGGACCTCCGAGGCAGAACCCCAAATGACTGGTAAACCTGAACTTGATGCACAAGCAAGAGGTTTTATTCAGATACCAGAGGGCTCTGGTAACCTGCTACCTGCTCCTGTTGAAGGAACAGTGTTGAGTGCCCAGCAACGAAGTTACAGAGTTTATAAAGGCAAAAACCACAAAACAGGAGGGGGTCTAGGGGTAAGGGAACTTTCACACAGGACAGTCTATGATTGATTATCACCAGGTGTGGCCAGAAGGGAACAGTTAGAAATTGTTTAGGCTTCCTCAGCCATAACTACAGAAGGGTGTCTCTTAGAAACATTTTGTATCAGATCCGGGTTCGATAATAATTACAGCTCACAAGCTTTAGTTCCCATGGTTGGTTCCCATGGTTAGTTCCTTTTGTTAGGGCCAAGTTAAAAATTTTCCATCCTTACAATAGCACTGAGCATGGGAATAATAATAGAACAAAATGTGGACACTATTATGTCATGTTACAAGGCATAGTTGTAACTAGGTCTCACATACATGAAGATGGTGGTTCCATGACAGGTGGTCACTCCAGTGAGGTGAACTCCACATGTAGAGAACACTTTGGTCCTCCCTTCAGCAGAATGAATCTTGAGACTGACAAAATAATGAAACCATAGGAGACAAGGGCAATCCAGATTGTGACTACCTCAATGGTACCCACATAATAGAAGTAAAGAGGCTGGCTGATGTGGCTATCAGAACAAGAAATACCTAGGAGAGGAAGAACATCACAGTAGAGTTCCTAATTTCACTACATCCCCAAAAAAGGACTGACAGTGGCCACTGTGTATATAAACATTTATAATGCAACCAACATTAGAAGCAATGATGAGTGGCAGATAAACTGTGGGTGAGATACTAACTTTCAAAATAAGGTTACTCTAGATAGCTGCACAGCATTCATTAAGACATTCCTGCTACGAGAAAGCCTTATTGTATACTTGAGCATATTATGATACATTCCTAGGAGTGGTATAGCTGGATCTTGAGGGAGCACTATTCCTAATTGTCTGAGAAAGTGCCAGATTGTTTTCCAAATTACAAACCGTAAGATTTATAGGTTCTTATTGTGAAGCCTACTAGTACAAACTCTGTTACCTCAGGCACATTGCTTACCTGGAGGTCATGATCCGATGGTGTGCTTGCCCTTCTGCTTTGTTTATAGGTTATAATCATGTCCTCATTCTGTGTTTTAGATAGACCTCACAGAGATTTTGTTCTTGATGGGAGTCAGACTTCAACCTTACCCAGCAGAATTCCCCACCCAAGAATATTCCAGAAGTAAATACACCAACTAGCTATGTGCTTATTTGTTATTAATGATTTCCAGCGTAGAGGAAAACTTCTAAATAGTGGCAAGATAAAGTTACTTTTTGGTTTTACCAAAAGGATTCAAACATAATTTTCTCAGGAAAATATAAAAAAGTGAATCATAATGCAAAATATCCCAAATAGTGCAATACTCAGACACCAAAACCCAAAAGTTAAAGATAGAAGGACTCAAGAGAGGGTATAAAAAGACCCCAGCCCCATGACAGGAGGCATGATACCCTCTTCTTTTTTTTTTTTTAGAAATCTAGAAAATATGTTTATTAGTAATAAAATGTAAACAGATATATATGTTCTATACTTTATTGTTATAGAAACCATCCCCAAAAGTCCCATTTGTTCTACCGTCCTAATGAAATATTCTGGAGGCAAATGGCAGAGTTCCAGTGTCTTAAGGGACAGCAGGTTCCATTTTAAATAAAATGAATAAAACTTTAAAATGTTCTTGCTGATATAGGAATCAGTAAATCCTCTAATGAAATGAAAAGGATACATTTTCTCTTCGATATGGATGCTGAGAAGATACTGACAAAGTTAAAAATTGTTTTGTCAGGGAATGTGAAGAATGTATTGATTTCTTTCTTTCTTTTTTTAACATTTTTATTTTATATTAATCACAGGTTATATACTTTGTGTCCCATCCGTAGCCCCCTCCCCCAATCCTTCCCTATCCCACCTGTCCCTCCCTCAGGCATGATACCCTCTTGCTGGCTCTTGAGCCTGTTGCTTTTGTCGCTGGTTTGTCAAGTGGTCTTCAGAACAGAGTCAAGAAAAAATTAGAGATATCCGGATGAGAAGACTGGAAGTGCCCCCCCAAAACTCGGTGCCCCTAGTCAGCAGAAAATAGCCTAAAGAGATGTGTTTCCCTCTCTCCACCTTCTGTCTCTCTTCCCTGGTGTTGGGGTGGTGGACAGGAATTGGGTGGAGAAGGGTATTAGATATGGAAGCCCAAAGAAAGTAGACAAAAACACCATGAACATTTACTAGAACACCAAGCTTCATAAGATTTCTAACCACTCATCTGTAAATGAGAACTTCATATTCTCTATTCTATCGATATGTCTTTCTTTCTCTTTTTCTTTCTTTCTTTCTTTCTTTCTTCTTTCTTTTTCCTTTATTTTTGATACTACAATATCATTTTTTGAAAATTTCAAAATAAAACAATTTATTTTGTTTTTTTATTTTTACTTTTTAAGTTTTTATTATTATCATTTATTAGAATCTATTCAATTTGTATCCAGGATGTGGTCCTCTCCCTCATCTCCTCCAATTCTCATCCTCTTCCCCCTGTGCCCCTCCCCTAGTACACTGATAGAGGATGACCTCCTCTTCTTCCAACTGACCCTAGTCTATCAGGTCTCAACAGGGCTGGTTGTATTGTCTTCCTCTCTGGCCTGGCAAGCCTGCCCTCACCCCTCAGGTAGAAGTGGTGAAAGAGCCAGCCACTGAGTTCATATGAGAGACACTCCCTTTTTCCCTTACTAGGGTCCCTACATGGAGACTCAGTTATGGGCTGCATCAGATAATATGTTTTAGGTCCTCTCCATGCATTTTCCTTGGTTGGGCTATCATTCTCTTCAGGACACCAGGGCTCCTTTTTTATGGCTCTGGTGGTCTCCTTTTGGAGCTTCTGTCCAGTCTAGGTCTTTCTATCTCTCCCTCCTTTCATAAGGTTCCATGTCTTTTGCCCAAAGTTTGTCTATGAGTCTCAGCCTCTGCTTTAATACCTCCATCAGTAGAGTCCTTCATAGGCCATCTGTTATAGGCTCCTGTCCTGTTCCCTGTCTTCTGCTGCTTCTCATGTGTATTGCATTTGTACTTCTGAATGAGGATTGACAATCTTCCCTATACTTTTCTTTGTTTTTAGCTTCTTTAAAATTATCCATTTTAGTATGTTTATCCTATATTATATGGCTAATATTCACTTATGAATGAGTATATACCATGTGTACCTTTCTGTTTCTGGGTTAACTCACTCAGGAAGATCTTTTCTAGTTCCCACCATTTGCCTGAAAATTTCATAATTTCCTTGTTTTTCATAGCTGAGTAGTATTTCATTGTGTAAATGTACCATACTCTCTGTATTCATTCCTCCATTGAAGGACTTCTAGGTTGTTCCCAGGCTATTACAAACACTGCTATGATCATGGTTGAGCAAATGTCCTTGTTATATACTTCAGCATATTTTGCATACATGCCTAGAAGTGGTATGGCTGGATCTTAAGGGAGCACTATGCCTAATTGTCTGAGAAAGAACCAGATTGTTTTCCAAAGAGGTTGAACAAGTTTACATTCCCACCAGCAATGGAGGAAGGTTCTCCTTTCTCCACATGATCTCCAGCATGTATTGTCACTTAAATTTCTGATCTTAGCCATTTTGATGGGCATAAGGTGAAATCTCAGGGTTGGTTTGATTTGTATTTCTCTGATGTCTAAGGAATTTGAACATTTCTTTCAGTGTTTTTCTGCCATTTGATATTCCTCTACAGAGAATTTTCCATGTACCCCATTTTTTATTTTGATTACTTGATTTGTTGGGGTTTAAAATCTTAAGTTCTTTATATATTCTTCATATTAACCCTCTGTCAGATATAATGTTGTAAAGATCCTTTCCCAATCTGTAGGCTTTCCTTTTGTTCTGACAATTTATAGAAGCTTTTTAAGTTTCATGAAGTTCCATTTGTTGTTGATCTTACAGCCTGTTCTGTTGATGCTCTGTTCAGGAAGTTTATCTCTTGTGCCAATGAGTTCAAGGTTCTTCCTCAATATTCCTTCTAACAGCTTTAGTGTGTCTGGTTTTCTGTTGAGGTCTTTGATCCACTAGGACTTAAGTTTAGTGCAGGGTGATGAATATGAGTCTATTTGCATTTTTCTACATATTGGCATCCAGTTAGACGATCACCGTTTATTGAAGATAGTGTCACTTTTCCATTGTATTGTTTTGGCTTCTTTGTAAAAAAAATAATCAAGTATCTGTAGGTGTGTAGGTTTATTTCTGGGTATTCTGTTCCATTCCATTGATCCACCATTCTCTTTCTATGCCATTACCATGCAGTTTTTATTACTGTTGCTCTAAAGCACAGCTTGAGATCAGGGATGGAGATCTGTTATTTTACAAGATTGTTTTAGCAATGCTAGGTTTCTGTTTTTCCATACGAAATTGAGAATTATTCTTTCATGGTCTGTAATGAATTGTGTTCATATTTTGATGGGAACTGCATTGATTCTGTAGGTTGCTTTTGGTAGGATGGCCATTTTAACTATATTAATCCTACTGACCTTGAGCATGGGAGATCATTCCATCTTCTGATATCTGCTATTTCTTTATTCAGAGAACTTGAAGTATTTTTTTTTCATAAAGGTTTTTCACTTCCCTGGATAGAGTCACACCAAGGTACTTTATGTTATTACTGGCTGTTGAAAAGGGTGATATTTCCCGAATTTTTTTCTCAGCCTTTTTGTCTTTTTTATACAGGAAGGCTACTGATTTTTTTGAGTTATTTTTGTATCCAGCTACTTTGTTGAAGGTGGTTTTTAGCTGCAGGGATTTCCTGGTGGAATTTTTGGAGTCATTCATATATACTATTGATATTTTGACTTCTTCCTTTTCAACGTGTATTCTGTTGATCTCCTTTAGTTGTCTTATGGCTCTAGCTTGAACTTCAAGGTCAATGTTGAAAAGATATGGAGAGAGTGGGCAGCCTTGCCTTGTCCCTGATTTCAGTTGGATTGATTTAAGTGTCTCTCCATTTAGTTTGATGTTGGCTATTGGCTTGCTGTATATTGAATTTACTATGTTTTAGATTTGTGCCTTGTATCCCTGATCTCTTGAAGACTTTGAACATGAATGCGTGTTGGATTTTGTAAAATGCTTTTTCAGCATCTATGGAGATGATCATGTGTTTTTTTTTCTACTTCAGTTTGTTTATATGGTGGATTACATTGATAGATTCCCATGTATAGAACTACCCCTGCATGCCTGGGATAAAACCTACTTGGTCATGTTAGATATCTTTTATGGGTTCTTGGATTCAATTTGTGAGTATTTTCTTATTTTTGCATCAATGTTCATAAGAGAGGTAGGTAGGTAATTCTCTTTTTGTTGGATCTTTGTGTAGTTTAGGTATCAAGGATACTGCAGCCTCACAGAATGAGTTTGGAAATGTTTTTCTATCTCCGTTTTGTGAAATAGTTTGAAGAATATTGAAGTCAGCTCTTCTTTGAAAGTACAGTAGAACTCTACACTGAAACCATTGGACACAGGGCTATTTTTTTGCCTGGGAGATTTTTGATGATTACTTCTGTTACTTTGGGCCATATAGCACTGTTTAATCTATTTATCTGTTCATTGTTTAGATTTGTAAATGGAGTTTATCAAGAAAATTGTCCATTTCATTTACATTTAAAAATTTTGAGGAATATAGGCTTTTGAAATACAACCTAATAATTCTTTGAATTTCCTCAGTGTCTGTCATTATGTGCCCCTTTTTGTTTCTGATTTTGCTGATTTGGTTATTTTCTCTCTGTCTTTTAGTTTGGCTAAGGATTTGTCGATCTTCTTGATTTTCTCAAAGAACCAGCTCTTGGTTTTATTGATTCTTTGAATTGTTTTAATTGTTTCTAATTTATTGATTTCAGCCCTGAGTTTGATTATTTCCATCTACTCCCCTTGGATGTGTCTGCTTATTTTTTCCTTAGGGCTTTTAGGTGTGCTGTTAAGTTGCTTTTATGAGATGTCACAAAATTCTTTCTGAATGCACTTAGTGATATGAACTTTCCTCATTTCATTCTGTCCCATAAATTTTGGTTAGCTGTGTCTTCATTTTCATTGAATTTTATGAAGTCCCTAATTCCTGTTTTTATTTCTTCCTTGATCCAGATATTGCTGAGTAGAGAGTTGTAGGTTATCTTGTGTTGTCTATGATCTGTCTCCTTCAGTCCTTTGTTTCTTTCTTCCACAAGATTCCCTGAGCTCTGCCTAATATTTGGCCGTGGGAATCTGTACCTGTTTCCATCAGTTGTAAAGTGAAGCTTCTCAGAGGACAGTTATGCTATCCTCACATTGGCAAGTATACCAGAACACTATTAATAGTGTCAGGGGTTCATTCTCTCTCATAGAAAGTGTCTCAAGTTAAGCCGGTCATTGGTTGACCTTCCCTCAATTTCTGCTCCATCTTTATTTCTGAAACTCAGAAATTTCTGAAAGACAAATTTTGGGTTGAGGATTTTGTTGGTGAGTTCTGTCCCAACCCTTTCATTGGAACTCTTTCCTGGTTCTAGGAACTGACCATTTCAGGTTTGATTTTCTCTGTAGCTAGGAGTCTTAGCTAGTGTCAGCCTCATAGATTTCTTTAAGTTTCTCTTCTTCTAGATTTCTGGGTGCCTTCACTCCCACCAATTTCAATCCTCTCTCTAAGTTATCTTTTCCTCAGTTCTCTCCTTATTTGATTCTCCCTGTTTCCATACCACCCCCTCTCCCTTGCTCCATCCACTTCCAATGTCTATTTTGATTCCCCTTCTGAGTGAGATTCAGGATCCTCCCTTGGGCATCATTTGTGACTTAGCTTCTTTGGGTCTCTGGATTACATCATGGTTATCCTATACTTTATGGCTAAAATTCATTTATAAATGAGTATATACCATTTGTATCTTTTTGTGTCTTGGGTAACTCATTCAGAGATAATTACTTAACATAATAACCTACTATTAAACTTAATATTTCTACTTGACTTATATCTAGTAGTTTAGGTTATAAATTTAACTGAGTAAAAGTATGACATTTTTAAAGCTCAAAAACATTAACAGATACTCATTAATAGTGATATTTTACATTATTATAACTTGCCATATTTACCAATAAACTGCAACATTAAATATTTTGTAATACCAGTCAGGAAATTAAGTTATAGGAAGTAAAAATTACAACAAAATTTCAAAGCCATGTCATAGAATTTCATACCTCTTGCTAGTAATGAAACATTTTTAAGTGAGTATCTGTGTTATCATTCAAAATGAGACAGGAGATAACTTCATTTATTTTATGAATATCAACCTGTAGTGTTTTTTCTAAGATATTATCTCTTCTATTATTAAATATTTCATCGTGTTGCTATTTTCAACGAGCAACTAATTGGTGTAATTCCCCTTGGGTCATCTCTTGGGGATTTATCAAGATTTGTTTAAGGAGATATAAACATTCTAAATTAATCATGTTGTTATCAAAATAAACATGAATTTGTTGGCTCCACAGGTAAGAGAAATTTCAGGTCACTTGCAGAATATTTTTTGAGAATACAATATAGGATCGGAATTTTTACCATATTTTTGTCTATTGTACATAGTGTGAAACCTTTTAATTGCTGATTACTGCCTCGATTGATAAAATGTGTTTATTCATATTTAATTGCTATGAAATTTTATCTACACTTTGAAAAACAGCCCTTCCTTGGAAATATACAATACAAGTATTGACTTACACATTTTAGTATGTACAAGAATGTTCCAATTTTAATAGTATGTACTTTTATTCTCCTAAAGTCAATAGACCTTTTCAAAGAATGAACAATAGTAGCAGCAATGTATGGGAAGGATAAGTCCATCCATCTGCAGTCCAGTGGAACTTGTATTTTGATAAAATAAAGTTTTAATAGTCTTATAATCTAGAAGCCACTTTGGTTTATTACTTAATACTGATGTTTCTCTGGTCTCAAGAATCTTAAGAATTACTATTATAATGACAGCATTTTTTCTTTAAGTTCCCTGTGAATATTGGGAATTTTAATGTAATATGTAGAATGAAATAGTGATGAGTTTTCTGTTCCCTATTAAAATTGTCTTTTACAGATATAGATTGTAACATTTTTTAAAATCTTTTATCTTTTGTAATAATAATATAATTATTAATATCTTTCCTTTGTTCTACTTCCTTCGTGAAGCCCTCCACATAACAGTCCTTTCTCCTTTAAAAATTAATGCCATTTCTTATTCATTAATATCTATGTGTATATGTGTTTGTGTGTACATATATGTTCCTAAATACATTAGTATAAGCCCTGAGTCTGGATGTATGTTTGCATGGCTGACTATTTGATAATGTAATAGTTTTAAAGACTGGTCATGTATTCGTACAACAGGGTAGGTAACTTGCAGCTATGTTGCCTATGATGACCTTAAAATCACAATAATTCTCCTGCTTCAGCCTTCACAGTGCTAGAATGACAGGCCCAGGATACCACACTTTACATTCAGCATCATTAAACTCCTCAAAAATTTGTTTTTTTTTATTTTTATAACTCTCAATTGTTCCATTTTTAATTTATCCTGACTTAGTTCTTAGGACAGATGTACCTCAATGTCCAATCAGTACAGTTTCCTATAATATTTTAGTTGAATTCAAATTGAACTCACTATAATGTAGAAAACTGAATTGTGGTCATTGTGTGTAGGTGTGGCAGTGATTTATATCAACAGATCATGTATTTCCATCTAGAAATAAAGAATAAAATTTATGATTAAAATATATTAAAATATTTTGGATTCAATCATAATAAGATAACATTGCCATATATATTAATAATCAGAATGTTGTATATAACTGAAGGTAAATTATTTGGCTTTTGTCTATGTTCACATATTTTTTGCTAATATCATTTTAATACTTAATTTTGTTATCTAATATTGGGTGCCTTCTAAGTTAACATGTAATACTATAAATCTCATTTCATACTCAACTGGATTTATTGCCACTTCTGGTATATTAGGGCCCCCCCCCTTTTTTTTTTGCAAATGTACTCCCTCATTTACTCATTTTACTTGACTTTTCAGTATCATATAACTTACTTAGACCCCAGAAGAGGACATTGTAGCCAGCAGTGAAGAGACCTGATAAGCTAGGGTCAGATGAATGTGGAGGAGGTCTTCCATTATCAGTGAATTTGGAAAGGGGTAGGGAGAAAATGAGGGACGGATGGGGAGAGTGGAAGGGAATGAAGGAGGGGGCTAGGCTGGGATACAAACTACATAACTTGTGATTAATATAAAAATAAATAAAAAAACAAATTCGTTTTTTTTAAGAGGAGCAAATTGTAAGAAAAAGCCTCACGTCTAACATGACTTGTGGCTCATAATAATGAGGTAGGAAAACAAGACAAACTTTCAGTTCCCATGTCCTATACTGACATATTGAGAAAGATATCTCATTGAGGAGCTGAATCTTATTGTTTCTTGTAATTACTGGTCACACTAAAAACTAGATTTCATAATATTTATCTGTGAATTCTTTTCAAAATATGGCTGTGCCTCATCTGTGTGAGCTTATTTTGTTCAATATTCCTGGTGAAGCCATCACAAAAAATGCATGTATAGCCAAGCATGAAAATAAGTGAACACATTTACATGCAGGTAGAAATCATGGTTGTATAACTCTCATTAGGAAATCATTTAGCAACTATGCTTCCTTTATTTTTAAGTTAACTTGCAAACTAAGCTGTAATTTCCCCAGGTTCTATAAATTTCATCACCTATCCTTCCTACTTTTGCATTATCTCAATTATCTTCCTTAATGTTTTCTAGATGTCCACATGTGTATGTGCACACATACACATACACACAAGCACAGAATTTTTTTGCATTTTTTAAAATTTATTACAATTAATTCACTTTGTATCCAGGCTGTAGCCCCCTCCCTTGTTACCTCTCAATCCCACCTGCCACACTTCTACTCCTTCCATGCCTCTTCACCAGTCCACTGATAAAGGAGATCCTCCTGTCCTTCCTCTTGACCCTAGCATATAAGGTCTCATCAGGACTGACTGTACTGTCCTCCTTTGTGGCCTGGTAAAGCTGTTCTTCCCCCTCAAGGGGAGGTGATCAAAGAGCCTGTCACTGAGTTCAGTTCAGAGACAGTACCTATTTCCATTACTAGGGAGCCCGCTTGGAGACTGACCTGATCAAATGTTTGTAATGTATCCTTGTCAGTCCTTAGGGACATGCCATGGAGTGATATGGCTTTCCCTCTCCTATTGGATAGCTATTGTTGTCTCATTCAGCACTGCTTGAACAGGAGCTGAATGTGTAGTTTCTGACATCAAGGAGGTACTGCCTTACAGCAAATTCTCTCTGAAAATTTCTACCCTTTCTTCTAAAATGATCCCTGAGCCTTAGCGGCTGAACTTCTGTAAGTGAATAAGTTGGGACCGTGCTCCTGAACTATGTGTTTTGATTGGAATTTCATGTAACAGTAACTTTCTACTATTAAGGGAAGTCCTTTGATGAGATGAGAGAGGCACACTTACCACCGAGTATAGGGCCACACATTTTTTTGGTTTTACTTAACATATTTTAACTCTAGCAGAAAGGTTTCTTTAAATTATTTTTTTCCTAAACATTACTATTCTACAATCATGGTCTCATTAACAAAATAAGCACTTTCAAATTAAAAATAAATTTCCCCTCTATCCATACTATTTAAAAATGCCCTAATGTGGGTAGAATGACATATAAATATTATATTTCATAAATTTATTAAATTAATGAGTATATGAATAAACATAATGCATCAGAAAATAACACAGTTATTAGGTTTTTTCTTTATAGGGCTCCCAGGAATAAGCAAAACCTTTGCTGAATTAGTCTTTTGAAAGTCTTGAAAACTTGCCAAGAAATTAGAAATTTCCCCTTGAGATTGACAATGTTATGTGATGCTCATGACTCTACAGGAGAAGGCCAGAGGGAAAAAAAAATTGAGATAACAGCCTAGACTCTTGTCCTTATATTCACACTTATTGTGGAATTAATTTTAACCACGATTTCTTTTAAAATTTATTTTGACAAAGACCTGAGTAAAGTCCAAGAATAATTAACTTCTGATTCTTTTTAAAAGGAATACACAAAATGATCAAAAAAATTATAGGAAAGAAAACACAAGATCTATGACTGAGGTATACAAATCCTTAAGTAAATATTCTATTTCAATTGTGAGAAAATTTGGGAGTTGAATATTTTTGAACACATGATATTGGAAATATTTTCCCTTCATTTTTTTCTACCAACTTTGGCACTAAACATAAGTATTTTTTAAAATGTGATATTGAAAGAATTAAAAAGATTATATTTTATTATTTATCATATGGCACTTACAAAAGTAAGATTGGCTTTTGGCAAGCTTAGAGTTGATAGAGGATATACCAGCAATAATTCATGTATTGATAGAATAATTTTAGTTAAAATTTGTTGGAAATAATGCTTCTTTATCAATTGTTATTTTCTTGATGTAACCTATTAAGGTTCAGTAAAATGTAGTTAGAGTTAATTGGTATTGAAAAAAGCAGTAAAGACATTAAAGCTGTTTTCTGTCATTGTTAATTAAATGAGTGGCGTTTGATTTGGACTAAGAGTGTGACTAAGACTTTGGAGTCTTCCATTACCATAGACTCAATGTGAACTTGTATGGAGTTCACATAAATTAACTCAATTTTGTGCCCCTTCTCTCTTGTATAAAATGAGGGGACAACATGAACACATACATGATAACATTTCTTACAGATTAAATTCATTAAAATTATTTGAAATATCATATTTTTTGGTATTATATCACATATTATTACTATGATACCATAATCCAATGATACTTTGTACTTATATTTGATGATATAATTCTTTGTACTTTTATACTGTAATTGTGAAAGTACAGTGACAAACATGCACAGAAACTTCTGTACCATCACACAAGCTAAGGACTGTCCTTAATTTTTAGAATCATTCACTATGAACTCCTGGAATCACACAAATAGACCTGACTTCATCCTCATGGGACTGACAGACTCCAGAGAGATCCAGCTGGTCCTCTCTGTGCTGTTTCTCCTGATATACCTGGTCACTGTGCTGGGGAACACGGGCATGATACTGATCATCCGTCTAGATGTCCAGCTTCACACTCCAATGTATTTCTTCCTGACCCACCTTTCATTCCTTGACCTCAGTTACTCCACCACCATCACACCTAAAACCTTACATACCCTGCTGACTTCAGACAAGAGCATTTCCTTCACAGGTTGTTTCATGCAGATGTACATGTTCATACTCTTGGCAGCTACAGAGTGTTTTCTACTTTCCTCAATGGCCTATGACCGCTACATAGCTATCTGCAACCCTTTACATTACCCAGTTATTATGTCTCCACGATGCTGCCT
>CM053752.1:59690592-59769389 GCA_028658305.1 Pachyuromys duprasi
ATGGCTGGCAACTCTCTACTGACAGCACTCTACCCTAGATTTTCCAGGGCAGAGGCTTCTCTTCCTCCTCTTTCTTGACTATGTGATCTGACCATTTTTGTTCCTATAATTTCTCTCTCATAATCTCTTGCATGACAACTAAGAGCTGCTTCCAATGAACCTAGACTTATATACTTTAACTGGCCTTACATGGAAAGCAGACCAAGTTCCTCAGTTTTTAATTATAGAAAAAGGGAGGAATGTTAGTATTCTGAAACAACCTTGCTTCTGGTTACCTAGCAACAATGACATCATCTTGTATCACCCAGCCAGGTGGCCACTCCTGGGGGTGTGGTTAATAATTACCTGACCTATAAAAGGACCACCAGACACGTGTTCACTCTCTTATTCCTCACTCTCTTACTCCTCTACTCTCTCATTCCTCTCACCCTCTTACTCTCTATGGGGCACCCTACCCTTCCTCCCCTTTACTCCTCTCCCTCTCCCTTCCCCCATCATGGCCCACGCCTGTTCCCCCTTCTCCCCTAATAAACCCCTTTCATAGAAAACCTGTTGTAAGCCTCATCTTATTTTTTATTTCTAATAAATATACACAGCAAGCCTGTAGCCAACATCAAACTAAATGGAGAGAAGTTTAAATAAATCCCACTGAAATAAGGGAGGCAAGGCTGCCCATTCTCTCCATCACTTTTCAACATAGTAGTTGAAGTCTTGGCAAGAGCAATAAGGCAACCAAAGGAAATCAAGATATAAATCAAAAATGAAGAATTCAAAGTATCAGTACTATCAGATAGTTACATAGGACATATAAGTGACAACAAAAATTCTACCAGAGAACTCCTTCAGCTGATAAACAACTTCAATCAGAATGGCTACACACAAAATTAACTTAAAAACTCTGAAGTCCTCCTATATACAAAAGAAAAACAGGCTGAGAAAAAAAAATTAGGGAAACCACAACCTCCACAATAGCCATAAATAACGTAAATCACCTTCGTGTAAATCTAACCATGGAAGTGAAATACCTGTATGAAAAAAACTTCAAGGTTTTGAAGAAAGAAACTGAAGAAAATATCAGAAGATAGAAAGATCTCCCATGCTCATGGATCTGTAGTACTAATATAGTGAAAATGACCATCCTATCAAAAGTAATCTACAGATTTCAATGCAATTACAATAAAATTACCAACACAATTCTTTATAAAACTTGAAAGCCCAATTCTCAGTTTCATATGGAAAAAACACACACACAAAAAAACTATGATTGCTAAAACAATCTTGTATTATAACAGATATTCTGGAAGTATCTCCATTCCTGATCTCAAGCTGTACTATAGAGCAACAGTAGTAAAAAGTGTATGGTACCAGCATAGAAATAGAAAAGTGGATTATTGGAATGGAACAGAAGAAGCAGAAATATATCCATAGTCCTATAGATAGTTGATTTTTGACAAAGAATCCAAAACCATAAAATCGAAAAAGAGATAGCTTCAACAAATGCTGCTAATCTAATTGGATGTCTACATGTGGAAAAATGATATACATTTATCACCCTGCAAAAACTACAGTCCAAGTGGATCAAAGACTTCAACAAAAAACTAGACATACTAAAGCTGTTAGAAGAAAAAGTAAGGAAGAGTATTGAACTTATTGGTACAAGAGTACCTTTCTGAACAGAACACCAACAGCACAGGCTCTAAGATCAGCCATAAATGGGACTCCTTGATGCTGAAAAGCTTCTGTAAAGCAAAGTACACAGTCACCAGAACAAAACGACTGCCTACAGACTGGGAAAAGATCTTCACCAGCTGTATATCTGACTGAGGGCTAAAATCCAGACTATAAAATGAACCTAAGAAGTTACCCCCCCCCAAAAAAAACAAGTAACCCAATTAAAAAATGGGGTACAGAGCTAAGCAGAGAATTTTCAATAGAGGAATATCGAATGGCAGAGAAACACTTTTTAAAAAGTTAAACATCCTTAGTCATCACGGAAATTCAAATCAAAATAACCCTGTGATTCTACCTTACACCCATTAGAATGGGTAAGATCAAAAATTCAAGTGACAACACATGCTGGGGAAGTTGTGGAGAAAGAGGAACACTCATCCATTACTGGTGGGAATGCAAACTTGTAAAACTGCTTTGGAAATCAATCTGTTGCTTCTCAGAAAATTAAGAATAGTGCTTCCTCAAGATTTGGCTATACCTCTGCTGGGAATATATCCGAAAGACGCCCAATCATAAAAGGATATTTGCACAACTATGTTCATAGCAGCTTTATTCATAATAACCAGAATCTGGAAATAACCTAGATGTGCCTCAACCTAGAAATCGATACAGGAATTGTGGTACATTTACACAATGGAATACTACTCAGCAATTAAAAACAAGGAAATCATGTCATTTGCAAGAAATGATTGGAACTAGAAAAGATCATCCTGAGTGAGTTAACCCAGAAGCAGAAAGACAAGTGGATATTGGTCATATAATATAGGATAAACATTAAAAAATGTATAGTCCTAACAAAGCTAAACAACTTGGCATAGGGTTGGTATAATGTTCTTTTGGAATGTAAACACCTTACCCTTGCTCATTCACATGCTGATGTCTCTCCCCCACTCTCTGGTTTCAATCCGGACTTTGCATTGTGATGGTTTTTCTAAGCATCACCTGTGTCAACTTAGTGTAAACATGCCAAAATAGAACAACCAGCCACAATGTTGAACAATAGAGAGGAAGGAGTAGGTGGGAGAGGAGAGGAGCCAAAGGACAGGAAAGAGTGGGAGGAAAAGGCAGGGGAGAGCAGGGAGAACAGAGGCAGGAGGAGAGTTCTTGGACCAACTTGGAGAGATGGACTAGACCTAAGATATCACTAAAAGCAAGTATAATGTGGGAAATCTAAATGTTAGGAAACTAGGTGGGCTTGGAGTTTTAGGATGGAACAGCTATTACCCAGCATTGTGATCTAGGCTAATTAAATAAATCCCAGTCTCTGTGAGGTGATTTGGGTATACAGCTGTTTAGGACTAACAGCACCATTACTAAAAGATAATTAATAGTAAATTTTAATGGCTACTTACAACAGCAGACCTTAGAGAATTTGCTTAATCCTTATTCAGAAAAGGAAACAGGATAGGAATTGAAGTATGAGAAGACAGGGAAAAGGACAGGAACCTGCCGCAGGAGGGCTCTGAAAGACTCTACCCAGCAGGTAGAAAAGAAGATTTTGACAAACTTTGTATTGAGTGCAGGGACCTTATGGAAGAAGGCGGAGGTAAAAAGAACTGGAGTGCGCAGGGTTCCACAAGGAGACCAACAGTGCCAAAAAATCTGGGCCCAGCTGTGCCTGCACAGACTAATGTATCAACCACAGACCATGCATGGAGAGGACCTAGACCCATGCTCAGATGTAGCCCATGGGCAGATCGTTATTCATGAGGATTCTCCAGTAAGGGAAGCACGGGAAGTCTCTGGCATGAACTCCTTCACCAGCTCTTGATCACCTCCCAAGATAGCCTTACTATTCAATAATAATAGAGGATACAAACAGTTGTGATGAGACATGATAGGGTAGGGTCAGATAATAGGACGGAGGACTTCCCCTCTCAGTGGACTAAGGGAGAGACACAGGGGGGAAAGAAGGAGTGATGTTGGGAACTGGAACCTTAAGGAGATGATAATGGAGGCTACAGCTGTGATACAAAGGGAATAAATTGTAATAAATAATACGGAAACATTTTAAATGAAACATTTAAATAAATTTTGCTCACAGAACTTTTCATTGCATCTTTTACATCTCTGTTCCTCAGACTATAGATGATAGCACTGAGCATGGGAGTAATAATAGTACAAAATGTGGACACTATCATGCCATGTTCCAAGGCATGGTTGGAACTAGGTCTCACATGCATGATGATGATGTTTCCATGACAGATGGTCACTCCAGTGAGGTGAACTCCACATGTAGAGAACATGTTGCTCCTCCCTTCAGCAGAATGAATCTTGAGACTGACAAAATAAGGAAACCATAGGAGACAAGGGCAATCCAGATTGTGACTACCTCAATGGTACCCACATAATAGAAGCAAAGAGGCTGGCTGATGTGGCTATCAGAACAAGAAATAGCCAGGAGAGGAAGAACATCACAGTAGAGTTCCTAATTTCTTTACTTTTGATACTTCAATATTATTTTTCTGGAAAATTTCAAAATAAAACAAATTTATATTTATTTTTTTTTACTTTTTAACTTTGTATTATTATCAGTTATAATCTGTTCAATTTGTGTGCCAGATGTGGTCTTGTCTGTCACTTCTTCTCATTCTCACCCTCCTCTCCCTGTGTCCCTCCCCTAGTACACTAATAGAGTATGACCTCCTTCTCTTCCATCTGACCATAGCCTATCAGGTCTCAACAAGACTGTCTGCATTGTCTTCATCTGTGCCCTAATAAGCCTGCTCTCACCCCTCAGGAGGAGGTGGTCCATGAGCCAGCCACTAGGTTCATATCAGAGACAGTGTCTGTTTCCCTTATTAGGGCCCCCACAGGCAGACTGAGTTATGGGCTGTATCAGAGTCTGGTCTCTCCTTGTGTTGCCCTTGGTTGGGATACCATTCTCTTCAGGACCCCAGGGCTCAGTTTTTATGTCTCTTTTGGTCTCCTTTTGGAGAGCTTGTGCCTTACAGGTCTTTCTATCTCTCCCTTCTTTCATAAGATTTTCTGAATTCTGCCCAATGTTTGTCTATGAGTCGCAGCCTTTGCTTTGCTTTCAGAGGTCCTGTGTCATACGCTCCTGTCCTGTTCTCTGCCTTCTACTGCTTCCCATGTTTATTGCATTTGTCCTTCTGAATGAAGATTGAACATCTTCCCCATACTCTTCTTTGTTGTTTAGCTTCATTTAAACTTTTAGTATGTCTATCATATATTATATGGCTAATATCATATAATATATATTATATGTCTAACACTTAATCTTTTAGTATGTCTATCATATATTATATGGCTAATATCCACTTATGAGTGAGTATATACCGTTTGTTTCTTTCTGCTTCTGGGTTAACTCACTCAGTATGATCTTTTCTACTTCCCATGTTTGCCTGCATATTTCATGATTTCTTTGTTTTTCATAGCCAAGTAGCATTCCTTTGTGTAAACGTACCACACTTTCTGTATTTATTCTTCCATTCAGGGATGTCTAGATTGTTCCCAGCCTATTACAAATAGCTGCTATGAACATGGTTGAGCAAATGTCCTTATTGAATGTTGGGAAATATTTGGGGTGTATGGCTAGTAGTATAGCTGTATCTTGAGGTAGCACTATTGTTAATTTTCTGAGAAAGTACCAGATTGATTTCCAAAGTGGTTGTACAAATTTACATTTCCATCAGCAATGGAGAAGGGTACCCTGTTCTCCACATCCTTTCCAGCATGTGTTGTCAATTGAGTTTTTGATCTTTGTTGTTCTGATGGGTTAAAGGTGAAACATCAGGATTGCTTTGATTTCCAGCTCTCTGATGACTAAAGATGTTGAACATTTCTTTAAGTGTTTGTCTGCCATTCAATATTCCTCTATTGAGAATTTTCTCCTTAGCTCTCTACCCCATTTTTTAATTAGATGACTCGGTTTGTTCGGGTTTAAAATCTTAAGATGTTTATATATTCTTGATATTAACCCTCTGTCAGATACAGTGTTGGTGAAGGTCCTTCCCCAATCTGTAGGGTTTGTTTTGTTCTCACAGCAGGGTACTTTGCTTTGTAGAAGATTTTCAGTTTCATGAGGTCCCATTTATTTTTGATCTTAGAGCCTGTTCTGTCGGTGTTCTGTTCAGGAAGTTGTCTCCTGTGCCAATGAAATCACGGCTTTCCTCACTTTTTCTTCTAACATGTTTATTGTGTCTGGTTTTATGTTGAGGTCTTTGATGCACTAGGACTCAAGTTTAATGCAGGGTGATAAATATGAATCTACTTGTCTACATTTAGGCATCCAGTTAGATCATCACCATTTGTTGAAGATGCTGTCATTTTTTCCATTGTATGGTTTTGGCTTCTTTGTCAAAAATCAAGTAGCCATAGGTGTGTAGGTTTATTTCTGGGTCTTCTCTTCCATTCCATTGATCCACTTTTCTTTTTCTATGCCAGTATCATGCAGTTTTTACTACTATTGCTGTACAGTACAGCTTGGGATGAGGGATGGAGATCCGTTATTGTACAGGGTTGTTTTAGCAATTCTGCTTTTTCATTTATCCATATGAAATTGAGAATTGTTCTTTCAAGTCCTAAAAATAATTGTGTTGGTATTTTGTTGGGAACTGCAATGATCCTGTAGGTTGCTTTTGTTAGAATGGCCATTTTCACTATGTTAATCCTACTGACCCTTGATCATGGGAAATCATTCCATCTTCTGATTTCTTCTATTTCTTTCTTCAGAGAACTTGAAGTTTTTCTTCATACAGGTCTTTCACTTCCTTGGTTAGAGTCACATCAAGGTACTTTATGTTATTACTGACTGTTGTAGAGGGTGATGTTTCCCTAATTTTTTTTCTCAACCTTTTTGTCTTTTTTATATATTAGGGCTACTGATTTTTTTTTTAATTAATTTTGTATCCAGCTAATTTGCTGAAGTTGTTTTTTAGCTGCAGAAGTTCCCTGGTAGAATTTTTGGAGTCACTCATATATATTATTATATCATCTGCAACAAGTGATATTTTGACTTCTTTCCAATGTGTATTCTCTTGATCTCCTCTAGTTGTGTTATGGCTCTAGCTTGAACTTCAAGGTCAATGTTGAAAAGATATGGAGAGAGTGGGCAGCCTTGCCTTGTCCCTGATTTCAGTTGGATTGATTTAATTGTCTCTCCATTTAGTTTGATGTTGGCTATAGGCTTGCTGTATATTGATTTTGCTATATTTTGGGTTTGTGCCTTGTATCCCTGATCTCTTGAAGACTTTGAACATGAATGGGTGTTGGATTTTGTAAAATGCTTTTTCAGCAAGTACGGAGATGATCGTGTTTTTGTTTTTTCTCCTTCAGTTTGTTTATATGATGGATTTCATAGATAGATTTCCATATATAGAACTACCCCTGCATACCTGGGATAAAACCTACTTGGTCATGTTAGATATCTTTTATGTGTTCTTAGATTCAGTTTGTGAGTATTTTATTATTTTTGCATTAATGTTCATAAGAGAGGTAGGCAGATAATTCTCTTTTTGTTGGATCTTTGCGTACTTTAGGTATCAAGGTTACTGTGGCCTCACAGAATGAGTTTGGCAATGTTTCTTCTATATCAGTTTTGTGGAATAATTTGAAGAATATTGAAGTCAGCTCTTCTTTGAAAGTATGGTAGAATTCTGCACTGAAACCATGAGACACAGGGCTTATTTTGGCTTCGAGATTTTGATGACTACTTCTGTTACTTTGGGGCATATAGGACTGTTTAATCTATTTATCTGTTCATTGTTTATGTTGGTAAATGAATCTATCAAGAAAATTATCCATTTCATTTAGATTTTCAAATTTTGTGGAATATAGCCTCTTGAAGTAAAACCTAATGATTTCTTTTAATTTCCTGTGTCTGTCATTATGTGCCCTTTTTTGTTTCTGAGTTTGTTGATTTGCATATTTTCTCTCTGTCTTTTAGTTAGTTTGGCCAAAGGTTTGTCTATCTTCTTGATTTTCTCAAAGAACCAGCTCTTGGTTTCATTGATTTTTTTTGTATTTTTTAAAATTATTTTTATTTTTTATATTAATCACAAGTTATTTACTTTGTATCCCAGCCATAGGCCCCTCCCTCATTCACTCCCAATCCCACCCTCTCTGCCTCATCTCCTCCCTGACTCTTTCTAAGTCCACTGATAGGGGAGGTCCTCTTCCCATTCCATCTGTCCCTAGCTTATCAGGTATCTTCAGGAGTGGCTGCAATGTCCTCTTCTGTGGCCTAGCAAGGCTGTTCCTCCCTCAGGAGGCAGGGGAAATTGGAGGTCAAAGAGCCAACCATTGAGTTCATGTCTCTGTTCAGCTTACTAGGGTACCCAGTTGGATACTGAGCTACCGTGGGTTACATCAGAACAAGGGTTCTAGGTTATATTCATACAAGGTTCTTGGTTGGAGAAACAGTCTCATAAAAGACCCCTGTGCCCTGATATATAGAAACAGTCTCACAAAAGACCTCTGTACCCTGCTAGGTAGAGTCTCCTCAACCATGTTCAAAACAGCTTTAAATTTCATAGCCACAACCTGGAAACAACCCAGCTGTCCATCAACTGAGGAATGGATACTGAAATTGTGATACTATTACACAATGGAATACTGCTCAGCAATTAAAAACAAGGAAATCATGAAATTTGCAGGCAAATGGTGGGATCTAGAAAAGATCATCCTGAGTGAGGTATCCCAGAAGCAGAAACACACTTATGAATGGATAATAGACCTCTAAGGTAGGATAAACATACTAAAATCTGTACACCTAAAGAAGCAAAAAAAGAAAGAGGACCTGTGGTAAGATAATCAGTCCTCACTTAAAAACACAAATGGGATGGACTTTGGAAGTAGAAGAAAACAAGTAAAAATTAGCCTACCGCAGAGGGCCTCTGAAAGACTATCTTTGAATTGTTTCATTTGTTTTATATTTTTTGATTTCAGACCTGAGTTTGATTATTTCCATCTACTCCTTAGCTTCTTTGGGTCTCTGGATTACATCATGGTTATCCTGTACTTTATGGCTAAAATCCATTTATAAATGAGTACATATCATTTGTGTCTTTTTGGGTCTGGGTTAACTCATTCAGAGGTAATTACTTAATATAATTATCTACTATTAAACTTAATATTTCTACTCAACTTACAATCAGTAGTTTAGGTTATAAGTTTAACTGAGTAAAAGTATGACATTTTTAAAGCTCATAAACATTAACAGATACTCACTAATGGTGATATTTTACATTATTATAACTTTCCATAGTTACCAATAAATCACAACATTAAATACCGTGTAATACCATTCAAGAAATCAAGTTATAGAAAGTAAAAACTACAACAAAATTTCAAAGCCCTGTCATAGAATTTCATACCTCTGAAGATCTTTTAGTAGTAATGAAACATTTTAAAAGAGAATATCTATGTTATCATTCAAAATGAGACACTAGATAATTTCAGTTGTTTTATGAATATCAACTTTTAGTAGTGTTTTTTTCTAGGACATTAATCTTATTTTAAAATACTTCATCATGTTGCTATTTTTAGCCAGTAACTAATTGGTGTAATTCCCCTTGGGTCATCTCTTGGGGATTCATCAAGATTTGTTTAAGTAGATATAAACATTCTAAATTAATCATGTTGTTATCAAAATAAACATGAATTTCTTGGCTCCACAGGTAAGAGAAATTTCAGGTCACTTGCAGAACATTTTATGAGAATACAATATAGGATCAGAATTTTTACCATATTTTTGTCTATTGTACATAGTGTGAAAACTTTTAATTACTGATTATTGCATGTATTAATAAAAATGTGTGAACCCATATTTAATTGCTATCAAATTTTATCTACACCTTGAAAAACAACCCTTCCTTGGAAATATACAATACAAGTATTGACTTACACATTTTAGTATGTACAAGAATGTTCCAAATTTAATAGTATGCATTTCTATTCTTCTAAAGACAACAGACCTTTTCAAAGAATGAACAATATTAGTAGCAATGTAATGGAAGACCATCCATCTGCAGTCCAGTGGAACTTGTATTTTGATAAAATAAAGTTTTAATAGTCTTATAATCTAGAAGCCACTTTGGTTTACTACTTAATACTGATGTTTCTCTGGTCTTAAGAATCTTAAGAATTACTGCTATAATGACAGTATTTTTTTAAGTTCCCTGTGATGATGGGAATTTTAATGTAATATATAGAATGAAACAATGATGAGTTTTCTGTTCCCTGTTAAAATTGTCTTTTACAGATATAGATTGTAACATTTTTGAAAATCTTTTATTTTTTGAAATAATGATATAATTATTTATTTCTTTCCTTTGTTTTACTTCCCTGAAGCCCTCCCACATAACATCCTTTCTCCTTTAAAAATTAATGGCATTTTTTATTCATTAATATCTGTGTGTGTGTGTTTGTGTGTACATATATGTTTCTAAATACATCAGTATAAGCCTTGAGTCTGGATGTATTTTTTCATGGCTGACCATTTGATAACGTAATAGTTTTAAAGATTGGTCATGTATTTGTACAACAGGGTAAGTAACTTTCAGCTCACTATGTTGCCTATGATGACCTCAAAATCACAATAATTCTCCTGCTTCAGCCTTCACAGTGCTAGAATGACAGGCACAGGATACCACCTTGCATTCAGCATCATTAAACTCCTCAAAACTTTGTTGTTTTTTTATTTTTATAACTCTCAATTGCTCCCTTTTTAATTTATCCTGACTTAGTTCTTAGGACAGATGTACATCAATGTCCAGTCACTACAGTTTCTTATAATATTTTAGTTGAATTCAAATTGAACTCACTATAATGTAGAAAACTGAATTGTGGTTATTGTGTGTGGGTGTGGCAGTGAGTTATATTAACAGATCATGTATTTCCATCTGGAAATAATGAAAAAAATTATAATTAAAATATATTGGATTCAAAATATTTAGGTTCAATCATAATAAAATGATATTGGCATATATATTAATAATCAATATGTTTTGTATTGCCGAAGATAAACTGTTTGGCTTTGATCTATGGTCACATATTTTTTGCTAATATCATTTTAATAATTATTTTTGTGACCTAATATACATACTTTCTAAATTAGCAAATAATAATATAAATCTCATTTCATACTCAACCAGATTTATTGTCCCATCTGGTATATTATAGGACCTTTTTTTGTTTTTTGTGAATATGTAGTCCCTCATTTAGTCATTTTGTTTGGCCGTCCAACATCACATAGTTTACTCATTCAATTTATTATTTTTTAAAGAAGCAAATTGTAAGAGAAAGCCTCACATTTAACATGACACATAGCTTACATTAATGAGGTAGGAAAAGAAGACAAACTTTCAGTTCCCATGTTGAGGAAGTTTCTATTTTAGTACCACACAGTTTTGGTTACTGTTGCTCTATAGTACAGCTTGAGATCAGGGATGGAAATACCTCCAGAAAATCTTTTATTGTAGAGGATTATTTTAGCAGTTCTGGGTTTCTTGTTATTCCATATGAATTTGAGAATTTTTCTTTCAAGGTCTGTAAAGAATTGTATTGGTAATTTGATAGGAATTACATTGAATTTGTAGATTGCTTTTGGTAAGATGGCCATTTTACTGTGTTAATCAAGTCAAACCATGAGCATGGGAGATCTTTCCATCTTCTGATATCTTCTTCTATTTCTTTATTTAGAGACTTGGAATGTTTTTGTTTGTTTGTTTGTTTGTTTGTTTTCATAGAAGTCTTTGACTTTCTTGGTTAGAGTTACACCAAGATACTTTATGTCCTTTGTGGCTATTGTAAAGGGTGTTGTTTCCTTAATTTCTTTCTCAGCCCATTTGCCTTTTGTATACAGGATGGCTACCGATTATTTTTTTTAAGTTAATTTTGTATCCAACCACTTTGCTGAAGCTGTTTATAAGCTTCAGGAGTTCCCTGGTAGAATTTTTGGCATCACTCATGTATACAATCATATCATCTGTAATAGTGATACTTTGACTTCTTCCTTTCCAATTTATATCCCCTTGATCTCCTTTAGTTGTCTTATTGCTCTAAGATGGACTTCAAGAACTATGTTGAAGAGATACAGAGAGAGTGGGCAGCCTTGCCTTGTTCCTGATTTCAATGGGATTGACTTAAGTTTCTCAATTTAAGTCTCTCAATTTAAATCCAAGTTCTACATATGTGAATAAATGAGTGTTCAACTTTCAAAATCTAGTTTATTTTGTTAACAAAATCATCTCCATTTCCATTTATTTATCCCACATAATTTCACTATTAGTTATATATGGTACAATTTTACTTTGTGAATATACCATATTTCTTATATCCATTCACATGATGATGCATATCTATGCTGGTTCCATTTCTTAGTCTTTTTGAATAGTATAGCAAAAAACAAAGATGTGCATTTACCTTTGTGGTAGGACCTCCATCCTTTTGAGATATAAGCATAGGGTGGAAAAGTCTTCATCATATGGCAGTCAACATTCAAATTTTTCAGAAACTTCACATAAATTTCCACAGAGATTTCAAGTGTTTCCACAACCACTGGACAGTTTTTAAGTATTCCTCTTTTTCCAGTACCTGCTGCCATTTGTTTTCTCATTGATAGCCGTATGATCGTGTTGAGAAAGAATCTCAAAGCACTATCAATTTGCATTTTTTCTAAGAATGCTGAACATTGTTTCAAGTAGTTTTTAATTATTTCTTTTCCTTTCCTTTCTTTCTTCCTTTTTTTTTCTTTCTTTCTTTCAAGAATTATCTCTTCAGTTCTTTGGCCCACTTATTGTATGGAAGATTTCATTCACTGAAATTTCATTACGAAAGTTCTGTATAATTTCTAGATGTTAACTACCGCATGTTCATAATGAACAAATATTCAGGTTTTTTTTTAGGACGTAGACTGGTTTCATTCTGATGATTATTTCCTTTGTTGAACAGAGCTATTTAGCATCTTGTAATTCTTTTGTCAGATTAGGAGTTTATAGTCTATGTTATAAGAGTTCTTTTCAGAATGTTCTTGCCTGTATCCTCATGTCTTTCCTCTGTGTTTTCTTCATTTTCAGTATGATAATTTTTCATTTTCAGTATGATAATTCATACTTTTAAAAGGATTTTTAAGCATAGTGAGAGATTCTTCTATACATGACTATCCCATTTCCCCATCACCACTCACTGAAGAAGATTGTTTCTAATGCTGGGTTTGAATCCTTTGATGAAGGTTATAATTTTTTTTAGTTGTGTGTGTTTATTTCTGAGTCTTTTTACATTGTGTTGGTATATATATGGGTTTTATAGTGGTATATAGTGTCTTTGTTTTTACTTTTTATATTAATTACAGTTTATTCATTTTGTATCCCAGCTGTAGCTCCCTTCCTCATCCCCTCCCAATCCCATCCTCTTTCCCTCATCTCTTCCCATGCCCCTCTTCAAGTCCACTTATAGGGGAGGTCTTCCTCCTCTTCCATCTGACCCTAGCTTATCAGGTCTCATCAGGACTGGCTGCATGTCTTCCTCTGTGACCTGGCAAGGCTGTTACCCATTCAGGGGGAAGTGATCAAAGAGCCAACCATCTTTTAATGTCAGAGACAGTCCCTGTTCCCATTACTAGGGTACCTGCTTGGATACTGAGCTGCCATGGGCTACATCTGTGCAGGGGTTCTAGGTTATCTCCATGAATGGTCCTTGGTCAGGGTATCAGTCTCAGAAAAGATCCCTGTGCCTCATTTTGATTGAGGTATCCCAGAAGCAGAAAGACACACATGGCATATACTCACTTATAAGTGTATATTAGACATATAATACAAGATAAACATATTAAAATCTGTACACCTAAAGAAGCTAAGCAGGAAGGAAGACCCTGGGTAAAATGATAAATCCTCACTCAGAAAGACAAAAAGGATGGACATTGGAAGAAGGAGAAAAGAGAGAACAGGATAGGCGCCTACAACAGAGGGCCTCTGAAAGACTTTAGCCCATTAGGGTATCAAAGCAGATGCTGAGACTCATAGCCAAACTTTGGCCAGAGTGCAGGGAATCTTAGGAAAGAAGGGGGAGATAGAATACAGTGTCTTTGATCCTATGATTTTGAAACACATTTTGAGATCAGGTATTGTAATAGCTTTACAATTTTTTTTTCTGGAAGAGAGAGACTTTTTCTACATTTAAATTGAGGATTCCTTTGTGAAGTCTGTGAAGAATGCCATTGAAAATTTGATATTGATTGCTTTGGACCAATAGAATGTTTTATGTAATGTGTTCATCTGCATAATATTAAACAGCAGTATCTTCTACTTCATTGTATGTAAGTGACATATACGATTACATCACCATGCAGCTGTTTTTTCCTAGACCACTGATTGGAGTATATAAATATGTAGTCTTTGTTCATTGACTTACATTACTATCTGTTGTTATTATAGTACTATGGACACTAACTTGTGTATCTTCAACACTGTTGCATGAGATTCCAACATGAAGAATTTCACAGAAGCCACTACTTTTGTCCTCAAGGGACTCACAGACAACTCAAAGCTTCAGATCATTCTCTTTTTCCTCTTTCTAGCAATTTACCTTTTTACTCTAATAGGAAATGTGGGACTTATTATTTTAGTCATTGGAGATCCTCAACTCCACAACCCTATGTACTGCTTCCTCAGTGCTTTGTCTTCGGTGGATGCCTGCTATTCCTCAGATATCACCCCAAATATGTTAGTAGGTTTTATGTCCAAAAACAAAATAATTTCACTTCATGGTTGTGCAACACAGATGTTCCTTGCTGTTACATTTGGCACCACAGAATGCTTTCTTTTGGCAGCAATGGCATATGATCGATATGTGGCTATTCACTACCCACTTTTGTATGCAGTTAGCATGTCTCCTAGAGTGTATGTGCCACTGATCATTGCTTCCTATGCTGGTGGAATTCTGCATGCTGTTATTCACACAGTTGCCACTTTCAGCCTGTCTTTCTGTCGGTCTAATGAAATCAGACATATATTTTGTGATATACCTCCTCTACTTGCTATTTCCTGCTCTGAAACCTATATAAATGAGCTTCTGCTCTTCTTCTTTGTGAGTTTCATAGAGCTAGTCACCATCCTGATTGTTCTGGTCTCCTATGCTTTTATCCTGTTGTCAATTCTGAAGATGAATTCATCTGATGGGAGGAGGAAAGTCTTTTCGACATGTGGCGCTCACCTCACTGCTGTGTCTATTTATTATGGTACAATCCTCTTCATGTATGTAAGACCTAGTTCCAACTATTCTCTGGAGCATGACATGGTAGTGTCCACATTTTACACCATTGGGATTCCCATGCTCAACCCCATCATCTACAGTCTAAGAAACAAAGACGTCAAAGAGGCAATGAGAAGGGTTTTGAGAAAAAACTTTCATAGTAAACATTGAATTCAAAAATTAAACTTTTTTGTGATTCTTTACAACAAATACTTAATAAGAAGTTTTGATGTATTTTATTACATATTTTCCATTGAATTTTTCCCAGTCTTTAATTCATTCAAATCAAATTCACTTAATTCATTCAAACAAAAACATTGCTGTATGCTACTTTTTATATAAGGTTCAAGGTTAATTCTCCTGTCTCCACTACTCAACTCAGCTTAGAAATACTTTGATTACAGATGTATCTTTTCATCATTACCTTTGTATGGGTTCTAGAAATTCAAACTAACATTTCCACATTTGGATAGCAAGCACTTTACATACTGAGCTATCTAACATCACTTCAATGTTTGATTTTTGAAGAACATAAAAATTCCATTCATTTTTAGTTTAAATAAATATTATTTTAAAATACTCATCGTTATTACAGTCTTTTTAAAAATTAAGTAACGATGACATTCAACTTTCTATATGATTTTTACATTTGTAAAGGTGTGGCATCTATTTCTTTCTTATAAAAATCTTTGTTCACAGATTTCTCAGAGAGAATCACTTACAAATTTTCTGAAATAATTGTAGTAATCTGTAGGACTATTATAACAATACACCATACAGAACCTGGTTTATGCAAAAAATAACCTCATTTTTTTCTATGTCTAGATGTTAGATATTTAAAATCAAATAGTTTTCACAGAAAAAATGCTCATTGGCTTTTCTGGGTATATTGGAGATGGTTATCTTTTTCAGAGTCTCCCTTGTAGTTTTCCTCTGTAGTCTTTTTCCTAGTTAAAAGAGTAGTCATTTTCCTACCCTAGTCTTATGAAAATACAAACTATATTGAATTAGGACCTAACCAAAAAAAAAAAAACCCTCACTATAAGGAATTTCATTTTAAAAGACTGTGTCTGTAAATTCAGACACATTCTGAAGCACTGGGTATTTAGTTTTAACATTGAATCCTGTGAGTGTGTGTGCATGCGCACAAACATTTGTAAATATATGATACATAGTCATGTGATCCTTGTTTTAAAATCAAAGTATATTACCGCTTTACTTGGAAAAAATTCAATATTCAGGGCTATTATTGTATAAAAAATCATGGTTGTATCTGACTAGTTTGGTGAAGTGCGACCTAATCAAAAGGTTAACCATATTATATATTACCTTCACTAAGTACCAGTCTCTGACTTTATTATGTATTATACTCTCCAATCCCACTCACCACACAGGAAAATACACCTATCCCATTACACATGGCAAGCAAGGACTTTAGGACAAAGTTGTACCCAAGGCCTCCAATTAAATATTTTCTATATGGCTGTAGTACATAGACTCGTGTAAATAAATCATGTAACAATTTAATCATAACCTATGCTTCAACTAGCACAGGTAATGTTTCTGTTGTCTTTAATCTTCTCAGTATGACTACGTTATTTTATTTTATTTTATTTTATTTTAATTTATTATGGAGAACGTAAGTCTCACTCTTCAGTTCCTCAGAGAGAAGAAAATCAGACAATAATATTTGTCAGGATTATATCAAAACTCAAGAACATCTAAATTAAACCATGCTTTATAAAGATCAATATATTATAGATTTTGTCTTTCCAAGCATAAGCCTCTTCTTACTACTATGCACTGTGTATAGCCTGTACCCTACTCATGTTAGAGATGCAT
Source organism: Pachyuromys duprasi (assembly GCA_028658305.1). NCBI lineage: Eukaryota > Metazoa > Chordata > Mammalia > Rodentia > Muridae > Pachyuromys > Pachyuromys duprasi. Next base: position 59,707,378 of record CM053752.1, read on the forward strand.
GAGGTTTTTGGAAATTAAAATTAAATAAATTTTTAAAAGACTTTAAAAAAAAAAAGAAAGAAACTGAGTCATCCAGCACAATGCAATTTCCTTACACATAATTTGAAACAAGTGTGCCAACTATCACATTCTTCTTCTTTCTGTTCCTTCTTCTTTTCTATTTTTTTTTTACATCCAGATGTTGGTAGAGTGGGTGATACATCTTTGTACTTCAATAGTGCCTGCCAGGAGCCTGATGCACATGTCACAATACAGTCTTCCAGGGACACACTTCTCCCATCCGACAACCCATTTATCTTGAATGTAAAAGTGGAAATATGAGGCGGGAAATTACAATGGCCTATATTTGTCCCATGGTATTTGCAGTATCAATATGAGCAACCTCTGTAAGTTTCTGGGCACTTTTTAATAATAATCTTCCTTTTGATCATAGAGAAAACAAGTATAGGGGTTAAAGCATAGTGAAGGAGAGATGGATATTGGGAGGTATAGGTAAATGAATTGGCCTTTAAAGCCTAATAGAGAGCAATTTCTCAACTTTTGGATGGAATGTTGATTAAAGTGGTATTCTTTTCAACATCAAACTTTCATATGCAAAAGCCCCTAGGCATGATGAATGTAGGAGAAGAGCAAGTTTAGAATCATTTGTTTGTGCATTTGGAGAACATATTACCGTATGAGAATATTTGAAAGTTGAGCATGCTAAGTTTGGACATTCTAATGTACTGAGGTCAAGCAGTTTGTAGTGACAATCTGAGGATTTAATAAACCTGAGTGTATGGTATTTGAAAGAAGGGGCTAGAAAACGAAATCTGCCAAAGGGAATTTCATAAGCTCTCTAAATGGGACCAGAGAGACAATGAAGAAGCCAAGGAGGGCAGAGAAAAAGCAGCAAGAGTTGCAGGAGGATGCTGAGGGTAATAAGAAACAAGGTCTCAGGGCGCCAGAAAGACTTAAAGAAGCTGCAGGATTTAACAGACTTGCTTGTGGGTGGAGTCAAGGAAACAGGGAGAATTCCAATAGGACAGGAATAAATGTCTTAGTAACTAGAGACTTGCCCATATGGTGGTCCACTTGGAGGGTATATCAGGCTCCAGGAGCCAGAGAGAGGGCACTTACCAAGCAGACAAAAGACAAATGATTAGAGAAGGTAGAGAAGAGAAGTAGCTGAAGAAGCAGACTCTAGAATCTGGAAACAAATATGGTGGGTGGCAGAAAACAGCAGGAATAAATAATCCATACATACATTCGGAAAGTCAAAAAGCAGCTTGGGTCAGATCAGATCAAAAGTTTGGTTTGGAGTGCACTAATCTTTTAGCCGGTTGAAAGCCTTGGTTCCTTTGTTAATTAGTGGTTCAGAATTGGAAGGATCTTTGAAGCTTATGAAAAGGCTTGATAGTTGACGTAAGGAGAGGCTCATATAAGGAGCCACAGACCACCTCATATAGGGGGAGAGCAAGAAGATAGAAAGAGGTGATCCAAGAGCTCAAGCAATCAGCCATTCCTAAGAAGGGTACAATTGTGTCCTTGGTGGTGGTGACTGTAAATGACTAGATTAAGTGTTTTCTGTTTAGGGTAATGGTCTTGTGTGTTGGAGTAACAGTTGGTCCTAACTAAGTAATCTGAAGGGTAGACAGCTGCACATTAGAGAGTGAGACTATCCCTGTCTAGACAGGAAGTTTAGTAGAGTAGAGGTGTCACCTTAGCTAATTTGTAGGGTCATTGCTACAGAGAAGATATCGACACATTTTATAAGATTAGATTGAGCAAGAGACAAAAAAAGTAAGTCAGAGGCCAAAGCCTGACAGAATAGATGTGTGCTGTCTCAGAACACCTGTTGTAGGATGGTCCAGATGAGTTGATTACTAGGGTAGGTATTCAGGTCAGTACAAGTTAAGACAATGTGCCTGGGTATTGAAAGGAATAGGGGTGGGGGAAGCATCTTTGAGGTATAGAACACAAAAATGAGAAACTTCGGAGGTGATAGTAGAAACAAGAATATCAGGGTTGTGTACCACATTATGGAGATGAACCACTACAGAGATAATAAATTGAAGATCGTGAGTTAACTAGTAGGTTCATTAGGCTTTGTTGTTGTTGCTTTGATTTTATTTTTCAATTGTAAGTATGGGAATGCTAATGGGAGAGAGAAGACATGAGGCACACAAGGCCTTTACTTAAATTCAGAAATAATAGTCTTATGTCCCCTAGGACTTTAAATAGCGTATGGGTATTGAGCCTGGGTGGTGTAATTGGTCGGGTTTTGTAATTGGATTGAAAGGATCAAATTTTTTGCAAGGTCCAACTAATTGCCCCTTTTCCCAGGGCTTGAGCCTAATGGGAGTCACAAGAGTAACATAGCCCTCACAGGCGTCAACCAACCTCCATTAGAGTCACATAACAGGATGCCCTAAATCCTACAAAAGGCCCACAATAGATAAACTAGGGCCAATTAGCTACCAAATATGACCATGTATGACCAAAGAGCCCAAGAGCATAGCTCTGAATGTCTGGGCACCTGACCTAGACTAATCAGCTTTTGCCTCCTGAAACTGTCCCTTCAGTACCCCAATCAGAATAGATACTAGCTCACCACCCCTAGAAATGCCTAAGCCCCTTGAAAATCCCAAGTGCTTTTGTCTTGGGGTCATCATTTGTATGAATGGTCAATGCTCTTTGTTTTTATATGCTATTTGAATCTGAGGTCTTCCTTCAATGGATGACAAGGAGTTTTTCTTTGGCTGTAGAGCAGTTTGGATTGTACCATACTAGGGGAGGACATTAAAGGTAAAGGTGTTCGAAGAGAAGGTAACCAAGTTTTACCAGAGACTGTCTCTTATTCCCTTTATTAAAGTATCCACATGGAGACTGAGTTGCCTATAGGCTACATCTGGGCAGGGAGTCTAGGTCCTCTGTATGCATGGTCCTTGGTGGGGTGACCTAGCCAACCCACAGGGGAAGGCGATCCAGGCAGTCCTGATGGAACCTCATAGGCTAGGGTCAGATAGTAGGGGAGGCCTTCCCTTATCAGTGAACTAGGAGGGAGGAGGTATAGGGGAGGGACAGAAGGTGGAACTGAGAGGAAATGAAGGAGGGAGCTACAAATGAGATACAAAGTGAATAAACCATAAAACAAATAATAATAATAATATGAAGAAAGGCAGAGAAAAAAGGAGAAAGGTGTGTGGAGTTGTGAGGTTTGGAGAAAAAGAAGCAGAAAGGCTAGCAAAGCTGGAGTCAAGTACATTGGGAGAGTAGGGGAAATAGAGGCTCCCACTTTGGCTAAGAGGTCTTTTCCCAGAAAGGGGAAGGGATAGCTTGGTACTATTAGCAAGGCTGGGAAAAATGGGATACCCATAAAAACACAATATTGACAATTGGGCCGCAAGAAGGGGAAGTGAGTCCCCCAAACTCCATCAGACCTGAGTAAGTGGTCACAGTATCCACAAGGAAAGAGGTGGGTTGTGCTGATACTGTGATGACTACCTTCTTGTTGGTGATGGCAGGGTTCAGGCCAAGGAAGCCTAGTCTCCATCAGTCTTCTGTGCCCAGAAATAAGAGGTTGGCTACAGAGTGATCTTCTGGTTCTGATGTTCCCACTCCATGAGGGGACGAACAAGAGCCTGTCTCTTTTGATGAAATCATGGACATTGTTGAGGTACTTTGTGAAGGCTTTGGGCAGGCACAGGCTCGGTGGCCTGCCAGAATGCATTGAAACCAGGGACCCAGAGGTTCTCAGGCTTTAGGAAGTGAGGGAGCATGGGCAGTTGCTATGGCCAGAAGATGGTACACCTTGAAGAGTCTTTCAGGTCAGGTGCCAAGAGGAGAGACTAGAGGTTTTAAAGGTGAAATGTGCATACGGATGTCACCCATCCAACAGATGGGGATGAGGGAGAAAAAAAAAGTCACATCAGCCTGTAGTCAAGGGCACGCACGGAACTCAGGGAGGACCTGAACAGAAATAAGATGTTTAGTGGGTCAACACTCATTGACTGGGGGTCCGCACTAACAACTTGAGGACAATCAGCACTGGTGCCAGGGCTTTCAAATTAGGCCCAAAGGCTTAGCATAAAGCCATGATAAACTGAGCTCAAGAATGAGGTACCTTGTTCTGTAGTTGAATATCTATCAGATATATACCCGGGAGTGGTATAGCTGGGGATTGAGGTAGCACTATTCCCAGTTTTCTGAAGGTGCCAAATTGATTCCCAAAGTTTACATTCCTACCAGCAATGGAGGAGGGTTCCCCTTTCTCCACATCTTCTCCAGCATGTCTTGTCACTTGAGTTTTTAATCTTAACTATTCTGATGGGTGTGAGATGAAATCTCAGAGTCATTTTGATTTGTACTTCCCTGGTGACTAAGGACATTCATCATTTCATTAAGTATTTCTCTGCCATTCAGTATTCCTCTGTTGAGAATTCTCTGTTTAGCTTCTTACCTCATTTTTAATTGAATTATTTGGTTGGTTGGTGTTTAATTTCTTGAATATATATAAATATATATGTATATATATATGTGTGTGTGTGCGTGTCTCTGTGTGCGTGTCTCTGTGTGTGTGCCTGTGTGTATGTATATAAATTCTGGATATTAGGCCTCTGTCAGAGGTAGGGTTGGTGAAGTTATTTTTCCAGAATGTAGGCTGTCATTTTGTTCTGTTGACCATGTCCTTTGCTTTACAGAAGCTTTTCAGTTTCATGAGGTCCCATTTATTGAATGTTGATCTTAGAACCTGAGCACTTAGTCAGCCCACATAGAAAGAGGATCCAAGCAGTCCTAATGAGACCTGATAGGCTAGGGTAGCGAAGTGGGGGAGAAGGACTTCCCCTATCAGTGGAATAAGGGAGGGGAGAGGTATAAGGGAAGAAGAGGGAGAGAGGGTAGGTCACGGAGGAGATGAGGGAGGGACTACAAATGATATACCAAGTGAATAAATTATAGAAGGGGAGGAGGTCCTCCCCTGTTGGTGGACTTGGAGGGGGCGGGGAGGAGGGAGATGAGGGAGGGAGTGGGAGGGTAGGAGGGAATGAGGGAGGGGGCTACGCCTGGGATTCAAAGTACCTAACCTGTGATTGATATAAAAATAAATAAATTTTAAAAATCTAAAAAATATATAATAATAATTTAAAAATGAAAAAGAAATCAGATAACATCCACAGGAAAGGGCTCACATAGTATTATGAAAGCCACAAGGACATAGAGAAGCTATGGGATTTCAGGCAGGTATGATGGGTAGAGGGGATGAAATGGAAATGGTGGGGGAATGGTTTCAATATGTCCCAGTAGGAACTAAGGAAGCTGCAGGATTGCAGCTATGAGGGTAGTGTAGATGGAGTCAGTGAAAAGGGCCAACCTTAGCATTAAAAACTATGGCATGACATACCTCCACTTCTACTACCACACAGGTGCCTGGCTCTTAATGGTCACTTCCTCAGTCTCAGGAAAGTGCTTATATTTACTGCAGGGAAACTTAATTACTGCTGGTAGATGTGAATCCGTGCATGGTTACAAAGTACAGAATTTTAAATGATCTAAGGACAATAATTAAATAATACATTTGTAAGAGGGCAATGACTGTAATTTGTTTTATTGAAGAGTTACTAGAAGATCAAACTTCTATAAACATTTCATTGGCTACCTTATGGGAAGTACCATTACCAGAGCCATGACTCAGTATAGAGTCTCCATCACAGTGCTTTCAAGTTTGTTATGAAGCACAACCTCCTGCTGCACTACTTTTAAATCACTTATCCCATGGATTCCCATCCACAAGCAGTAAATGGGATTAGTGCTACCTCAAGACCCAACTAAAAAATAGGGTAAAGAGCTAATCAGAGAATTCTCAATAGGGGAATATTGAATGGCAGAGAAACACTTAAAGAAATATTTAAAAATCCTTAGTCATCAGGGAGATGGAAATCAAAACAACCCTGATATTTCACCTTACATCCATCAGAATGGCTAAGATAAAAATTTCAAGTGATAACACATGCTGGAGAGGATGTGGAGAAAAAGGAACCCTCCTCCATTGCTGGTGGGAATGTAAACTGGTTCAACCACTTTGGAAATCAATCTGGTGTTTTATCAGACAATTTGGAATAGTGATTCCTCAAGATCCAGCTATATCACACCTAGGCAGGTATCCAAAATACGCTCAAATACAGAAAAAGGGCATTTGCTCAAACATGTTTGTAGCATCTTTATTCATAACAGCCAGAATCTGGAAACAACCACAATGGAGGAATGGATACGAAAACTGTGGTACTTTTACACAATGAAATACTACTCAGCAATTAAAAACAAGGAAATCATGAAATTTGCAGGCAAATGGTGGGAACTAGAAAAGATTATCCTGAGTGAGGCACCCCAGAAGCAGAAAGACACACATGATATATACTCACTTATAGGTGAATATTATACATATAATATAGGATAAACATCTAAAATCTGTACACCTAAAGAAGCTAAGCAAGAAGGAGGACCCTGAGCAAGATGATCAATCCTCACGCAGAAAGGCAAAGCAGACAGAGGCAGGAAGAAGCAACAGGACAGGAGCCTACCACAGTGGGCCATTGAAAGACTGTACCCAGCAAGGTATGCAGGGAGATGCTGAGAATCATAGCCAAACTTTGGGCAGAGTGCAGGGAATCTTATGAAAGAAGGGGGAGATAGACAGACATGGAGGGGATAGGAGCTCCATAAGGAAAGCAACAGGGGTCTTTTCTGAGACTGATACTCCAAACAAGGACCATGCATGGAGAGAACTGAGAACCCCTGCACAGATAGAGCCCATGGCATCTCAGTCTCCAAGTGGGAATACTAGTAAGGGGAATAGGGACCGTCTCTGACATGAACTCATGGGCTGGATCTTTGATTACCTCCTCCTGAGGTAGAGGCAGCCACAGAGGAAGACAATGCAGCCAGTCCTGATGAGACCTGATAGGCTAGGGTCAGATGAAAGGGGAGAAAGACCTATCTTATCGGTGGACTTGAAGAGTGTCATGGGAGAAGATGAGGGAGAGGGTGGGATTGGGAGGGAATGAGAGAGGAGGCTACAGCTGGAATACAAAATGAATAAACTGTAATTAATATTAAAAAATTGAAAAATTTTTAAGTGAGGATCGATCATATTACCCCAGGTCCTCTTGTTTATCTTCTTAAGGTGCACACATTTTAGTATGTTTATCCTATCTTATAGGATTATATAAGTGACTATATACCATGTGTGTCTTTCTGCTCCTGGAATACCTTACTCAGGATGACCTTTTCTAGATCCTGCCATTTGCCTGCAAATTTCATGATTTCCTTGTTTTTAATTGCTAAGTAGTATTCCATTGCGTAAAAGTACTTTGGACATGGTAAGTAGAACAGGACAGGAGCCTATTGCAGAGGGCCTCTGAAAGACTCTACCTATCAGTGTATCAAAGCAGATGCTGAGACTCATAACCAAACGTTCAGTAGAATGCTGGGAATCATATGATAAAAAGGTGGAGTTAATTTGACTGGGAAAGGACAAGAACTCCACTATTATAAAATATATCAGGACACAGAGTCCTCTATGAGACTGTTTCTCCAACCAATGACAATGTATGGATATAACCTAGAACCCCTGCTTGGATGTAGCCCATGGTAGCTCAGTATCCAAGTGGATTTCAATAGTAAGGGGAACAGGAACTCAATGACTGGCTTCTCTACCTCCCCCTACCCCCAGAGGGAGTAACAGCCTTGCTAGGCCATAGAGGAGGACACTGCATTCAGTCCTGAAGATACCCGATAAGCTAGGGTTAGATAGAAGGGGAGCAGGACCTCCCCTATCGGGGGACTTGGAAAGGAACAGGGAGGAGATGAGGGAGGGAGAGGGCTTCAGCTGTGATACAAAGTGAATAACCTGTGATTAATATTAAAAATAAAAATTAATATTAAAAAAAATTAAAGACCCAGCTATACCACTCATGGTCATCAACTATACTGCAAGGACATTTGCTCAACTATGTTCATAGCAGCTTTATTCATAACATCCAGAATCTGGAAACAACATAGATAACCCTCAATCAAAGAATAGAAACAGAAATTTCGGTACATTTATACAATGAAATACTACTCAGCAATTAACAAAGCTAAGTGGATAGAACTAGAAAAGGTTATGCTGAGGGAGGTAACACAGAAGCAGAAAGACATACATAGTATGTACTCACATATAAGAGGATATTAGCCATATCATATAGGATAAATTGCTGGAGCTCCCAGCAGAGTCGAACAATACCTGAGTGGGGAGTAAGGATTTTAAATAATTACAACAAATCACTACACATGGGATGGCTTGAGAGGGCGGCCAGTATGACTGAAGCAGCGTGGGTTTACTCCAGGGTTCATTTTTTATAGGTAAAGGAAAAACAGGTATTATCAATTCAAAAAGAAATGGTTCGTGGAAACATCCAACTTCCTTTTCAAAAACTACCTCAATATAGCAGATATAGTCCATTTCTGTAACTAATTCCCTAAAGTAGTTTTGGTCCAAGGTCATACAGACCAGTTTAAGGAATCTGGAACAAGCTTCTAAGGAATTGCGTGTCACCTCCTCTCCTCTCTGCCAAGGTGAAGGCCAAGTTGAAAGCAGTCTTTCCCCTGAGATCGAAATATCAAAGCAAGCTGGCAAACCAACAGCTTCCAACAATAGATGAACTAAAATCTACAGACCTTAAGAAGCTAAAAAAGGATGATGCTAAGGAAGATGCCTAATTCTCATTCAGAGGGAAAACAGGAGAGACCCTATTGTTGAAGTCATCACATACCTTGGTTTGATAACATAAATAAACCTGAAACACCTGGAAATTTCTTCCCTTTTATAGTGTCATAGTATGCTATGCAGATTGCCTTTGAGTAAAAGCAACAAATCATGTGGCCTATTACCTATTCTACCAACATGTCAGAAAACATGTGGCTACTTGTAATATCATGATAGCACTGTTATGGGGTAACACAGTCCTTGACTGCATTTGAGGCCCATTTCACAAGGAGGACTCTGTATCTGGTGTTCTATGCTGGCTCAAAACCCAAGGTTAAGAAAGACACAAGCCCAGGGCAGGGTATGCAAAACTCTGTTGATTAGCTAAATTGACACAAAGTTGGGTTAGTTTACAAACATGTATGTTAATGTCCAGGATTATGGACATAGGATATAACAATAGAAGGAAGAATACATGAAAAGGGGAATATGATTTTCAGGAGGGTGGACACCATGGAGGTTAATAGAGGTGAAAATAAAGTACATGATGTGTTTGTACAGAAATATCAGCATTCTGCCTCCTTGTTTGTACGACACAAATTATGCCTTGAAAAAAGAGTGGAAAATATCAGCAGGTATCTGCTTCTTCAAGGAGCATTTATTGCCTTATCACATTTTTTTAAATGAAGTAATTCATTAACGTGTTATTTTCAAACAATTCATAATGGGAGTCTTTTCCCCTAGGTCTGTCTCCTCTGGGCTTTATCACAGTTGAGTAAGCAGATATAAAAACTTTATCAATATTCACAGAAAATTCAAACCTTTATTTTCTGTTCTTTGGGTATGATAAAACATCAGAAAATTTGAGAAAATTTTGAGTCTAAAACCTAGCATTTTAAATTCAACAATGCTTTTTTATACTAAGTAATTTTACTACCTTGCAATCATTGGTAAAGGAGACAACTTCCTGAACAGAACACAAACAGTACAGGCTTTATGATCAATAATCAATGTGGGAAACTAAAAAGCTTCTGTAAAGCAAAGGACACTGTCATCAGAACAAAAAGACAGCCTACAGATTGGGAAAGGATCTTCAATCCTATATCTGACAGATGGCTAATATCCAGAATATATGAAGAACTCAAGAATTTTAAAAAGCACCAAATCAAGTAAACCAATTAAAAAATGGGGTACTGAGCTAAACAGAGATTTCTCTGTAGAGGAATACAGAATGGCAGAGAAACACTTAAAGAAATATTAAAAGTCCTTAGTCATCAGGGAAACGCAAATCAAAATAACCCTGAGATTTCTCCTTACACACATCAGAATAGGTAAGATCACAGATGCTGGAGAGGATGTGGAGAAAGGGGAATGCTCCTCCACTGCTGGTGGGAGTGCAAACTGGTTCAATCACTTTGGAAATCAATCTGTCCCTTTCTCTGACAATTTGGAATAGTGCTTCCTCAAGATACAGCTGTACCACTGCTAGGCATATATCCAAAATATATTCAAGTACACAGCAAGGACATTTGTTCAACCATGTTGGTAGCAGCTTTATTAGTAATAGCCAGAACCTGGAAACAACCCAGGTGTCCCTCAACGGAGGAATGGATACAGAAATTGTGATACATTTACACAATGGAATACTACTCAGCAATTAAAAACAAGAAAATCATGAAATTTACAGACAAGTGGTGGGAACTAGAAAAGATCATCATGAGTGAGGTATCCCAGAAATAGAAAGACACACATGGTATATACTCACTTATAAGTGGATACTAGACATATAATATAGGATAAACCTACAAAAATCTGTATATCTAAAGAAACTGAGGTAGAAGGAGGACCCTGGGTAAGATGATCAATCCTAAGTCAGAAAGACAAAAGGGACAGATAATGGAAGAAGAAAACAGGAAACAGGACAGGAGTCTACCACAGAGGGCCTCTGAAAGACTTCACCCAGCAGATGTTGAGACTCATAACCAAACTTTGGGCAGAGTGCAGGGAATCTTAGGAAAGAAGGGGGAGATAGTAAGACCTGGAGAGGACAGGAACTCCACAAGGATAGCAACAAGACCAAAATATCTGGGCACAGGTGTCTTTTCTGAGACTGATACTCCAACCAATAACCATTTTGGGATATAACTTTGAATGCTTGTTCAGATGTAGCCCATGGCAGCTCAGTCTCCAAGTGGGTACCATAGTAAGGGGAACAAGGACTTTCCTGGACATGAACTCAGAGACTAGCTCTTTGACTGCTTCCCCTGGATGGAGGAGCAGCCTTGTGAGGCCACAGAGGTGGACAATGAAGCTAGTATGATGAGACTGAATAAGCTAGGGTCAGGTGGAAGGGGAAAAGGACCTCCCCTATCTGTGGATTTGTAGAGGGGCATAGGAGGAGATGATGGAGGGATGGTGGGGTTGAGAGGGGAGGAGGGAGGAGGCTACAGCTGGGATACAAACTGAATAAACTGTTATTAATATGTAAAATAAAAATTTAATTACAAAATTCCTGCATGCCATAGTTGGGGTAAGACTTCCTCTGACCTTGTCCCCTAAGGCTTTTGAACTTGCTAAGGAGCTTCAGTTCATGAATAAACCTGCCATTTTTATACTTTTAATCTGGCTTGGATTGACTTATTTTGTTGGTAGAGATAACCCATCAACCACCATCATATTCTTTAAAGAAAGACACTTGGAGGGGTGGACATGGTGGCATATACTGGTGGTCAAGGCTATTCTGGGCTGTACAGTGAGATGGAATCTTACATCTACACTGCCAAAAGTACAATTCTAGCTATATATTGTTAACAATTAAATAATTTGTGTTCTAAAATGTTTCAAAGAATATAAGCCATGTATAATATATTAGATAATCAATTTATATCAGTAAATTCTATGATTTATGTTTTAAAGATTTCATTTTTGTGCATTATTTTTCTCATAAAGCATTCTCTTATATTATTAATGAGTACCAATATTATTTGGCCACTTTTATAAACATTTTAATAAATTTTCCTATACAATTTCTGACAGATTTAGAATTACGATTAGTACAATTACTTATATATGCAAAAGAACACAACAGGTTCTGTCATAGGTGACTTTTTACCTATACCATTTTTATTTTATTGTAGTTTAAAATAAAAATACCTAATAGAATTCAGCTGTAGATCGTGTAGTTGACATAGGCTTTAAGATAGAGTATATTGACTTTGCCTACTCCTTCCATTATTTCAAGGTTTTAGAGAATGGAGTGTTACCCTTAGGGTACCTTCTTAGGCTTCCGATCCTTCTTTGATAGAAGGAGATTATCAGAAATAATCTTGAAACTTCCTGCTTCTGTTTTAGCATTTGACTGCCATCTGAAAACCACCTAGTGCTGTTGTTCTTCTTTACAAACCAGTCTTTACCCGCTTGTTACTTTTTTTAAATTTTATTTTACTGTAGACCTGAATGATTAACAACCATCAAGCAGAATAAACACTCTAAGAAATCAGCACATTATTTTGGGGGAACCCTGCTGGTAACATCACAGTCCTTCATGACTGGAAAGCCTGAGCTCAGTGGAAAATGGAAGACTCTCTTTGTCAACAGGGCTCCAGTTTCTCAGCCTGGGGAGCCCAAATCTGCACCTTCTACCTGAGGAATGTCACATAGACCTTAGCAAACTAATAAGTATAACTTCCCTCCCCCAAGATAGAACCTGCTCAGCAAACACCTAGGATTTCTGGAATGCCTCTCCATTTTCATCCCAGTACCATAAGCCCTCAACCAATGATGCATACTCACCCGAGGAACCTACACCCAGTCCTCAAAGTTCTACATAACCCTTGTTCACACCAATGAAGCTGAACTGCCTTGCTGAAGCTTATGCCAGATGTACTTTCAGCTATCCAACTATGCCCCCCCATAAAAGTAAGAATATTACTAGATTATATATAACATATTTTACTTGTATCTACATGTAATATAGATATTGTGATAAATATGTATTTATGTACATATATATTGAGATCAAGAGAGAGAGAGATACAGTTATAATTAAAAAGGCCATGAATTTGAAAGATGGTTTAGTGGGAAGGTGCGTAGAACAGCATGGAAAAAGAAAGGGGAGTATCAAATGATGTAATTATATTATACTAACAAAAAAGGGATACCATGACTTAAGACACTGGGTAAAACAAGAAGCCTGTATGCATCTGAGGTAGGTTCTGCACATGTATGTTATGGTTGTGAGTCTTGGTATTCTTGTGGGTCTCCTAACAGTGGGGTGGGGACTGTCTTTGACTCTTTTGCTGCTTTTCATACCCCTTTACTCTTACTAGATTACTTCATCCAGCCTTGATATCAGGGATGTGCCTAGTCTTACTGTAACTTGTTGTGGCATCTTTAGTTTGTAGTCCAGGGAGGACTTCTCTTGTCCAAAGGGAAACAAAGTAGACCTGGGGAAGAGGGAAAGTAGTGGGGAAAGGGAATGGAAAGAATGGATGGAGAAAAAACTGTCGTCAGGATGTAATATATGAGAAAAGAATTAAAAAAATAAAAATAAAGAAGATATTGCATAAATTCCATACCCTTCATGTCATTCTGTGAGTGGCATATTAAAATTTAAAGTACCCTAATGTCATTATGTCCTGATCTTCTTCTTATAGTCATGTGATATATATGAATATGTGAATGCATCCATTCCTCTCTTAGTATGAATGTGTGTGGGATTTCATATAAATGCACAAAGACACAGTTCACTTCATTTATAGCAAAACTACTGTAGACTATTTACAGTAGTATGTAGTTTGATGATATTTTTCAATTTCCTTTTTGAGATTTCAACAAGGAAAACAACACCGAAGGGCTTCAGAGCAATGCTGACATGGCGATCACTTCTTTCTACCTGTTTTAGCAGCACACTGCTTTACTCCCATGGGATTCCCCATGACTGATTTCTCTGATTTAAGATTCCTGCCTGCACAACCCCATGTACTATTTTCTGAGTGTGTTGCTGTCCTTGGATGTCTGTTATTCCTCTGTTACCACTCCACAAATGATAGTTGACTTTATATCAAAGAAGAAAGTCATTGTGTTCATTGGTCGTGCTGTACAGAAGCTCCTGGCTGTTACTTTTGGTACAACAGAATGTTTTCTTTTGGCGGCAGTGGCTTATGACTGCTATTTGACCATTCACAATCCACTTCTGCATGTAGCCAGAGCCTATGTGCCACTCATCATTGCTTCCTATCCTGGTGGAATTTTACACTATCATGATTACCTTTGTGTCCTACAGCTTCATTCTGTCTGCTTCTGAGGACAAATGTTATGCCTGATTCGCCAGACCTGAAAAGACCACCAGGAGTCAAGTCTGTTGGAAAACACATAAGGATTTTTAAAATTATTTTTTAATTTTCTTATATGAATTACAATTTATTTGCTTTGTATCCCAGCTGTAGCTCTCTCCCTCATTCCCTCCTAAACCCTCCCTTCCTCCCTCAACTCCTCCCTGCCTCTCTCTAAGTTCACTGATAGGAGGGGTCCTCTTCCACTTACATCTGACCCTGGTTTATCAGGTCTGATCAGGACTGTTTGCATTGTCTTCCCCTGTGGCCTAGCAAAGTTGTTCCTCCCTCATAGGGGGAGAGGTGGGAGGTCAAAGAGCCAGCCACTGAGTTCATGTCAGAGACAGTCCCTATTCCCATTACTAAGGTACCCACTTGGATACTGAACTGCCATGGGAAATGTCTGAGCAGAGGTTCTAGGTTATTTTATTACAAACTATACCTTGGGCTCCAACCCTCACCATCACCAGAGCAAAGAACTTCATGCTCAGGTTTGGTGGTTGATTTAAAGATGCTGCCTGGCAAGCATCTATTCGTTGAAACACAAAATGGGATGTTGCATTTTGAATTAATTGGCTATAGGAAGGCCCCAAAACCATGAATGGCCTGGCTTTCTTTGTTTGGATGTCCTAGGAGAGGGGGCAATCTGGGCCTGTTTCCTAGCAAACTGTATCGACTCTGCTGCAAAACGCATGAGGATCTTTTTGTTTAGTTTTGGGTTTTTTTGTATGCTGTTTTGTTGTATGCTACAGCCAGTGTTTATAAAATAGTTAAACATTGTGAAACAGAAATCCATGAAAACTCAGAGAGGTAGATGTTAATGACCAACAAGTAGAAGACTGTAGTATATCATGGCACATGCACTAGAGAAGCTTTTGTATAGACTTCTAATTTAGTTGCCTTGAATATTCACTGGTTCCTGAAACGTGTTTTGCTAAACCTCTGAATGTATGGCTACAAAAAGGAGCAGACTTTCTGCGGTCTGAAAGGATTTCTACTTGAAGACACTCCAGTCAGCAGAGGGTTGTACTGAGCATTCTGCAGGCAGAACTGTTTGTTTCAAGTCTGCAGCTGCCTGGGAAACATTCCTGCAGCTGAGCCCGGCCTCCAGCCAGAGCTGCTGAACCACGTTCTTCATGGCAGCGACACTAGAAGAACCCAACAGGGCGCTGGGGACAGCTGTGCGGACTTGTCAGTCCCAACAAGAGGCGGCAGGTCGCGGGACTGCCAGGATCTTTTTAGTACAAGCTCGAGCCCGCTTTGCAGCGTTCACCCTGGTTGAAGGAGAGAGGTGCTGCAGTCTAGGGAAACAAGGTTTTTTTAAGGACAAAAAAAAAAAAAATACCCCAAACAAACAAACAAACAAACAAACAAAAAAACCAGGGATTTACATGCCTTGGCTTTACATGATTGATTAAGGGAAATCGGCTTTTGAAATGACTGGTTTATGTTAGGCACCGAGTCCATAAACGGTCCAGACCTGGCTATTTGGGTGGGTTGCCAGGAGATGGTATCTCTTTAAGTGGTTCCTGCATCTGGGCCAGATTCCTAGCAAGTGTTTCTCTAGAGGGCAGGAAAAGAATGCAGTAAGGCTGGTTCTTTGCCCCAGTTCGCTGGACATGTTGCCACCTGGCTGGCCTTCACTCAGGCTTGTGTTCCAAACCCCAAATTAATACCCCCCCCCAAAAAAACAAATTTCAATTCTTTGCCCTCTGAGGCAGGAAAAGAATCAGTAAGGCTGGTTCCTCCCCACAGGTGCCTAGACATGTCTCCACCTGGCTGGCCGTTGTTCAGGTTTGTGCTTTAAACTTTAGTTCAATAACCGAAAAGATTATTTTTTAATTCTTTGGTTTCTCATAAACTCTGTTGAATTTAAGGAAAAGTCTTTTTCACAAATGGCTGTCATTCAACTGGAGTGTCTTCCTTTCATGGTACCGTCCTTTTCATGTATGTGAGACCAAGTTCCAGCTATGCCTTGGAGCATGACATGGTCATGTTGATATTTTACAGCATTGTAATTCCAATGCTAAATCCTCTCATTTACAGCTTGAGGAACACAGATGCAAAAGAAGCAATGAGAAAAGTATTTGGTTAAAGACTAATTTATGGATAAAACAACATTTTCTATAAATCTTATGTGAAAAATAAAAATTGTATTCTGTGAGTAAATATGAAGCTTTATGTTGAAATTTTCCCTTTTAATTCATCAATATATTTTGATGCTCAGTAGACATATTAAATTGCAGGTGAGAGGACCAGGCCCGACCCCCTCCCCCAAAACTTATCAGTCCCAGGAACTTGGCCATAGGTCAGCAATTCCAGGAGTAAGAAAACAGTAAAATTCCCTCCCCAAGGAATAGCCTGGAGGTATCCACAAGAATGCAACCATATTATATTAGGGTGGGGAATCTGTGCTGGGAAGCCCACCAAACTGACATTCCAGAGGTCTATAGATAGCTCACTCAATGTCAGTTATGTCAGTTAGCCAATCATTCTGTAACAAGCTTGCCTTTACTGAATGGCATTCAATCATGTGACTGCTAAGCTGGGAATTCTGGGTTCTTGCTCAACCCCCTCAAAACACCCTGCCACGTAGCTGCTCAGGGCTCTCCTCTGTATCCACTGCCTTGGTGATGGTGGAGAGACTGAGTTTAAGCGCGAATAAAGCTCATTGATCTTGCATACATTGTCTGGCTCCTGGTAATCTTTGGGGACCTTAAGATCTGGGCACAACAAAGGCATTGGTTAATGCCTCCCCTGTCTCATTATTTAATATAGAAATACAATGTCAGTTTCTTTTTAATGTTCATAATCATATGTTTATATCTATATTTTATATGGTGGCTAGTACTACCTAATATATACTACATATATTACATATATGTGTTTGTGTACATATGCTTTGATATATTTATGTACACATATTTAGATAATCTTTAACATAATTTTACCTTGATTTATTTTTTAAAAACTATGTTAAATTATCTCATATTTATAATTTAAAAAATTTTATTGCTATATAACAAAGGCTAAATAAAAAATTATTTTCCTTTTCAGTTTGTTTAAGCAGTCTGGTTGGCTAGACTTTGTGAATGTTACTAGAGACACAGAATCCCTGGTTTAGCATAAAGATTTATTGTCAGTGTGGTGGGTAC
The DNA here is from genome assembly GCA_028658305.1 of Pachyuromys duprasi. Classification (NCBI taxonomy): domain Eukaryota; kingdom Metazoa; phylum Chordata; class Mammalia; order Rodentia; family Muridae; genus Pachyuromys; species Pachyuromys duprasi. Next base: position 59,724,591 of record CM053752.1, read on the forward strand.
TTGTCCTGGATGGAACTCAGGAATATTAATCAGCCAAAGACAAAGTTCTGTGACGGACAAAATGCCTCATTATGGAAGAGTGGAAGCTCTAGTAAAGACAGAGCTCTAGTAGAGGAAGAGCAGAGACTCTGGCAAGGATTCTATTACCGGTTAAAATAAAGCCCAAACAGAATGAGAGCAAAAACTTTGAAAACAGATGTGGGATACAGTGGCACACCTGTTGGGTGATCTAACCTGTCTTATATTTCAGGTACTCAAAATTCAGCACCCCTTAATGGGTAATTTGTCAGGAGGAAGAATAGAGGAAATTTGGAAGAATGCAATATTGATTGTCATTTCAGGCACAGCTGGAGTCTTTATTCAATTTGCATTTATTAAAACACTTGCTTACATATGTAAACAAAGATGAAATTTTGCATATAGTTTTGTGTTAAGAAGAATAAAACTTACTGATCACTCAGTTGTTAAGTCAACTTGTGGCTCTTACAAAGGACTAGAGATTGCTTTCCATCATTCTTATCAGTCTGCTTGAAATTTTCTGTAATTCCAACTCCTGCTGCTGAGTCAATATTTCTTCCTTTCTTACCCTCTCTAAACTTTCCCATATTCCAGTCCTTGCTGTCTTTCCAATTTATGCCCCCTTTCTTTTTAATTACTTCTGTTACATGCGTATATGTATACATACACATATAGTCTTAAACACAACCTACTTAGTATGTATAATGTTACTTTCCTCTATGTTTCCAATGTAGTCCTTACCATTCATCAAGAAAATGTCTCCTTGCAAAAAGATACCATTATAGAAAACTGTAGTCAATGAAACTGAACAATTTTGGTATGCGGACCCATCTAGGGCCAGTACCCACCACACTGACCACAAAACTTAGCACTAAATCAGACATTCTTGATTTCTGAAAATTATGTGAATCAAGGAAAGCTAGGAGCTCAACTTTGGTCTCCACTGTGGCTTTGCTCACAGTTTCAAAAGAATGTTTTTTTTTTCCCATGATTCACTAGATTCTGTTTTTTATGGTGACTCAGTCATGCAAATCTGAAGACTTTATTACTTTTCTGATAATCTTAAAATTATCAACCTTTATACATGATATTATTTTCAGTAATAATCAAATTAAAAATTCTAGTTTATAATACCATTTGGTAAAATACAACTTGAATAGCAACACATGATCTGAAAACTGCATTTGTGATTTAAAAATTCTTAGAGAAAATTTTGTGTAGCATATGGCAAGCGATCTGGAATCTCTTACATTTGAGTTATCTTCTGTAAATATTTTAATTTCCTCAGAAATTAAGGGAGATGAAATGAGAGCTGTACCCAAGCTTAATTAATACATGGCTTAGGCTGGGCACAGCAAGTTTCTAACTATCCCTAGGCATAGGCCAGGAATCTTCTTGCTTCTGTACAACCTAGTTCTCTGAAATCCCAGACTTTGAAGGCTTCAGATTCCAGTCTCAGTCAGCTAACCTAGGCCAAGAATATTTTCAGCTTCTGAGACTTACTGCTGAATAAGCTCACCCTTTCCAGTTATTTCTGAACTCTGGCTATCTCGTTCAACTCAGCCATTCTGGCTCAAAACTTCTCTCCAAGCTGATTGATTCAAACTGGCTTCTCTCCACGTCTCACTAAATTGCTCTGCTCGGAAAATCTGCCTCTACTAGGTAGAGCCTTTCAGAGGCCCTCTGTGGTAGGCTCTTGTCCTGCTACATGTTTTCTCCTACATCCAATGTCCATCCCATTTGTCTTTCTAAGTGGGCACTGAGGAAAGGAGCTCCACAAGAACCAAATATATCAGGGCACAGGGGTCTTTTCTGAGACTGATACTCCAACCAAGGACCATGTACGGATATAACCTAGAACCCCTGCTCGGATGTAGCAAATGGTAGCTCAGTCTCCAAGTGGGTACCCTAGTAAGGGGAACAGGGACTATTTCGGACATGAACTCAATGGCTAGCTCTTCAACCCTCCTCCTTCCCCCCACTCCCCCTGAGGGAGGAGCAGCCTTGCTAGGCCACAGAAGAAAACATTGCAGCCAGACCTGAAGAGACCTGATAAGCTAGGGTTAGATGGAAGGGGAGGAGGCCCTCCCCTATCAGTGGACTTGGAAAGGGGCAGGAAGGAGATGAGGGAGGGATGGGGGAGATAGGGAAGGAATGAGGGAGAGGGCTATGGCTGGGATACAAAGTAGGTATCCTGTGATTAATATAAAATGAAAGAAAAATGAAAAAGTAAACGAAAAAACTGCCTCTAAACTTCACTAATTCTCCTCCACTTAATCGAACTGCACCGAAATGTACTGTACTCCATAACTCTACAGGAACTTTCCTTCTCTCTCTCTCTCTCTCTCTCTCTCTCTCTGCCTGCTCTTAAGCAGTAGCTTCTTTTTTCTGTCTAATCTCATGACAATTGGGCTTATCCTATTCCTGATGGATTCTGTCAGTTCCTTATGTGATTTGTCATTTTGTCTGCCCATAGTGTTTTGGGATTAAAGGTGTGTACTAAATGCAAGATAGAGGGATTTAGGGTGTGTATTCCAGCCAGAGAAATTAAAGGCGTGTACAAGAGGCATGTCCGTATTGCAGCCAGATCATATAGACCAGGGTAATTGGATGACTGGATGTGATCCTTTTTCCAGATCATCCCTGTTGATGGATTAAAAGTCTTCTACATTTTCTATCTCAGTAATTTTCCTAGAGTCTGTCAATACTGCACCATATTTCAAATTTTGTTCCTGAACACTGTTTCAGTGTACACCAAAACTCACTGCATCCAACCTAAGCAGTCTCTCTCCCTCACAACTGCACCAAAATCAGATTCCTCTTGCCCCTTCTGCATCTAACATTCACTTGTACCATCTATCCTCTGGGTACTCACTCAAAAAAAAAAAAAAAAAAAAAACCTGTTTTCTACATCCACTTCCACATTGCTTCACAGCAGCCCTTCTGAAAAATGCCAGACACAAGATTAGTCTTCCTGCACATATCCCTTTTCATCTCTATAACTTTACTTAAGTTATATTAAAATGTCTCAATTTATTTTATCTGGATCTGACCAACACACAAAGAAATTCTAACACATATGCGTCCCCAGTGTGACTTTCTGCAATAGTTTTGTCATTATCTTCTCTACCCACTATTACAGATGAAAACAGTTGCCTCCAAATTCAGGATATACAACAGTACTCTGTGCTCAACAATGATGCAACATATGGATTAACCCCTCTACCCCCCACCCCAGGCTCAGAGGAAAAAGATGCGGAAGGAATATAAGAGTAGGCAGATGCAGTAGAATGACATCAAATGCTTTCTTCTGAAATGACACTAATGAAATCACAGTAGCTATAATTACCTGCAAATGATCAAGCTAGTCAAAGTCCTAGAAATGTGAATTAGATGATGTTGAAACTATGGTTTCATGAGAAATTATTAGCAGTTGGTAGCTAATAGAGAAGAAAAAAATAATTCTGTTTGTGGGGTTGACCAGTGTTAGGTTTCCCATAGTTAGTTGATGACACCACACATATACACATATGGACAACAGTGGCTGAACTCAGTGGTTTAACAAAAAAGTGAGAAGGTCATGACATTGAAAGAAGTTGTTTTGAGAGTGATATGACAGGAGTTGGAGAAATGAGATGTACATATGATCATATTTCATACTATATTTTATACTGTTATAAAAATATTAATATTTACTATTGATATATCTTCTGATAAAGCTGCTGTTAATCCTAAACAACTGTATACCCAAATCACCATACAGAGACTATGATTTATTTAGTTAACCTAGATCACAATGCTGGGCAATAGTTGTTCCATCCTAAACCTCCAAGCCCATGTAGTTTCCTAACATTTAGATTCCCCACATTATACTTGCTTTTAGTGAAATCTTAGGTCCAGTCCATATCTCCAAGTCGTTCCAAGAACTCTCCTCCTGCGTCTGCTCTCCCTGCTCTCCCCTGTCCATTTGCCTCCCACCCTTTTCCTGTCCTCTGGCTCCTCCCCTCTCCCTCCTACTCCTTCCTCTCTATTGCTCAACATTGTGGCTGGTTGTTTTATTTTGGATGTTTACACAATGTTGAGACAGGTGATGCTTAAAATAAGTATCACAATGCAATGTGCAGATTGAAACCAGAGAGTGGGGGAGAGAAATCAGCATTTGAATGAACAACGGTAAGGGGTATACATTTCAAAAAAACATTATACTAACACTATACTATCTGAAATTATCAAAAATAATGAACAAACCTTTAAAACATAAGGGATTGATAAACAATTCAAAATTGTAAAGAATAATAATGCTTGTATTTTTATAATTTAAAAATCTGCATCATGAAAATGAATTAGGACTATGATGATTGACAATAAGAGAGAATACCTATATTTACATTGAATCAAGGAATGAGATTTTGCTAATCTATAAAACATGGAGTCATAAATAAAAACAAAAATTCACAGTTGGATCATATATGAACTTTGAAAATAATTCTCCAACCAGAAACGTAAACTCCTACAAGCATTCTTATTTGATCATGAATTAATACAGATTTATGACTGAATGAGTCTCTTTTGAGGATTCCATGTGCAAGTTCTTAGGTATGCCTCACTTTCTTTCTGAATACCTGTTTTTTTTTTTTTTTAATTCCTATGCGTCAAATAGCTGTTAAATCTCTTTCAATGAATCTCAACTCTTTTCAAATAAATAAATAAATACAGAGATAGATAAATAAAAGTTGATGAATACATGCTGATAATGAGGAAATGACAAAAATTAAAAAAAATCATTCAACTTTTCTAGCAGGAACATAAGCAGCAATAATTTTTTAATAATAAATACTTTCATAAATGTATATATTCATCAGAATTAGAAAAATATGTCTCTAGAAAAATGGATAAGTAGAGTTTCAAAGGAAAAAAAACACAAAACAAAAAGTAAGAAATAGTTCCAAAGGAAATAAAAAGTCATGCACAGAGTAAGATATTCAGGAGTACATTATAAAACAATATTCAAATTTCTGTTAACTTATTGTATGTTTTTGCTAAATACGTAATTAATTAAGTGTGAGAATACGGAATTCTTGCACCTGTAAAAATAATTAGAGTAAGCAATAATCAGAATTCGGAAGGAAAGGGTTTACAAACACTTCTGTGTTTACAAAATATAATTTTTATATTTATGGCTATATTTGTGATTTAAATAGTCCTTTAAAAATGAAGGCTAAAAGGACTGAGAAATGGATTAGGGGATAGAAACACTTGTTTATCTAGGGAATACTTGTGTGTGGTTCCCAGATCCTATGTAGGCAGATCAAACATAACTCTAGCTCCAAGAGGATTGATACCTGTGGCCCCCGAGGTCTCCTACACTTACATCCTCATATGTACTCACCATCTTAGAATAAAAATAAAATGAAATTTTAAAATATGTTCTGACTAATACAAATATATAGTAAATTATTCTTATCCATTGAGGAAACCAAGTATTTTGTACTTTGGGAAACAACACAAATGTTTTGCAAAATTAGCTTGACATAACGAGGAGAAGAGTGTTTATTAGATAATACATTATCCCATTGCTCTGACCGTGACATGGAAGAGAGAGCAGCCATAGATACTTGTAATCCACCTAGTTTGATATACAAGATGTGGAAATAATAAAAAACTCTTTCAATCGAGGTGAAATATTAAGATCTCCACATGTATGCAATGACATATGCAAACCTGTACTCTCACAAATACATACATAAACACACATGCACACAAAGAGACACACATACACACACACAAATGCCCACAGAGCAAGCGAGAGAGAGAGACTGAAAGACACAAAGACAGAGAGATATTTTAAGAATTTACCATGATTTTTAATATTAGTAGAATTCCTTGAGTTTAATAAATTTTTGAAAAGCTTGGGGTATGTCTAAATATAAATTTCTGTTACATATTAAATACAAAATTATTATGTCAGAGCTTACTAAAATGTTATTAATTCATTTAAAGTATTTTTAAAAGAGTAAAGTTTATTTTATCAAATTGAAGTTTTATTGTCATTATATAAACTCCAATTTCAGATTATGCAAGTTTGCTACTGTTTTAGCACTCTATAGGGTAGAGTCACTTAATATTTGTTCTTTTGTAGTGGTTTGTTTTACCCAGCAACATATTCTCCAAGTTGATCATTGTTATCACATATTGCACTCTCTTAAGGATGAATATTTTTTCCTTATTTGTATTTACATCTAATTTACCTAGTCATATGTTAATAAATAATGTGCTTTCCGTATCACAGATTTTTAAATATCTTTTAATATATATTTAAATATAATAACACCTTATGATATCAATATAATCTTTTGGACAAAACCCAAAGATTGTAATGCTGGCATACACAATTACTAAATGCACAAATCACAGATGAATACAGCTTGTTTCTGACAATTAGTGGCTAACTTTCTGGCATTTCATTAAGGTTCCAAGTGCTTTAGGGATAATCTGAGAATTGTGAAGCATCTCCGGAGGGGGAGTCTCAAGAGGTAACAAAAGGAAATCTTTAAATTGTCATCAACAGTGCCCTGCTAAAGAACTCACCGAAGAATCAAGCGGTTTCATGACAAGTCATAATGATAGAAAAGTTAAATGTCCAGAATCTAGAGCAGTGACTGAAGTTTGCCATCATATGTAAGTGACTGCTTCTGATCAACTTCTATAATTTCTATTCCCCCAAAATGTCTAACCAAAAATTGGACTTCTCTTCCTTTGCTTATACCTATCCTTTAAGATTACATTTGAACATATTGAAATAGGATGGGACAGTGAGCAACACGCTATACATGGTCTCAGGAAATAGTTAATTTTGTATGCAAGCACTTATGCGTGTGCTTACAAATTTAAATTATTTTATTTCTTATGAACGTCAAAAATGAGAGGAAGAGCTGATGAATAAATGCCATATATGTTTATGCATGTTGATGTATATGTGTCTGGGCATAAATATATAAAACATATACACTCATATATATATTCATATATGTAAAGTCATTGTGCATATATGCATACATATATAGATGTATATGAGGCAAAATTTGAAGTAGTAAATTTTCAGCCATTCATTTTCATATTTTCACAAACATTGATCTAGTGACTTACCTTCTTTAACAATCACTTCAAAATAGTTTTTGAAGTTTAGAATTTTTATGGGATTCCTGAGTATGTGAATGAGTATTTATTTTTTGTGGTATATTTTGGGGTCTTTTTTCTTTCATGTTTGTTTTGTCCAATTCTGTTTTGTCAGATTTATTTTTTACAGTTTATTCACTTTGTATCCCAGTTGTAACCCCCTCCCTCATCTCTTCCCAGTCCCACCCTACCTCTCACTTCCTTCTTTATTCCTCCCTCCTAGTCCACTGATAGGGAAAGTTTTCCTCGCCTCCTGTCTGACCCTAGTTTATCAGTTCCGGTCAGGATTGTCTGTATCTTCTCAAATTATATTTTATTATTATACCTTAGAAAACTGTTTTCTAATGAGAGATAGAAAAGGAGTTGATACAGATAGAAGTGTAGGTTGGAGAGGAATGTGAGCCATAGAAGGGAAAATGGTAATCAGGATACATATTGTGAGAAAAAAATCTATTTTCAACAAAAAGAAAGAACAAAAATAGAAATAATTTAAACTACTCCCCTCCCCCCGCTTTTTAGAAATCTAGCACCCATTTATCCAAAAGGAATGTTTGGGAGTGTTGGTTGTAATGATTTGTATTTCCCTTAATTTGCTCTGGTTTTTCATACTTCCCATGGTTCATATATAGATATGTGTGTGTGTTCATATATATGCAGATATAAGATTTTATATTTTGATGACCCTGTCCTGGTCATCCAGTAAGGAAGCTTGGTTTAGTGTTAGCTATGGACCTAAGCTGCATGTATTGTTCAGATTTTACCTGTCTCTCCTGTGCTTTGTTGCTGCCCTGACAAAAATGTCACATCCCTCTGCAGAAGCATGCATGCATACATTGGTCAAAGGTTCTTCAGTCAGGTTCCTGTTGACTTGAAAATGTGCAAAATCAAGGAAAATTATGTTCTTCATGGTTGAGAACTACGTTTAAGCGACTCAGGTATCTGAATCACTTAATTGTCTTTCCTGCTTCTACACAACCATTTTAGAAGTGGATTAAGAGTTTCAGTTTATGCTTTGGCCAAAGAAAGGTCATTCGGTACATCAGGTAAAGGTACAGCATAGACCCTGTGAGCATACACCCTCATTTTTCATTTTAAATACTTTTCACATAAAGGGATTATGTTCATCATACTCGATTATAGTTTTTATGCTTATTTTTTCTTTATATTGAAAATGTGATTTTTCATAAGATATCTTCTGACTACAGTTATCCCTTCTTCTATTCCTCTCAGATGTAGATGGTAATATCTTTTCCTTTTTGGGTGGGCTGGTGTTTCATTTCTTGCTTTCTATTTTTCTTTCTGGTTCTTTGTAGAATGTGCTGGCTGTGTGTTGCCTGGTAGGGAATTCTTTTATCACCCTGCCAGGGATAGCCAGCATGGTTTCCTGTTAGAATATGTTTTTTGTTATTGAGAGATGATACTTAGCAATGGAGATGGGCTAGAAGATGGGAGGTTTAAGGTGGTCCACAGCAGGGAGGAAAGCAAGGTGTGCCACCAAGATATGCTTAGTCCCCTGGGATGGAGGCAGAATGCAAGGAGAGACCACAGCAGTGTACCAGAGATGTGTATGAGACTGGAATTTACATTTGGAGAAGAGTTAATGCCTGTGCGAGTTGGTGGTGGAGATAAAAGGGTGGTGTGGTGAGAAAATGTATGTTGGAGAGTAGAGCTGCATGATCCATCTCCACAAACGCATGCTTTAAGGCTTGCCTCTAGGCCACCTGTATTTTAACCTGTACATCAGCAGTCAGAGCACAATAGCGGCTGCGGAGACAGGTGAACCTAGCTCACTTCCACGTGCACAGGGAGAAACACCCATGGTGTTCACAGTGGATGACTGCATCCTGTGGTACCCAGTGCCTTTAGAGCTCTGTGCTATCGTGACTCGTTCCTGCACTTTTCATTCCTTCTTTAAAGGCCTCTTCTTGTCCTGCTCTAGACTTTCTTTTCCACTGTTCCCTCTGATTTCTTATTCAGGTCTCTTACCCTAAAGCAGTAATGAGCCTCATAAGAAGAGGACCTAACCTGTCAATCTCCCCTCCTCAAATATTTTTGATCTGTGCCCTTTCCAGTTATCTGTCTTTCTCTCATTTAAAATCATATTATTCTATGAGTTTTTTGTGTTTGCCTTTTTCTTTCTTTTATTTATTTTTTATTTATTACAATTTATACACTTTGTAACCCAGTTGTAGCCCCCTTCCTCGTCCCCTCCTAAACCTACCCTTCCTCTCTCTTCTCCTCCCATGCCCCTCCCCAAGTCCATCGACCTTCCCTTCCATCTGACCCTGACCTATCAGGTCTCATCAGGACTGGCTACATTGTTTTCCTCTGTGGCCTGGTAAGGCTGCTCCCCACTCATGGGGAGGTGATCAAGAGTCAGTCACTGAGGTCATGCCAGAGACAGCCCTTGTTCGCCTTACTAGGGCATCCACTTGGAGACTGAGCCACCATGTGCTACATCTGTTCAGGGGTTCTAGATTATCTCCATGCATGGTCCTTGGTTGGAGTATCAGTCTCAGGAAAGACCTGTGGGCTTTGCAGATATCTCAGAAAAGAGTGTTGAGCTCATTGCAGAGTTCCTGTCCCCTCCAGGTCTTTCTATCTCCCCCTTCTTTCATAAGATTCCCTCCACTCTGCCAAAAGTTTGACAAAGTTCGATTGAAAGACCTCTTTCAATTGTAGGGTTCTAGCCTCTCTCGCTTCCTCCAAGCCCAAAACCCTGTGTATGAGATTGGCTTCATCTTTTGAATATAGTCTTTTTATGGTTCAACTTCATAGTCTACAAATTGGGGTGACATTAATAGGTAGTTCTCTGGCATGCTGGGATTATGTGGTTTATGTTCTATACTACTACCTATAGAAATTGAATTTAGTGTTGTAACCAATGCTATAACAGGGTTACTGGAGATATCCCATCACAATCCCTTCAGCAATAATTTTCTTTTAGTGTTATCATGTGCTTCTCATTGTAAGGTGGCTTTCAGCCTTTTCAGAAGTGGCTGGTGACTGTTTGAGTACTAATAAATTCTAATATTCAGGTTCTTGGGAAAATTTATTCTTTTTAGTCATTAATTAATAATTAATTATAAATAATTAACTCCTTTCTGCTCAGTCCTTCCTTTACTCCTCCCCACCCCCATCCCCTCATCTCTTTTTGCTCAAGAAAGGAGAGGTCTCAAATAGATATTAACCCTTCTTGCCATATCACATTGCAATAAGACTAGGCATGTCTTCTCCTATCAAGGCTAGACAAGGCCACCCAGTTAGGGGAAAGAGATCCAAAGTAAGACAACAGAGTCAGAGACAAATCTGCTCTCACTGTTAGGGGTCTCACATAAAAACCAAGCTACACATCTGTTACATATATGAAGAGGGCTTAGGTACTTCCCATGTATGCTCTCTAATTTTTGGTTCAGTTGCTGTGGGCAACTATGGGCCCAAGTTAGTTGATTCATAAGGTTCTTGTGCTATCTTGACCTCTCTGGCCTCCTCAATCCTTCCTTCTCTTCTTTGACAGGATTCCCCAAGCTCTATCTTGTGTTTGGCTGTTGGGCTCTGTATCTGTTTCCATCAGCTTCTGTGAAAAGCCTCTCAGATGACAAGTATTCTAGGCTCCTGCTTACAAGTATAGCTGAATATCATTAGTAATGTCAGGAATGGGCTCTCTCTCAAGGTATGGGTCTCAAGTTTGGCCAGTCAGTGGTTGACAATTCGTTCACTTTCTGTTCCGTCTTTACACCTACACAGGCAGGGCAAATTACAGATTGAATGGTGTTTGGCTGGGTTGGTGTCCCCATCTCTCAGTTGGAAGTCTTGCCTGTTTACAGGAGATGGCTGGCTCAGGTTTCATATCCCATTGTTATGAGTCTTAGCTGGCATCGCCCTCATAGGTTCCTGGGAGTTTCCATCATCTAGGGTTTCTAGCTTGTCCCAGAGATTCCCCACCCCTATATGTTCCTGTCTTTTCTCCCAGTGTTCTCTGCCTCTGTTCTTCCTCTACTTGACCCTGTCTGTTACACTTCCAATATCCTCGCACATCTAGTCTCCTCCATCTATCCATCCACCTCTGATGTCTATTCTATTTCCCTTTCTTAGTAAGAATCAAGCATCCCATCTTGGGCCATCCTTGTTACTTAGCTTCTTTGGGTCTGTGAATTGTAATGTAGTTACCCTGTACTTTATGGCTAATATCCACTTAAAAGTGAGTTCATATATTGTTTACCTTTTTGTTTCTGGATTTCTTTACTCAGGATGATCTTTCCTACTTCCATCCATTTATCTGCCAATCTCATGATTCTCACTCTTTTAAATAGCTGAGCTATAGCCCATTGTTTAAATGTGCCACATTTTCTTTATCCATCCTTTAGTTGATAGATATCTAGGGTTTTTTCCCAGTTTCTGGCTATTAAGAACAAAACTGTTATGAATATAGTTAAGCAAGTGTCCTTGTGGTATGTTCGAGTATCTTTTGGGTACATATCCCAGAGTGGTAGACTTGGGTCCTGAGATAGATTTATTCTCAATTTTCTGAGAAACTGTCATATTGATTTCCAAAGTGGCTGTATAATTTTGCATTCTCATCAACAATGGAGGAGTGTTCTCTTTGCTCCACATCCTTGCCAGCATGTGCTGTCACTTGAGGGTTTGATCTTGGCTATTCTGAAAGGTGTAGGATAGAATCTCAGAGGTTTGTTTTTTGTTTTTTGTTTTTTTGTTTTTTGATTTGCATTTCTCTGATGACAAAGGATGTTGAAAATTTCATTAAATGGTTTTTATCCAGTAGAGATTTCTTTGTTGAGAATTCTCTGTTCAGATGTATACTTCATTTTTGATTGTGTTACATTTTTTGATTGCTAGTTCTTTGAATTCTTAATATATTTTGGCTATCAGCTATCTGTTATAGTAAGGGTTGGTGAATATCGCTTCCTGTTTTGTAGGTTGCTGTTTTGCGACATTGATAGTGTCCTTTGCCTTGCAGAAGCTTTTCAGTTTTATGAAGACCTGTTCATTAATTGCTAATCTCAGTGCCTGAACTGTTGATGTTCTTTTCAGGAAGTTGTCATTTGTGTCAATGCATTCAAGATTACTCTACACTGTCTTTTCTATTATATTTAGTGTATCTGGTTTTATGGTATTGTCTTTGATACACTTAGACTTAAGTTTTATGCAGAGTGATAGATATGGAATTATTTACACTCTTCTACATGCAGAGATCTAGTTGAAGATTCTTTTTTTCTTTCTTTTTTTATTGCGTTTGGCTCTGTCAAAAATCAATTATCCATAGATGTGTAGGTTTACTTTTGCATCTTCAATTAAATTTCATTCATCAATCATGCCAATACTATGTGATTTTTAAAAAATTTATTACTAATGCTCTGTAGTAAAACTTGAAATCAGAGATGATTTTATCTCCAGAAGTTCTTTTGTTTTACAGGACTGTTTTAGATATCCTGAGTTTTTTAATTTTTCATATGAAGTTGAGTATTCTTCTTTCAAGGTCTATAAAGACTTGTATTGGAATATGCATAGGAATTGCATTGAATCTGTAGATTGCACTTGGTAAGATGGACTTTTTACTGTTAATTTTAAAGATCCATGAGCATGAGATATCTTTTCTATCCTCAGATATCTTCTTTAATTTCTTTCTTAAAAGATAGTTGATAATCTTATATAAAGGTTAAAGTTGCTTGGTTAAAGTTTCACCAAGAATTTTTTATATATTTCCATTTATTATATTATTTGTGAAGGGTGTTGGTTTCCTAATTTTTTCTCAGCCTCCTGTTATTATTTGTATAAAGGATGGCTATTGATTTTTTTTGAATTAATTTTGTATGTAGCCACTTTGCTGAAAGTATTTATGAGCAATAGGCATTCTCTGGTAGAATTTTGGGGGTCACTCATATCATCTTCACATAGCAATACTTTGACTTCGTTCTTTCCAATTTCTATCTCCTTGATATCCTTTAGTGGTCTTATTGCTGTAGCTCAAACTTAAAGTGCTATATTAAATAGATGTAGAAAGACAGCCTTGTTTTGTCCATGATTTTAGTGGAATTGCTTTAAATTTCTCTCTATTTAATTTAATGTTGGCTATTGGCGTACTATATATTGCCTTTACTGTACTGAGGTGTGCACAAAGACATGTATCATGACATAGACATGTATCATGAAGGAATTTTGGATTTTTTTCAAAAGCATTTTTAGCGTCTGATGAGATGATCATATTTTTTCTTTCAGTTTGTTTATATGGTGGATTAGTTTGATGGATTTTTGTAGGTTGAATCCCTGCATCCCAGGGATGAAACCTACTTATTCATGGTGGATGATATTTTTATGTGGTCTGGGATTTGGTTTATGAATATTTTATTGAGTATTTTTGCACCAATGTTCATAGGGGAAAGGGTCTGAAATTCTTTTTTCTTGAGTCTTTGTGTGGTTTAGATATTCATATGACTCTGGTCTCATAAAATGAATTTGGCAATATTCCTTCTGTTTCTATTTGTGGAATAATTTGAGGACTATTGTTATTAGCTCTTCTTTGAAAGTCTGGTAGAATTTTGTGCTAAAGCCATCTAGCCCTGTTTTGATTTTTGTTGTTGTTGTTATGTTTTGTTTTATTTTTTATTTGTTTTTGTTTTTTGAGAGGGGACTTTTAATGTCTACTTTTATTTTTTAGGGGTTATATGTCTATTTAAATATTTTATCTGGTCTTGACTTAACTTTTTGGTAAATGATATCCATCAAGAAAATCACCCATTTCATTTAGATTTCCCATTTACAATTTTGTGGGAGACAGGTTTTTAAAGTAATATCTAATGATTCTTTTGGTTTCCTCACTGTCTGTTGCTATGTCACCTGTTACATTTCTGATTTTGTTTATTTGGGTGGTCTTTCTGTGCCTGTTGGTAGTTTAGCTAAAGGTTTGTCTATCTTGTTAATTATCTCAAAGAGCCAACTTTTGGTTTCCTTGATTCTTTGTATTGTTCTCTTTGTTTCTCATTTATTGATATAAGGCTTGAGGTTTTTGCTTGCTTGGGTTTTTTTTTTTTTTTTTTTTTTTTTTGTTTTCTGTCGTTTAACTTTCAGGTGTGCTTTCAAGTTCCTAGTTGGAGATCTCACTACTTTCTTTATGAACTTTGCTCTTAGCACTGTTTTCATTGTGTCCCAAAATCTGGGTATCTTGTCTATTCATTTTATTGAATTGTAGAAACTCTTTTAATTTCTTCCTTTCTTTAATTATTCCTTTACCCAGTAGTCATTGAGTAAAGATTTGTTCAGGTTCAATGAGTTTATAAGCTTCCTATTGTTTCTGTTGTTGTTAAAGTCCAACTTTAATCAATGGTGGTCTGTTAAGATTCAAGGGTCATTTCAGTTTTCTTGTATCTGTTGAGACTTCTTTTGTGACCTTGTATATGGTCAATTTTGAAGAAGGTTCCATGAGGTACTGAAAAGGTATATTCTTTATGTTTAGGTGAAATGTTATTTGAAAGTTTATTTTATTAGCTAATAGAATAGCTACTCCAACTTTCTTGTTGGGTCCATTTCAGTAGAAAAACTTTTTCCAACCCTATACTCTAAGGTAATGTCTATTCTTGATTTTGAAGTGTGTTTCTTTTATGTAGCAGAATGATGGATTCTGTTTTCACATCCATTTGCTACCCAGTGTCTTTTTATTGGGGAATTGATTTTATTGATGTTGAGAGATCTTAATGACCAATAAATGTTACTTCCTGTTATTTTGATGATGGTGGTGGCAGTGTGTGTGTATATGTGTGTCTTTCTCTTTTATTTTTCCTGTTGTGGAATTATTTATTTACTGTGTTTTCTTGGGTATGGTTAACTTCCTTGGGTTAGAGTTTTCCTTCTAACATTTTCAGTTGGAATGGACAAATGGACAGATATTGTTTAAATTTGTTTTTGTCATGGAAATCTTTTCTCTTTTTATGGTGATTGAAAGTTTTGCTGTGCACAGTACTCTTGGCTGGTATCAGTGGTCTCTTACAAACTACAAGACATCTGCCAGGCCTTTCTGCCTGTTAGAGTCTCTATTGAAAAGTTACGTGTAATTTTGATACGTTTGCCTTTATATAGTACTCAGCCTTTTTCCTTTACAGTTTTTAATATTCTTTCTTTATTCTGTATTTAGTGTTTTGATTATTATGTGGCTGGAGAATTTTTTTTGGTCCAATCTATTTTGTGTTACATTAGCTTCTTGTATGCTTATAGGCATCGTTTCTTTTAGGTTGGAGGAATTTTCTTCTACCGTTTTATTGAAAATATTTTCTGGGCCTTTGAGTTGGAAATCTTTTCCTATTCCTATTATTCTTAGGTTTTACCTTTTCATTGCATCCCAGAGTTCCTGAATGTTTTGTGTCAGAAAATTTTTAGATTTAGCATTTCTTTGGTCGATATACTGATTTCTTCTATCATGTTTTCTATGACTGAGATTGTCTCTTCCATCTCTTGTATTCTGTTGATGATGCTTGCATCTATAATTTCTATTCTCTTCTCTAGGTTTTCCATCTCCAGGATTTCCTCAGTTTGTTTTTTCTTTATGGCTCCTATTTTGATTTTCAGGTCTTTAACAGTAACCATCATTTTCTTTACATATCTGATTGTATTAAAGGATTTATTCATTTATTATGTAAAGGCCTCTGGCATCCTCATAAGATTGGATTTCAGGTCATCTTCTTGTGCTTCAGCTATATTAGGAGATCCAGAGCTTGCTGTAGTAGGATATGTGGGCTCTGGTGCTGTCATGTTACTGTGGCTGTTATTGATTGAATTCTTATACTTGCCACCTGGGTTTTGTGGTCATTATAGGTTCAGGTACTGACTTCTCAGTTTTATCTTTGTTGGTTGGGTGGGTTTTGATGTTTCCCCCCCTTTGTTTCTGTTTCCGCTTGGTCTTATATCCTGATGATGTTCCAGATATCGGCAAGTCTTCAATTCCAAAAGGAGGGTGTCTTGCCTGGAGTTTTTGTGGCCTGTGGATCTTGATTTTGTCATTTTGTTGTTTTGTTTCTGTTTTCTTTCTCTCTTTCTTTCTCTCTTTCTTTCTCTCTCTCTTTCTCTCTCTCTCTCTCTCTCTCTCTCTCTCTCTCTCTCTCTCTCTCTGTGTGTGTGTGTGTGTGATAAAGTTGCCTCTCTTATCTCTATTGCCCTGGTCCCTCGTGTTAGGGTGGCCTCGTGGAAAACAGGCAGGATTATGGAGCAGGAAATGGAACACAGGGTATGGAGTGCAGTTTACTTCTTTTGCACATACATTCTGGGATAATTGGTTGGCTAGTGCTTTGTGTGTGTGGGGGGGGGGTGGTTATCTAGGGTTCCTAGTGCCAGCAGGCCTCTGGTAATGCAGGTGCAGTTGTGGGGCTGGAGATGGGGAATAGGTTATGGAGTGTAGTTACGGCTATTGGTGTATTCCCAAGGAAGTTGGCTGTCAAGACCTTGCTGCAAGATCTTACCTGTTGTTCCTGGTGCTAACAGGCCTCCCAGAAAGTATGCAGTATTGTGGGGTAGAAAATCAAGTGCAGGGTTTGAGGTGCAGTTTACAGTTGTTGGTTGTGCTTTCAGGGGATTAGCTGGTATGAGATTTAGGGGGTCTCATCTGGTGTTGATTGGGCCAGCAGGCCTCTAGGAAGGCAGGCAGAGGTGTGGGGCAAGAAAGGGATCACAGGGTATGGGGTACAGTTTACCACTGTTAGATGTGCTTTCAGAGAAGTTTGA
The DNA here is from genome assembly GCA_028658305.1 of Pachyuromys duprasi. Lineage (NCBI taxonomy): Eukaryota > Metazoa > Chordata > Mammalia > Rodentia > Muridae > Pachyuromys > Pachyuromys duprasi. Next base: position 59,741,511 of record CM053752.1, read on the forward strand.
GGGCAAAAGCTGGAGCCAGAATCTTTTCCATTGTTTTGCAGGTGCTTCCAGGACCTCCAAGAAAGCAGACAGAGTTGTGGGTGAGAAGTTGAATGTAGGATATAGAGTGCAGTTCCTGCTGTTGTATGTGCTTTCAGGGTAATTGGCTGGTGTCCCTGGTGCTAACAGGCCTCCATAAAAGCAAGCAAAGTTGTGGAGAGGAAATGGAGTACAGGATATGGAGAACAGTTCACCGCAGTTTGGTGTGCTTTCTGGGGAGTTGACAGGCAAGTGCTTGGGGCATGATGTGGGGATCTCTTACCTGCTGTCCCTAGTGCTCTCAGACCTCCAGGATGCAGGCAGAAGTGTTGGTCAGGAAATGAGGTGCAGAAAATGCAAATTTACCCCTCTTGTCTATTCATTATAGAACATTAACAATAGAGTCACATCTTTTATAATCAGAGCATATATAGGCATCAAACGCTTTGCTTATCTGAGTAAAGTCACATTATTTGCAACATATTAACTATTTCTAGTTCGAGATATTTTCATGTATAATGATCTGTTTACATTCAAATATTCTAAAACTGAAAGTTAGCATCTGTCTTGGAAACCTTACCTTGCATAACTTGCGGTGTTACACTACTGCAATGTACTGACTTCATGATTGTATCTCTGTCCAGAACAGACTCTATTAAAAACTTATGGAGAAACACAACCTCACAGTGGTGACTGAATTTATCCTCATGGGCATCACTGAGCGCCCTGAACTACAGGCCCCATTGTTTGGACTGTTCTTGGTAATCTACATGAGCTCAATGATCGGGAACTTGGGAATGATCATCCTAACCACAGTGGACTCCAGGTTACAAACACCCATGTACTTCTTTATCAGACACTTGGCTATCACAGATCTTGGTTATTCTACAGCTGTGGGACCCAAGATGTTGGTAAATTTTATTGTAGATCTAAACATAATCTCCTATAATCTTTGTGCTACACAGCTAGCTTTTTTTCTTGTGTTTATAATTAGTGAACTCTTCATTCTGTCTGCAATGTCCTATGACCGCTATGTGGCCATCTGTAAGCCTCTCCTCTACACTGTCATCATGTCACAAAGGGTGTGTCATGTGCTGGTGGCAATCCCCTACTTGTACTGCACATTTGTTTCTCTTCTAGTCACCATAAAGATTTTCACTTTGTCTTTCTGTGGCTACAATGTCATCAGTCATTTCTACTGTGACAGTCTCCCCTTGTTATCTTTGATCTGCTCAAACACATGTGAAATTGAAATGATTATTCTGGTCTTGGCAGCTTTTAATTTGATGTCTTCTCTTCTGGTGGTCCTTGTGTCTTATCTGCTCATCCTCCTAGCCATTCTCAGGATGAAGTCTGCTGAGAGCCGGCACAAGGCTTTCTCCACCTGTGGATCCCACCTGACAGTGGTCACTGTTTTCTATGGCACTTTGATATTTATGTATGTGCAACCCCAGTCCAGTCACTCTTTTGACACTGATAAAGTGGCTTCCATTTTTTATACCTTGATTATCCCCATGTTAAATCCAATGATATACAGTTTGAGGAACAAAGATGTAAAATATGCACTTCAAAGGACATTAGAAAAGTTATACAGCATACTGTCACAAATATTACATACAAGATGAATTCTTATAACCAGAATTGAATGAATATTTGCTGTCTCTTGTCAGAATATTTATCCTGCACAAAATAATTAAAGATTGGGCACCTTGTACTAACACCTTTTATAATGCTATGGATTTATTAGTAAAAATGTCTTTGTAATTTTAATTTTTATTTGTATATGTATGTGCATGTCTAAGCATGGGTGACAATCAGAGGACAACTTGTGAGAGTCATTTCTATCCTTCTTCAGTGTGGGTCCTGCGGATGAAACTCAACACCAAGGCCTTCAGTCTCTTGGTCAATCTCCTTTTCTCTCCTTAGTGGGAAAGAGAAATTATAGCATGATATTAAAAATAGAGAAATAATAAATTTTCTATTGTAAAAGAGTGTTTTTAGGTCTCTACATCATTAGCATGAAGAACAGTGGGTATGCTATTTGCATGTGAAAAATACTATATTCATATGAGAAATTGATTTGTTTTTTATGGCATTCCTGTTACAAGGCATTTTCCACATTCTACGTGCATTTATTTATATATTTCTCCTCTTCTGTCAACTTAATAGTTCTGCTTAGATTTCTTATGTGCCTGTAGATAGCTTTTAAATAAAAATCAGATGTACATATTACTTAAAAAAACATTCAGGTAGCCTTTCAGTAGACATGTGGTCACAAAATGATTAGAAAAACTCTAGTATATAATAGGCATGAATGTCCCTATGCTATGTAGGGATATTTAGTTGTTTTTGTTGTTTGCTTGTTTGTCTTGTAAGCACATTGTTTTATACATAGCTCAAGGGACTTTATTAACATAACACAACTGGCTTTAGTAACATGTAGCTTAACTTTATATCTTATTTTGTCTAATGTAGTGTGAGTGTAGATATTAATAAATATACTCATTATACTATACTTCCTGTGTGTGCCACAAAATCTTCCAGAGTTATTCTTTTCTTTACTGACTTAATTTTATATCATATTTATTTATGTCTACAGGGTGATCACAACCTTTGATATCAAAAGCAAAAGAACACTTCATTTTTTTGTGATGAGCTATTTTTACATTCTGCATTCATTTTAGTGGTTGTACATTTAAGTACACATAATAACAATGGACTTTTCAAATAAAAATACTCAATTATTTTCCCTAATTGTAAATTTTATTTGCTGAAGATTACTTCTGTAGTCATAAAATATTTTGTAATGCTATTAATTATATTTTCAATGTTTTCTCAGATCATGAACTAACATATACATGAAAAAAGTTAACAAGTTTAAAATTTAGTAAGATATATTAATAATTTTGGTAGTGTCTGTTTCACTGCTATGTAGTTTTAATTTTTTTCACTTTTTAAAATTTAGCTATATTTTTATAAATAAGAGTTTATTCACATTGTATCCTAACTGTAGCCCTCTCCCTCATTCCCTCCTAATCCCACCCTCACTCCCTGATCTCCAATGCCCCTGCCCAAGTCCACTGATAGGGGAGGTCTTCCTCCCATTCCATCTGACCCTAGCTTATCAGTTCTCATCAGGACTGGCTGCATTGTTTTGGTCTCCCCCCTAAAGGGCAGGTGATCAAAGAGCCAGCCACTGAATTCATGTCAGAGATAATTCCTGTTCCCATTACTAGGGAACCTGCTGGAGACTGAGCTGCCATGAGCTACATCTGTGCAGGAGTTCTAGGGGTGGTAGCTTATCTCCATGCATGGACCTTGGTTGGAGTTTCAGTCTCAGAAAAGACCCCTGTTTCAAGAATTTTTGATCTATTGCACTCCATGTGGAGCTCCTGTCCCTTCCAGGTCTTCCTATCTACTCCTTCTTTCTGCCCCAGTACTCTGCCCAAAATTTGACTATGAGTCTCAGCATCTCCTTACACACCATGCTGGGTAAGGTATTTCAACAACCCTATGTGGTAGAGTCTTGTCCTGTTGTCTGTTTTTCTTCTCTGATGTCTATCCCCTTTGCCTTTCTGGATGAAGATTAATCATCATACCCAGGGTCCTCCTCCTTAATTAGCTTATTTAGGTGAACAGATTTTAGTATGTTTATCCCATATCATATGTTTAGTATCCACTTATAAGTGAGTATATAGCAGGTATGTCTTTCTGCTTCTGGGATAACTCACTCAGGATGATCTTTTTTAGTTCCCACCATTTGCTTGCAAATTTCATGGTTTCCTTGATTTAATTTCTGAATAGTATTCCACTGTGTAAATGTACCACAACTTCTGTATCCATTCCTCAACTAAGGGACATCTTGGTTGTTTCCAGATTCTGGCTATAACAAGAAAAGCTGCTACAAATATGGTTGAACAAATGTCCTTGTTGTATAGTGTTGTATGTTTTGGATATATACTTAAGAGTGGTATAGCTGTATCTTGAGGAAGTACTATTCCTAACTGTCTGAGAAAGCACCAGATTGATTTCCAATGTGTTTGCATACATTTACATTCCCAACAGCCATGGAGGAGGCTAACCCTTTCTCCACATCCTCTCCCACATGTGTTCTCACTTGAGTTTTTGATGGTAGACATGCTGGTAGATAGAAGGTGAAATATCAGTGTTGTTTTGATTTGTGTTTTCTTGATGACGAGGGATGTTGAGCATTACATTTTTTTCTTTTTTATTATTAATTATAATTCATTCACTTTGTATCACAGCTGTAGCCCCTTCCCCGACCCCTCCCAATCCCACCCTCCCTTCCTCTTATTCTCCTATGCCACTACCCCAGTCCAACGATAGGGAGGTCCTCCTCCCCTTCCATCAGACCCGATTCTATTAGGTCTCATCAGGACTGGCTTCATTGTCTTTCTCTGTGGACTGATAAGACTACTCCCCCCCTCAGGGGGAGGTGTACAAAGAGCCAGCCCATGAGTTCATGTCAGAGACAGTCACTGTTCCTATTATTGGGGCACCCTCTGGACAATGAGCTGCCATGGGCTACTTCTGTACAGGGGTTCTAACTTATCTTCATGCATGACCCATGTTTGGAGTATCAGTCTCAGAAAGACCCCTGTGCCCAGACTTTTTGGTTCTGTTGATATCCTTGTGGAGCTCCTGCCCCCTCCAGGTCTTTCTATCTCCCCCTTCTTTCATAAGATTCCCTGCATTCTGCAAAACTTTTGGCTATGAATCTCAGCATTTGTTTTGCTCGAGTATGCAACAAGGATATTTTTTCAACCATGTACATAGCAGCTTTATTTGTAATACCCAGAAGCTGGAAACAACCCAGATGTCCCTCAGTTGAAGAATGAATACACAAATTATGGTACATTTACACAATGGAATATTACTCAGCAATTAAAAACAAAGAAATCATGCAATTTGCAGGCACATTGTGGGATCTAGAACTGATTATCCTGAGTGAGGTATCAAAGAAGCAGAAAGACACATATGTTACCTACTCACTTATAAGTGAGTACACTAAAATCCATACATCTAATGAAGCTAATCAAGCAAGAGGACCCTGGTAAGAAGCCCAGTCTTCATTCAGAAGGGCAAACGTGATGGACATCAGAGGAGGGAGAAAACAGGGAACAGTACAGGAGCCTATCACAGAGGGGCTCTGAAAGACTCTACCCAGCAGGGTATCAAAACATATGCTGAGATTCATAGCCAAACTTTGGGCAGAGTGCAGGGAATCTTATGAAAGAAGGGGGAGAGAAAAAGTTGAGCATTTCTTTAAGTGTTTCCCTGCCATTCAATATCCCACTATTGGTCTTAAGCTGTACTACAAAGCAATAGTAATAAAATTGCACGGTACTGGCATAGACAGAGAATGGTGGATCAATGGAACCAAATAGAAGACCCAGCAATAAACCCACACACACCTATGAATACTTGATTTTTGACAAAGAAGCCAAAACCATACAAAGGAAAAAAGACAGCACATTCAACAAATGGTGTTGGTCTAACTGGATGTCTCCATCTACATGGAGAATGAAAATAGATCTATATTTATCACCCAGCCCCAAACTAAAGTCCAAGTGAATCAAACACCTCAACATAAAACCAGATACACTAAACCTCTTAGAAGAAAAATTGGGGAAGAGCCTTGAACTCAGTGGCACAGGAGACAACTTCCTGAACAGAACACCAACAGCACAGGCTTTAAGAGCAACAATCAACAAATGGGACCTCATGAACCTGAAAAGCTTCTCTAAAGCCAAGGACACTGTCATCAGAACAAAATGACAGCTTATAAACTGGGAAAGGATCTTCACCAACCTTATATCTGACAGCAGGCTAATATCTAGAATATATAAAGAACTCAAGAAGTTAAACAGCAAAAAATCAAATAACCCAATTAAAATGTAGGGTATAGAGCTAAACCAAGAATTCTCAATAGTTTTAGAATTTTTGCCACGGAAACTATAATGTATAATATAATAATATACAATTATACTATATTTTATGTAACTATACTAGCATTTATAGTATGCAAATCAATATTACAAAAACATCTGCACTAATGTCTATTAAACTGCATTTCCCCATTTCCCAAACCCCACAGCTCCTGCTGCTCCATGTTTCCTCTGTGTACTTTCCTATTATACAGGTTCATGTAACTGATTCTCATTAAAGTTGACTTTGGTGTCCTGGATGTATTTACTTCTCCTCTGGGTTCAAGACCTTGCAGTTTCCACAGCATAACTTTCTTGGGACAGTCATTTAGGTCATAGGTCTACAAATGAAAATACCCCAATGGCAAGGTACAAGGATTTTTTTGAAACTTAATAAGAAGGAAATCCAACAGAGGGAATAATCTTACAGATGGAATCAGTACATGGCTCAGAAAGTTCTCCAAAGTCTAGTCGCAGTTTGATGGCCTCCTCATACCTGTACTTCCGTAGTCCTGTAACAAAACTTCAAGGGCTGCTTACCTTCTTTACAATGCTGCTACATCCCAGTGCCTGCAGCCAAAACCAGACCCACAGGTGGATCAAGCTGCAGGGAGACTTGTCTGTTCCACAGTGCCCCGCTCTTACCACCCCACTCACCATGCAGAGAGGTTTTCTGGGGCAGCTGCAGAAAGCAAGGACACACATAGATGTGTTGGCCTGGGCCTTGCACAGTCAGTGTCACTGCAGAGGTAGAAGCCCTATTAGTGGAATACTTCTTCCCTTCTGGTTAAGAGAATGTAATCTTTGTAGAGTAGAGACCTGAGAATTTAATCTATAGTAGAGACCTAACATTACAGTAGAACAGGTCACCTACATAAGAGACACGCCCTAGGTAATTGAGTTTACCTTAACTTAAGGTAAACAGATTGAGTAATTATTTCTTTAATGACATTCTTTTTCTTAAGTAATTTAATTATTTTTATATTAATCACAGGTTATGTACTTTGCATCCCATCTGTAGCCCTCTACCTCATACCCTCCCACTCTCCCCTCATTCCCTCCCACTCTTCCCATCCCTCCCTCATCTCATCCCTGACCCCTCCAAGTCCACTGACAGGGGACAACCTCCTCCCCCTTCCATCTGACCCTAGCTTATCATGTCTCTTCAGGGCTGGCTGCAATGTCCTCTTCTGGGATCTAGCTAGGCTGTTCCTCCTTCAGGGTGGGGGGAAGTGTTGAAGAGCCAGCCATTGAGTTCATGACAGAAATAGTCCCTGTTCCCCTTACTAGGGTACCCAGTTGGATACTGAGCTACCATGGGCCACATCCAAGCAGGGGTTCTAGGTTCTATCCATAAATGGTCCTTGGTTGGAGAAACAGTCTCATAAAAGACCCCTGTGCCCTGATCTATTTGGTCTTTGTGGAGCTCTTGTCCTCGCCAAGTCTTACTAACTGCTGCTTTTTTTCATATGATTCCCTGCACTCTGCTTAAGGCTTGGTTGTGATTCTTAATATCTGCTTTGATACATTGCTAGTTAGAGTCTTTCAGAGGCCCTCTGTGGTGGGCTCCTGTCCTGTACGTTTCCTTCCTCAAATTTCCACCTCCAAGAGCTGTCACTAGGACAGACTATTAAGTTAAGCAAGGTACTTATAACTATTCTTTTAATTTTTTTCTCTTTTGTCTCTTTCTTTTTTATGCTGTGAAAAAAAAGTGTTTTTCTTTTCCTTTTTTAAATGGTGTTCTGGACTTCCTTCCATTATCTCTAAAGAATCCCTCTCCTCCATGGTGCTCCTTGTCTACCATGGAAGTCTCCTTCACTTCCAGGTCATCTTAGCTCAGACAGCATGGCTTCCTCTCTTCCTCATCTTCATCTTCCTTCTACTGGCAGGTGTCAAGATTGACAGTTTATCTTCCTTGAAGACTTTCAATTTATTAAATCTCAATTCTTTTTAGTTTGTTTTTGACTCACTTTATTGGTGACAATAAGAACCCTACAGAAACACATTTTTCTCTTGTGTTGTCTGCTTTCCCTAAGCGACAGGTTTCCTCAGCAGATAATGGCAGTTTACCCTTGTTCCCAATGTTCCTGTGAGAGGATGACATACTCTGGCCACACATATACTAGCAAGCAAATGGAAAGTTTTTGTTTTTGTTTTTCAGAGACATTGTAGCATATTCTGATGCCCAATGTTGAGAGGAAACCTGCAGATATATTTTAGCATAATGAGACTACTTGTCTTTTTCCATTTTATTCTGCTAAATATCAAATCGATATTTTTAATATTTCAAATCACAGTGCACTGCTGTGGGTAAGTGCTTTCCCCCATTAATTTGTTTATTTATTCACTTGACTTCCTGATCACAGCCTCTCTTCCCAGTCTCCCCTCACTCATATCTCTCCCTGTTCATCCTTTATTCTCCTCAGAGTATGGGGGACTCCCTCATGGGTACCAACCTGCTGTGGCACATTAAGTTGCTGTAGGATTAAGCATATCTTCTCCCACAAAGGCCAGACAAGGAAGCCCAGTTGGGTGAATGGGATCCAAAGGAAAGATTCAGAGTCAGAGAGGGCCCCACTCCACTTGTTCTGGGACACACATGAAGACCAGGCTGCACATCTGCTGCATATGTGCAGGGGGCCCTGGACCAGTCCATGCATTCTCTTTTGTTGGTGGTTCCATTTCTGTGAGCCCCCATGGGCCCAAATTAGTTGACTCTGTAAGTCTTCTTGTAGAGTTCTTGACATCTCCAGCACCCTCATTCATTTCCCCAACTTTTCCACCAGACCCACTGAGCACTATATAAGGTTTGGATGTGGGTCTCAGCATCTGTTTCCATCAGCTACTGGGTGAGGCATCTAAGAGGAGTTATGCTAAGCTGCTGTCTATAAGCATAGAAGAGCAACATTAATAATGTCAAGGATTGGTTCTTTCCCACGGGATGGATCTGAAGTAAGGTCAGTCTTTGGTTGGCTATTCTCCCAATCTATTTTGTGTGTGGTTTCAAGATAGAGTTTCTCTGTAGCCATTGGCTGTCCTGGAAATCACACACTGTAGACAAGGTTGGCCCTTGCCTCTTCCTCTCAAGTGCTGAGATTAAGGGCATGGACTGCCACCACCCTCATTTCATTCTTTTTTTTCCTTCTCCCCCCCCCCTTTTTTTTAACCTGTAGCCTTGTATCCTCACTGGAAATCTTGCCTGACTGCAAGAGGTAGCCACTTCTTTTTATATAATGACAATATTTCAATCCATGGAATTCTGTGCACTGTACAAATTCATCCATGGAATTCAGTGGACTTGGAGAAGGGCATAGGAGCAGATGAGGGATAAAGGATAGGATTGGGATGGAATGAAGGAGGGGCCTACAGCTGGGATACAAAGTGAATAAATTGTAATTAATATAAAAACGTAAAAATTAAAAGAAACAACTGTAGAGTCACACACACACAAACACAAAAAAATCCTTGATTGAAACATTCCTCTCCCCCTGAGTGGGGAGTAGCCTGACCAGGCCACAGGGAAAGACTATAAAAAACAGAGGCATGGACTACCACCATGATGAGGTCTGATAGGCTAGGGTCAGATGGTAGAGGAAGAGGTCCAACACTATCAATAGACTGGGGAAGGGGCAGGGGAGAAGAAGAGGCAGGGAGGAGATGAGGGTGAGGCTATAGCTGTGATACAAAGTGAAAAACTGTAATAAATAAAAAATATATTAAAAAACAAGTAAAAAAATAACCAAAACAAAAAGGAAATGTTCGCTGTCTTTAGTCATTAGGGAAATGCAAATGAAGACACTCGGAGATTCCATCTCACACCCATCAGAATGGCTAAGATCAAAAACTCAAGTGACAGCACATGCTGGAGAGGATGTAAAGGAAGGGAAAACCTCCTACACTATTATGGGAATGTATCCTTGTACAACCACTTTAGAAATCAATCTGGCTCTTTCTCAGAAAACTGGGAATAGTGTTACCTCAGGACCCAGCTATACCACTCATGGGCATCAACCATACAAGGTCATTTGTTCAACTATGTTCAGAGCACCTTTATTTGTAATAGTTACAATCTGGAAACAACATAGATGTTCCTTAGCCAATGAATGGAAACAGAAATTGTGGTACATTTATACATTGGAGTACTATTCAGCTATTAAAAATAAGAAAAGCATGACAGTTGCAGGCAAAAGGTAGGAACTGGTAAAGATCTTCCTGAGTGAGGTATCCCAGAAACAGAAAGACACACCGTATATGCTCACTTATAAGTGGATATTAGGCATAAAATATAAGATACACATACTAAAATCTACAGACGTAAAGAAGATAAACAAGGATGGCCCTAAGGAAGATGCTGTAATTCTCATTCAGAAGGGAAATCAGGAGATACCCTATTGTTGAAGTCATCACACAGTTTGTTTGCATAACAAATAAACCTGAAACAGCTGGAAATTTCTTCCCTGAAGGCTTTTATAGTGTCAAAATGTGCTGTACAAACTGCCTTTGAGAAAAATCTCCAAATCACCTGGCCTATGACCAGTTACACAAACATATCAGGAAACATGTGGCTACTTGTAATATCATGATAGCACTTTTATGGGGTAACACAGTCCTTGACTGCATTTGAGTCCCATTTCACAAGGAGTACTCTGTATCTGGTATTCTATGCTGGCTTAAAACCCAAGTTAGGAAAGTCAGAAGTTCAGGGCAGGGTGTGCAAAATTCTGTTGTTTAGCTAAATTGACATAAATTTGAGTTAGTTCGCAAGCATGTGTGTTCATGTACAGGATTTTGGACGTGAGATATAATAATAGAAGGAAGAATACATGAAAAGGGGAATATGATTTTCAGGAGTGGTGGACACCATGGAGGTTAATGATGGTGAAAATAAAGTGCATCATGTTTTTGTACAAAAATATCAGAATTCAGCCTCCTTGTTTGTACAACACAAGTTATACCTTGAAGAAAGAATGGAAAATATCGGCAGGCATCTGCTTATTAAAGAAGCATTTATTCTCTTATCATACTTTTTTAAATGTAGTAATTCATTAACGTGTTATTTCAAACAATTCATAATGGGAGTCTTTTCCCCTAGGTCTGTCTCCTCTGGGCTTTATCACAGTTGAGTTAACAGATATAAACACTTTAAATTATCAATGTTCACAGAAAATTCAAACCTTTATTTGCTGTTCTTTGGGTAAGATAAATATCAGACAGTTTAAGGAATTCTTGATTCTAGAACCTAGCATTTCAAATTCAGCAATGTTAATTTATACTAAGTAATTTCAATACTAAAAGTCACACATTAGACACTATTACTTATTTTATTTACTGTTATTTTAAAATATAATATACTAACATGGCTCTTTATGAAAAATAAATAAAACTTCTTAGTCAAATGAAAGAAAACGAGAAAATATTGAAATGAGTTTTGTATACCAAGAGTATCGTGTGCTGTGCACTATCACTCTTCTGATAAATGTTACCCTAAAGAAAAAGAAATCATTAGTCTGTTAATAGAGAGTATAAAATATTGACATTTAATATTGAGGGTCTTTCATTTTTATATGATTGTAAAAGATAAAATTTGTATCTCAACTATATAATCTTTTATTCAATTGAAATAACTACTTATTTGATTTAAAATTTCCAGATTTAATTATTTGGAAATAGCCAAACTTAGTAAGTCATAAGTTTTGCTTGAATTCCTTGGGACAAGGATCAGATATACAATGAAGTATTACAGCAGGAAGTAGTGCTTCATAACAAACTTGAAAGGTCATTCACTGTGACAGAGACTGTACTGGGTCATGGCTCTGGTCATGGTGTAATACACAACTTCCTGTCAGGTAGCCAATGAAAAATGTGCAGAAGTTTGATCTTCTAGCAACTGTTCAATAAAAGCAAATGCCAGTTATTGCCCTCTTACAAATGTATCATTTAATTATTGTTCTTAGACTATATGAAATTCTATACTTTGTAAACATACTTTACAAGTACATGTATGTTAATTTAGGAGCTAGGCATCTGCTGTTCAGTAATCAGTGATAAAGTTTCCTAATTATTTTGGCTATAGACCTCAGAGTGTATTTTATTACTGACTTCCTCAAACCTGCATCTTTTGTATCCACATCTAGTATAAAAGCCTGATTTTTGAGAATCTGAGCTCCATTTCCTCAATTATCAAAAAAATAAACAAGTGTATTTTCAAAATATCAGTAGAGGTCGTCATATTCTTTAAAGAATATGGGGAAGCGGGAAGGGTGGAATCCCTCAATAACCACAAATACTGGGATGCGGAAGCAAGGTGATTGCTGGGAGGTCAAGGCCATCCTGCACTATAGAGTGAGATGGAATCTTACATCTACATAGGAAAAAACCATAATTCTTAGATATAAATTGTTAACAATTAAATAATTTGTGTTCTAAAATGTTTCATAAAATATAATCCATGTGTAATTCATTGGCTAATCAATATATATATATATATATATATATATATATATATATATATCAGTATACTCTGTAATTTCCTTTTAAATTTTTATTTGGGAATAATTTTCTCATAAAACATTCTCCTACACTATTAATGAGTTTTAGCAGTCATTTTGAAATTTTATACAGATTTTTACAAACTATTCTGCATAATTTTTCACAGATTTAGAATTATGATTCTAGTGCAATGCAATGTCCGTACAGAGCAACTCAATGTGTTCTATGTCATAGGCAATTTTTGTACCAAGGCCATATTCTGTTTTATTATATTTTATGATAAAATTATTTAATTATATTCAGTGTAGATTTGTAGTTGACCTAAAATTTAAGGAGGAATATATCTATATTGTATACCACATTATACACACATACACACAAAGAGAGAGACAAGAAAGATGCAATTAAAATTAAAATGGCTATGAATTTGAAAGAAGGTTCAGCAGGAATATATACAGGACAGCTTGGAAGAAGGAAGGGGAGCAGAAAATGATGAAATTATATTATGACATAAAAACTGCAATTTTAAAACAGAAATACCATGAAATAAAACCACGGATAAAACAGTGAGTCTTTTTGGGTCTGGGTTAGGTTCTCTTCACAAATGTTGTGGCTGTGAGGTTTGGCCTTCCTGTGGTGATAGTAACAGTTGAAGAAGGCACGTCTCTGACGCGTTTGCCTGCCCTTGGGACACTTTTCTTTCTAATGAGTTGCCTCATGCAGCCTTGATATGATTTTCTGTGGCTAATCCTTTTATTTACCTTTTTTTATTGTTCTTTTTGTTTTGTTTTGTTTTCCCGAGACAGGGTTTTTCTGTGTAGCTCTGGCTGTCCTGGACTCGCTTTGTAGACCAGGCTGGCTGCGTCAACAAATCACAGAGATCTGCCTGCCTCTGCCTCCCCGAGTGCTGGGATTACAGCTGTGCACCACTTCACTGCACCCAGCTGCCAACTCTTTTTTTATTTTATTTTATTTTTATTTTATATTAATCACAGGTTATGTACTTTGTATCCCAGCCGTAGCCCCCTCCCGCATTCCCTCCCTATCCCCCCTTCCCTCCCTCATCTCCCTGCACCCTTCCAAGTCCACTGATAGGGGCTGCCAACTCTTAATGTAACTTGTTATGCTGTGTTCTGTTGATATCCCTGGAAGTCTTGCTCTTTTTCTGAAGAAAAACAAAGGAAGAATGGATCTGGGGTTGGAGGCAGGAAATGTAAGAAGTGGTAAAAAGAAAAAACTAAGCTCAGGGTATAATATATGAAAGAAGACTATAAAATTTTAATTAAAACATACACTATGCCAGGGGTCTTCCAGGGGATATTCCTTGGCCTAGGATCATTGATGGCAAGGCTGCCTGCAGAGGTGATAAGGAGTTAGTGAGGAAGATAGTTAGTCAGGTGCAATGGTCAGTCGAATCTCTCTTTGCTCTGAGGGACTAGCAATCAGATGCTTCTTTATTTATACAGGTTTCCCAGAACAAAAACACAAAAATGATTATCAAAGTGGTACAGATTACGTGTTTGATTTTTTTCATTATACATACAGAGCTACATGTTCACTTATAATTAAAAATACAAACAGAACAGATTTTATTATTATTAGCCCTATAATTCCAATTTAAAGAATGTAAAGAATGTCTTCTCCAAAACAATCACATGTATTATATGATAGCTTGGTTTTAGGCTGATGTTGTGGTTCTAAAGGATTCCAGGAAAACAGATAATATAGTAATCAGTCTTTTTTGAATAGCAAATACTAAGACCTAACTTCTTTTGCTATATGTTTCATCATCTGCAGTATAAAGTAAGAAAAGTTTGGTCAGTCTATCTTATTAATTGAGCTACATTCCTCCAGAGGTGTGTCCTACATGACCCCTTATCTTTAAACTACATTTTCAGAGATCCCTAAACCTATAATAAAAAGACACCTCGAATCTGTAACCTATTCTCCTGTCTAGTCAGTTTGTCAATTACCTCTTTTTACCCTGAACCAATTATAATGTTTGAATTTGCTCAGAGGCAGATTCTCCAAGAAGATTCCTGGAGTAGCAGCCTTATATATCTTTGTGCTTAATGACCTCCAGGACATAAGGATGATTTCCAAATAGCATCCAGATAAAGTTAATTTTAGGATTGAAGACTTCCAAGTAGTGTCCAGATAAAGTTAATTTTAAGATTATCCTAAAAAGATTTAGAGATAATTTTCCTCAGGAAAGACATAAAATGAATCATAATGCAGAAAGTCCCAAGAATGCAATATACAGAGACCAAAACCCAAAAGTTAGAGACAGAATTGCATGGATTTGGCTGTGCCAACACTGGTTATGTATACACACCCTCCATGTCATTCTGCAATGAGTGGTACATTAAAGCTTAAATCATCATCACACCACCATAGTGTCATTATACTGTGATCTACTTCTTAAAATCATGTGATATCTATGCAAATGTTTGTGTATCCATGCCTCTCTTGGTCGGAAAATGTTTGTTTCCATATCTCAGCTCATTTATAGTAATATTAACTCTGATTTGCTGATTACTTTCAATTTCTTTTATGAGATTTCAACATGGAAAACATCACTGAAGCCACTGAATTTGTACTGAAGGGCTTTATAGACAATGCCGACTTGGAGATTCTTTCCTTCCTAGTCTTTCTAGCAATTTACCTCTTCACACTCATGGGGAACTTAGGACTGATTGCTCTGGTCATTGGGGATTCCCGCCTACACAACCCCATGTACTATTTTCTGAGTGTGTTGTCATCAGTGGATGCCTGCTATTCCTCTGTTATCACTCCCCAAATGGTACTTAACTTTATGTTAGAGAAGAAGGTCATTTCATTCATTGGCTGTGCTGTGCAGATGTTTCTGGCTATTACTTTTGGCACAACAGAATGCTTTCTTTTGGCGGCAATGGCTTATGATCGCTATATGGCCATTCACAACCCACTTCTGTATGTAGTTATCATGTCACCCAGGGTTTATGTGCCACTCATCGTTGCTTCCTATGCTGGTGGAATTTTACATGCTGTTATTCACACTGTGGCCACATTCAGGATGTCTTTTTGTGGATCCAATGAAATCAATCATATTTTCTGTGACATCCCTCCTCTCCTGGCAATTTCCTGTTCCAACACACACATCAACCAGCTTCTTCTCTTCTACTGTGCCGGGTCCATTGAGATAGTCACCATCCTGATTGTCCTGATGTCCTATGGATTCATCCTGTCGGCTATTCTGAGGACACATTCTGCCGAAGGTAAAAGAAAAGTATTTTCTACATGTGGCTCTCATCTAGCTGCAGTGTCCATTTTTCATGGTACTGTTCTTTTCATGTATGTGAGACCAAGTTCCAGCTATGCCTTGGAACATGACATGGTAGTATCTGTATTTTACAGCATTATAATTCCCATGCTGAATCCTCTCATCTATAGTTTGAGAAACAAAGATGTAAAAGAGGCAATAAAAAAGGTGTTTGGTAAAAGACTAATTTGTGGATAAAACAATATTGTTCTATAAATCTGAGGTAAAAAAAGTCATATTCTTTAATTAATATAAATATTTATGTTGAAAATGTTCCTCTTATTAATCAATTTATTTCAGTCCTCATATATATTTTAAATTAGGCATTGGTTAATGCCAATCTTGTCTTCTTTTCAATACAGAAAAGCTATATATCCATATTCTTTTTATGTTCATAATCATATATGTTTATATGTATATTTTAAATAATAATGATACTACCTGAATTGCACAGTGTACAAATATATATTTTCTTTGAATATATATTATACATGAATATATACATATAATTCCTTTGATATATATATATTTGGATAATCTTTTTACATTGTTTCTTTTCTTTTTAAATAACATTTTAAATCCTCTCATAATTAAAATTTTATGCAATTTTAATATTATATCACAATGGCTAAATAAAATGATGTTGTCTTGGTTCAGTTCATATTTAAACAGTCATGTTGTCTAGACCTTATGAATGTAGCTTCTGACATTACAATGAGACACAATCTTACAGCAAATGTCTTGATCCTCTGAGGTCTTTCTGTTCCTCTTCTTCAATGCTCCCTGACTCTTATGTGTAAGTATCATTGGGACTGGGAACCAGAGCTACACAATTTGATTTCTTGTAGTTTTATGTAATAGTAAGGACTACATTGGAAACATGGATATAAGTAACATTGGACATAATGAGGAGGTTATGTTTAAGAATAGACATATGACATGTATATGATATATATGCATATGGCCATGTACATGTATATATATGTACATACACACATATATAAATATATGCATGTAAAAATAATGAAAAAGGAGGTCATGGATTTAAGAGAGCAAAATTGGTATGTGGGAAAGTGGGTGCGGGAGAATTGTTGGATCAGTGGGAGCTGCTATTACAGGAAATTTCAGGGTGGCTGATGTGAATGACATAGCAAAGGCAAACTCCAGTCCATTATAAGTGCAACAAGCCCACTGAACCCAGTTCCCTTTGATTACACATGTAAGATATACATGTTATACATGTAAGATAGTGTTCTGTTTTCCTTCTAAATGTAAGTTGAACAAAGACCCTCTCCCTCCCCCCGTTCCTGACAGTCAATATTGCATTTTTTTTCAAATGTCTTCTACTGTTCCTTCTCACAAATTACCCACTATGAGGTGCTGAATCCTTAATACCTGAGATAAGGGCCAGGATGAATCACCCAACAGGTGTGCCACTGTATCCACATAGATTACCAAAGCTTCTGCTCTCATTCTACTTGGACTTCTTTTAACTAGGAATACTATCCTTGTTAGAGTCTCGGATCTTCCTCTACCAGAGCTTCTTACTTTACCAATGTATCCACTCCTCCAAAACCAGGCATTTTGCCCTTCTCTGAACTTTACCTTTCGCTGATCAATATTGCTGATTCCCATCCAGGACCAGCCCACAACACTGACCACAAATCCTAGTGCTGCATGAGAGATTTTGGGTTCCCCCAAATCAGGTAATTCCAGGAATGCTTGGACCTCAATTTTGGTCTCCACTCTAGCCTTGTCCACAATTTCAAAAGAATGTTTTCCTTTGTCCTTTACTCCCAATTCACTATATTCTCTATTTTATGTGATTCATACTTGCAAATATGAGGATTGCCACCTTTGTTGCTTTCTTTACAATCTTAGTTATTAATCATTGTGTGTGATATTATATACAATAATAATAAAATAACAATTTTCCATTGTGTAAATGTACCACAATTTCTGTACCCATTTCTCAACTGAGGGACATCCGGGTTGTTTCCAGGTTCTGGCTATTACGAATAAAGCTACTACGAACATAGATTAGCAAATGTCCTTGTTGTGTACTTGAACATATTTTGGATATATGCCTAAGAGTGGTATAGCTGGATCTTGAGGAATCACTATTCTTAATTGTCTAAGAAAATGCCAAATTGATTTCCAGAGTGGTTGTACAAGTTTACATTCCCATCAGCAATGGAGGAGGGTTCCTCTTTCTCCACATCCTCTCCAGCATGTGTTGTCACTTGAATTTTTGATCTTAGCCATTCTGGTGGGTGTAAGGTGAAATCTCAGGGTCGTTTTGATTTGCATCTCCCTGATGGCTAAGGAAATTGAGCATTTCTTTAAGTGTTTTTCTGCCATTATACAGTTTTCTACAGAGAGTTCCCTGTTTAGCTCCATACTCCATTTTTAATTGGATTATTTGATTTGTTGCTTTTTGACTTCTTGAGTTCTTTATATATACTGGATATTAGCCCTCTGTCAGATATAGGATTGGTGAAGATCCTTTCCCAGTCTGTAGGCTGTCATTTGGTTTTGATGACAGTGTCTTTTGCTTCACAGAAGCTTTTTAGTTTCATGAAGTCCAATTTATTGATTGTTGCTCTTAGAGCCTGTGCTGTTGGTGTTCTGTTCAGGAAGTTTTCTCCTGTGCCAATGAGTTCCAGGCTCTTCCCCACTTTTTTATTTTTCAAACCGATTTAGTGTGTCTGGTTTTATGTTGAGGTCTTTGATCCACTTGGACTTTAGTTTTGTGCTGGGCAATAAATACGGATCTATTTTCATTTTTTCTGCATGTAGACATCCAGTTGGACCAGCACCATTTGCTGAAGATGGGGTCTTTTTCCATTGAATGGTTTTGGCTTCTTTGTCAAAAATCAAGTACTCATAGGTGTGTGGGTTTATTTCTGGGTCTTCTATTTGGTTCCATTGACCCACCATTCTCTTTCTATGCCAATACCATGTAAGTTTTATTACTATTGCTCTGTAGTACAGCTTAAGATCAGGGATGGAGATACCTCCAGATGATCTGTTGTTGTTTTGGAAATTCTGGGTTTTTTGTTTCTCCAAATGAAGTTGAGAATTTTTCTTTCAAGGTCTGTAAAGAATTTTGTTGGTAATTTGATGGGAATTGTATTGAATCTGTAGATGGCTTTTGGTAAAATGGCCAGTTTTACTATGTTAATCCTGCCAAGCCATTGGCATGGAAGGTCTTCCCATCTTCTGATATCTTCTTCAATTTCTTTCTTCAGAGAATTGAAGTTCTTTTCAAACAACTCTTTCACTTGCTTAGTTAGAGTCACACTAAGGTACTTTATCTTATTAGTGGCTATTTTGAAGGGTGTTGTTTCCCTAATTTCTTTCTCTGCCATTTTTTCTTTGGTATACCGGAGGGATTCTGATTTTTTTTTTTTTAGTTAATTTTGTATCCAGCCACTTGGCTGAAGGTGCTTATGAGCTGAAGGAGTTCCTTGGTTGAATTTTTGGGATCGCTCATGTATACTCTCATACATCTGCTAATAGTGATACTTTGACTTCTTTCTTTCTGATTTGTATCCCCTTGATCTCCTTTAGTTGTCTTATTGCTCTAGCTCATAGAATTCAAGTACTATGTTGAAGAAATATGGTGACTGTGGGTAGCCTTGCCTTGTCCCTGATTTCAGTAGGATTGATTCAAGTCTCCATTGAGTTTGATGTTGGATATAGGCTTGCTGTATATTGCCTTTACTATGTTTAGGTATGTGCCTTATATCCCTGATCTCTCCAAGACTTTAAACAAGAATGTGTGTTGCATTTTGTTAAATGCTTTTTCAGAATCTAAGAAGAGGATCATGTGTTATTTTTTCTCCTTTAGTTTGTTTATATAGTGGATTACACTGATGGATTTCCATATATTTATCTACATTGCATGCCTGGGATGGAGGCTACTTGGTCATGTTAGATGAGCTGTTAAGTTGCTTGTATGCAATGTTTCAAATTTCTTTTTGAAGGCACTTAGTGCTATGAGCTTTCTTCTTAGTACTGCTTTCATTGTGTCCCATAAATTTGGGTATGTTGTAACTTCATTTTCATTTAATTCTAGGAATTCTTTAATTTCTTTCTTTATTTCATCCCTAACCTAGCTGTCATTGAGTAGTGATTGTTCAGTTTTCATATATCTCTAGGCTTTTTGCTATTTCTGTTGTTGTTGAGGTCCAGCTTTAGACCATTGTGGTCATATAGGATACAAGGGATTTCAATCTTCCTGTATCTGCTGAGGCTTGCTTTGTGACCAACTATATGGTCTATTTTGGAGAAGGTTCCATGAGGTGCTGAAAAGAAAGTATACTCTTTTGAATTTGGGTGAAAAGTTCTGTAGATATCTATTAGGTCCATTTGATTTAGGGCCTCTGTAAGTACCCCCATTTCCTTGTTTAGCTTCTGTCTGAATTGTATGTCCCTTAGTGAGAGTGGAGTGTTGAAGTCTCCCACTATTAAGGTGTTGGGATCCATGTGTGATTTCAGCTTTCATTATGTTTCCCTTACAAATGCAGGTGGTCTTGTATTTGGGGCATAGATCTTCAAAATTGTGATGTCCTCCTGTTGGAATTTTTCTTTGATGAGATTGAAGTGTCCCTCCTCAACTCTTTTGATTAATTTTGGTTGAAAGTCTATTTTATTAGATATTAGAATCACTACCCCAGCTTGTTTTCTGGGTCCATTTGCTTGAAAAACATTTTACTGCCCTTTACTCTGAGGTAGTGTTTATCTTTGTTGCAAAGGTGTGTTTCTTGGATGCATCAGATCCTGTTTCTGCAACCATTCTATTAGTCTGTGTCTTTTTATTGGAGAGTTGAGTCTGTTGATGTTGATAGATAATAGTTACCTATGAAGGTTAGTTCCTTTTACTGTGGAGTTGGTGGTCTTACTGTGATTTTTTGCTTGTTTTCTTTTAATTTTTTTTTTGGGGGGGGAATCATCTGTATTCCATGTTTTCTTGGGTGTAGTTTTTTCATTGGATTGGAGATTTCCTTCTAGTGTCTTCTGTAGGGTTGCTTTGCTGTGTAGATATTGTTTAAATTTATTTTTAATTTAACAAAATAATGGAATATTTTGTTTTCTCCATCTATGTTGATTGAAAGCTTTGCTGGGTATAGGAGTCTGGGTTGGCATCTGTTTTCTCTTAAAGTCTGCATGACATCTGCCCAGGCCATTCTGGCTCTCATAGTTTCTGATGAGAAGTCTGGTGTGACTATGCTAGGTCTACTTTTACATGTTACTTGGCCTTTTTTCCCTTGCTGGTTTTAATATCTTTTCTTTGTTCTATAGATTTAGCGTTTTGACTATGATGTGACGGAAGGAGTTTCTTTTCTGGTGTAGTCTAATTGGTGTTCTGTAGGCTTCTCGAATGTTTATGGACATCTCTTACTTTAAGTTGGGAAAAATTTCCTCTATGATTTTCTTGAAGATATTTTCTGGACCTTGGAGGCTGGAGCCTTTTTTTATTTCGTCAATTCCTATTATTCTTAGATTTCACCTTTTCATGGTATCCTTGATTTCTTGGAAGTTTGTTTATGGGACTTTCCTGATTTTACTTTTTCATTGAGAGAAGTATCAGTTTCTGCAAGTGTATCTTCAGCACCAGACATTCTCTCTTCCATCTCTTGTATTATATTGGTGATGCTTACCTTTGTGGTTCCTGATCTTTTCTCTAAGTTTTCCAGCTCCAGGACTTTCTCTGTTTTTGTTTTCTTTCTTGATTCTAATTCTGTTTTCATGTCTTGCACCATTTCCTTCATCTGTTTGAATATGGATTCCTGTTTCTGTAAGGTGGTCTTTATTTTTTGTTGGTTTCCTCTATATAGGCCACCAATTGTGCCTCTACTTCTGCCTCTATTTGTTGGGCTATATTTGATAGTGTTTCTTTGAGTGCTATGTTCATTTCCTCTTTATTTGCTTCCATTTGTGTAGCTATTTCTTTGAGAGATTTGTTTGCTTCCTCTTTTTGTGCCTGTAAAACTGGATAAGCATAGCTATAAAATCATTTTCCTGTTTCTGATGAATTGGAGTATCCATTGTTTTTTGGGGCTTGCTGGTGACATCATGATGTCCTGATTTTTGTTGGATATGTTCTTATGCCAAATTCTGGCCATTTGATTATTTGTAACCTTCACTGTTTGTTCCTTGGTTTCTGCAGTTCAGACTAGTACTGTCTTTCTCTGGTATCTGGAGAATTCTTCAGGTAGATGAGAGATGTCCAGCAGTTTGAGAGTGTGTTTTGGTGATTCAGCTGTACCTAAGGGAGGAAGATTCACAGGAGCAGAAGGACAAATGCAGGTGAGGAGGTGAGAGTGTATGTGCGTGTGTAAGTGTGCCTTGAAGGACAGGGTGTTAGCTGTTGTAGATGCCTCAAGTATGAGACAGGGGGTCTCTGCAGGCACCAAAGGGTGCTTGCAGGTGCTTGAGGTCTTTGCAGGTGCAATTTGTTTGTGCAGATTCCCTGAATACCTCAGTTGCCTACAGGCCACTGGTTTTCAGGTCTATCTGAGCTCCAGGAGTTATTTGCCTGAACTCCACTGGTAGACCAGCAGAACAGGGGCTTCAATATTGAGAACACTGACCCTCTGTTTCCCACAGTGGGTGTGTAGGTGAGAGGGATCTGATGTCTGGCTGCTAGCTTAGAAGGACCCTGGATCTCGGGTTCTGCAGGCACTTGAAGGCGCATTCACTCTCTAGCAGGTCAAATTGGAAAACACAGGAGTTCCCCCTGTTCTCTATTCTCAGTATTGGGCCTGCTGGGTCAAATGCGGAAGGAAGAGCTCCATCAGCTGAGTGGTGCTGTAACCACCTGACTAAGGAATCCGGCTGCAGCTGCCAAAGAGGGAGGCCAGTCCAGGTACCTGCTGGGAAGTCCTGGGGAGCCATAACAGTGGTCCACAGACCTAGGTGGCCTGGAAGACCTGGTGTACCTGGATGGATTGACAGGTCTGTTGACTTTGGTGGCTGTACAGTTGGCTGTCTTCACTGAGTGATGGGGTGGTATATACAGTAACTGGCTGGGGGCTCTGTGGAGTTAGCACAGACCCAGGACCCAGAAGGATTGTACCACAGAGGAAGAGAGAGGCCCCAAAAAGGGAAGTGCAAGGGTTTCCAATGTTCACCACTCTCTATCCCCAGAGCAGCCCCAGGGTGACCTGAATCTAAATAATGTCACCTCATGTGATGTTCCCTCTCTTTCAGGAAGCCTCCATGTCAATTTTCTGGCTTCAACTGACTCTCCACTCACCAATTTTGGAGTTTCAGATCCTCTGCCTCTCAGATACTGTGCGTGTTTTAAATTCTAGCATGTGTGTTAAGATTTATTCCTACTTTTTTCCAAATTATTTCTTTAGTTACAGTGAATACACCTAAATATATAAAGCATACTCTATGTCATCCACCACTTCTTCAATAATTCCAACACTGCAAAGTCAAACATCTGCAGGCTATGCCCGCCTTTCTAATCTACAAGCACACCTATTATTTATTAATATACTTAGGTAAATTCACATTATAATTCTGTACCCCAAAATTTTATTTTGTTAAATTTTTGGAATTATAATATAATTACAGCACTTTTCCCTTTCCTCACCCCAAATCTTACCATATAACTCCTGTCTTTTTCAAATCCAAGGCCCTGTTTTCATTGTAATTACATGTTTATAATTATATATAAATACACATATGTTCACAAATATAGCCTGCTCATTTTTTAATAATGTTACTTGTATGTTTGTTTTCATGGGCAACCTTTGGTATTGGAAAACCAATTGGTATATTCTTCTATAGGGGAGACTATTTCTCCCACTTTCAGTATAGCTGCCTGTAGTTCTTTGCATATAGTTAAGATACTGTGGACTTTTCCTATCCACTTTGTCATGTCTACTGTTTTGTTCAACTCATATTTAGTTATCCTTGTTGAGAATTTATGTATGTTGTATATTTTGGACATTACTAGGATACAACACACAACTCACTGATCTGCCCAAACTTAAAATCCTTCAGTCCCCCTGATTCTTAGGTATGAGCATGTTATATATGTATGTTCATTGGGACTGGGATTAAAGGCTCAACATTTTGATTGGTTGTGGATTAATATAGTGTTCTCTGTCCATTGCAAAAGCATTTTTCCTGATTAGGGGATATAGTTATCTGTGGATATAAAGGCAAATGTCTCATGGTTTGAGCCTGCTTCTATTATATAGGGTAACCTATTTTGCCTGTGGTGGAAAGATCAGTAAGTGGGAACTGATAAATGGCATGTGTCTGAACATAATTTCCTTAACTGCCCATGACTGAAAAACTACAGAAGCACTGAGGTTGATCATTTCAAATTTGATTACAGAGATACTTTCAACGCAGAGGAAAATATTCCTGAACATGATGTGTAGCTGTGTAGCATTCAGCTGCTGGACTTCACTATGCAGTTTGAAATGATAATGTCAAAGTTCTTCTTTTGACTGTAGCTTAATTTATTGGGAATCTAGAACTCATTCTTGGCTAGAACATACTAGGAGTTCCCAAGATGTGAGTTCTTGATAAGAATGAAAGTACAGGACTTGGTTAATGAGAATTAAGCTATATATCCTCATATTCTTGACTAGTTAGTGTCAATTTTAGGCATTCCAGGAAAAGAAAATGCTAACCCTACAACTGAGCACTTTTGGACCTGGCAAATTTTTCAGAAGATGTAGTCAATCGAAACATACCTTGGGTTAAAACTGCTTCAGAAAGTTGCTTCATAATGTTTGGTTGATAGCTGCGGGAGGCCTGCCTTTTTCTTAAGGAAAATTGAGGACTGAATTGGAAGGAGAGAGTTGGTCAGGGCAGGGACTGTGAGCAGAGAATGGGGAATCTCCTGTCTGAACATATAAGACAAGAAAGAAAGAAAGAAAGAAAGAAAGAAAGAAAGAAAGAAAGAAAGAAAGAAAGAAAGAAAGAAAGAAAGAAAGAAAGAAAGAAAGAAAGAAAGAAAAGAAAATCAGAAGGGAAGGAAAGAAGGAAGGAAGGAAGGAAGGAAGGAAGGAAGAAACAAAAGATTAGGAAACCAGGCAAACAGATAGATGAATGTCAAATCCAGACCAGTAGTGCTACTTATAGAACAATTAATGATACTGTGTTATTAACTTGATGCTGACAATAAAATGGTGAAGAAAAGGAAAATGAAGAAATGCTTATTGGGTAGCTTATCCCTAATTCAGAGAGTAGAACGGCCATTTTAAAAATTTTATTTATTTATTTTTATATCAACCACAGGATAGGTACTTTGCATCCCAGGTGTAGCCCCCTCCCTCATTCCCTCCACTCTCCCCATCCCTCCCTCATCTCCTCCCCGCCCCCTCCAATTCCTCAGACAGGGGAGGATCTCCTCCCCTTCCATCCAACCCCAGTTCATCTTGTCTCCTCAGGGCTGGCTACCATGTCCTCCCCTGGGATCTAGCTAGGCTGTTACTCCCTGGCGTTTATGGGGGAGGGTCAAAGAGCCAGCTATGGAGTTCATGACTGAAACAGTCCCTGTTCCCCTTACTAGGGTCTTCAGTTGGACACCGAGCTACCATGGGCCACATCTGAGCGGGGGTTCTAAGCCATATCCATACATGGTCCTTGGTTGGAGAAACTGTCTTGTATAAGACCCCTGTGCCCTGCTCAGTTTTGTCTTTGTGGAGCTCTTGTTCTCCACAAGTCTTACTAACTTCCCCTATTTTTATTATTATTTCCTGCTCTCTGACAAAGGCTTGGTTGTGAGTCTTAATATCTGCTTTAATATATTGCTATATTGATTCTTTCAGAGGCCCTCTTTGGTATTCACATGTCCTGTTGCTTGTTTTATCCTCCATTCAATGTCCATCCCATTTGTTCATCTAAACGAGCATTGATCATACCAACCTGGGTCTTCCTTCTTGTATATCTTCCCTAGGTGTATAGATTTCAGCATGACCTTCCTATCCTATAGGTCTACATAAGTGAGTATATACCATATATTTCTTTCTGGCCATTTTTTTAACAATGAGAGTGTGTCCTTAGTAATTAATAATCAGCAATTACACTATCACATCGAACACACAGACTTCTTTACAAGCAAGAGAACTGACTGACACCACTTTAGGTACAGAAATGCTACAGCCAATGTCTTCAAAAACTATTTTGAAAGAAATTGTACAAATTATTTGAAAGGTTATTGTGAAAAATAATATAAAGTATATTTCAACAGAAGTTGTTTCAAATTTGTCATTGGAAGAACAGTTATAATTATAGTAAAAACGAATGTTTTGTACAATACATTTGGATTGACAGGTTTCTATTCTATTTATTTCTTGTGGTCAACTGGTAGTTTGAATCTACCCTTTCTCTCAGAAAATGCCCAATATGCATAGGTACAATCAAAACATCTGTTCATACATTTTTGTCACAAATGAAAAATGGTCTTAAAGTTTTGAATACCACAAGTCTTCTTGACAATAAATGAATTACTAATTCAACTAGTAGTTTTTGTTTTCTTCTGCTTAAGAAGCAGCGCTGCTTCAGGAAAGGTAGTATTGCATATTTAACCTTCATCTCTTTAGCTGCAATGGAAGGCCAATGCCAAATAAGCTAAAGGAATGTGTTTGTGTGAGCACAACAGGGACAGGAAAAGTTTTCACACTCCATGGATAGCATTCAGGAGCTACTGGATTTGGCATTTATGAGAGCTTTGGGTTCCAGATAATTTGTAGGTTAGAGATCCTGGAACCCAATAGCCGTGGCTCTCAGAATTTATCATTGTTCCTGCCTTAGGGCACTTTTCCCTTCTATAAAAATAAGGATTTTTTCAGTCAGGCATTAAACCAAGGAAGCATTCTGAGAGGCAGAGGGAGGCAAATCACTGTTTGTTCCAGGCCAGCCTGGTTCACAAAGTGTGTCAAGGACAGCCAAGGCTACACAAAGAACCCTGTCTCAAAAAAACAAAACAAAAAACAACAAAAAAGAAATTTTCTGTTATTGGTAAGTGTGGTGAGCCGGGTCCTAGCTGCTTTGGCAGCTGTTTGAAAAGCTAGTCTCAGCACAGGAAGACAGGTTTTTTCCAGGCCTTCCCTTGGAGACAGGGAAGGATTTGCAAGTCCATTCGCCTTTTGTTTAGTGACAGCAGGTGGGAGAGCTTGCTTAAAGTCTCAACTCTGCCTCACTTCCTTGTGAAAATTAACCCCTCCTGTAAACTGTTTGTATAAATAAAGAAGGCTGTCTGCTTTCCTGGCTTTTCGGATGCAGAGCATATTGACTCTCTAGGGCTCATTAGGGCCATGAGCAAGCGGCCAGAAGCCTCACGGAACATAATTATGTGTAGTGTGCATTATTAATTTCAATCCTCACTCCCGACTCAGAACCCCGTTCTGCTCTGCTGGCCGGCTCCCACAGGTAATATTCTCCCTATATGTAAGTAACATATTAACATATTAATGACATGTTTTTTTTAATTTATAACATTTTTATTTTTATTTATTTTTTTCATTTTCAAAGAAATTTAGTTATTTATTTTTATTTTTTTAATTTATTAATTTTTATATCAATCACAGGTTAGGTACTTTGCATCCCAGGCCTAGCCTCCTCCCTCATTCCCTCCCACCCTCCCACCCTCCCACTCCCTCCCTCATCTCCCACCTCCCCACCCATCCAAGCACACCAACAGGGGAGGACCTCCTCCCCTTCCATCCAACCCCAGCTCATCCTGTCTCCTCAGGGCTGGCTGCAATGTCCTCCCCTGGGATCTAGCCAGTCTGTCACTCCCCTACTTGTATGGGGGAGGGTCAAAGAGTCAGCCATCAAGATCATGACTGAAACAGTCCCTGTTTCCCTCACTAGGGTCTTCAGTCCAACAAGGAGCTATCATGGGCCGCATCTGAGCGGGGGTTCCAGGCCATATCCACACATGGTCCTTGATTGTAGAAACCATCTCATACAAGACCCCTATGCCCTGCTCAGTTTGGTCTTTGTGGAGCACTTGTTCTCCCCGAGTCTCACCAACCTCCCCCAGATCTATCATTACTTCTCGCCCTCTGCCAAAGTCTTGATCGCAAGTCTTAATATCTGCTCTGATACATCGCTACATTGCCCCCCCCCCCAGAGGTCCTC
>CM053752.1:59778471-59800439 GCA_028658305.1 Pachyuromys duprasi
TGGGTTTGGATGGAAGGGGAGGAGGTCCTCCCCTGTTGGTGGACTTGGAGGGGGCAAGAGGAGGGAGATGAGGGAGGGAGTGGGAGGGTGGGAGGGAATAAGGGAGGAGGCTACACCTGGGATGCAAAGTACCTAAACTATGATTGATATAAAAATAAATAAATTAATAAAAAAATGACCATCTTACAAAAAGAAATCTACAGATTCAATGAAATTCACATCTAATTACCTACACAATTCTTTACATACCTTGAAAGAAAAATTCTCACCTTCATATGGAGTAACAAGAAACCCAGAATTGCTAAAACAATCCTCTACGATAAAAGATCTTCTGGAGGTATCCCCATCCTGATTTCAAGCTGTACTATAGACCAACAATAATAAAAACTGCATGGTCCTGGCATACACACAGAATGATGGATCAATGGAACTGAATAGAAGACCCAGAAATAAACCTGCACTTATGGACACCTGATTTTTGACAAAGATGCAAAAACTGTAAAATGGAAAAAAGATAGCATCTTGAACAAATGGTGCTGGTCTACGTGGATGACTATATGTAGAAAAATGCAAATAGTTCCATACTTATCACCCTGCACAAAACTAAAGTCCAAGTGGATCAAAGACCTCAACATAAAACCAGAGACATTAAATCGGTTAAAAGAAAAAGTGGGGAAGAACCTTGAACTCATTGGTACAGGAGACAACTTCCTGAACAGAACACCAATAGCACAGGCTCTAAGAACAACAATCAATAAATGAGACCTCATGAAACTGAAAAGCTTCTGTAAAGCAAAGGTCATTGTCTTCAAAAGAAAATGACTGCCTACAGATTGGGAAAGAATCTTCACCAACACTTTATTTGATGGAGGACTAATATCCAGTATATATAAAGAAATACAGAAGTTGAAAAGTAACAAATAAGTAATCCTATTAAAAAATGGGGAACAGGGCTAAACAGAGAACTTTCTATAAAGGAATATTGAATAGCATAAAAACACTTAAAGAAATGCTCACTATACTTAGCCATCAAGGAAATGCAAATCAAAAGAACCCTGAGATTTCACCTGACACCCATCAGAATGGCCAAGATCAAAAACTCAAGTGACAACACATGTTGGGGAGGTTGTGGAGAAAGGGGAATCCTCCTCCACTGCTGGTGGGAATGTAAACTTGTACAACCACTCTGAAAATCAATCTGGCCCTTCCTCAGACAACTAGGAATAGTGCTTCCTCAAGATCCAGCTATACCACACCTAGGCATATATCCAAAAGATGCTCAAGTACACAACAAGGACATTTGCTCAACCATGTTCATAGCAACTTTATTCTTAATAGTCAGAACCTGAAAACAACCCAGATGTTCCTCAACTGTGGAATGGATACAGAAATTGTGGTACATCTACACAATGGAATATTACTCAGCAATAAAAAACAAGGATATCATGAAATTTGCAGGTACATGTTGGGAACTTTAAAGGATCATCCTGAGTGAGGTATCCCAGAAGCAAAAAAGACACACATGGTACATACTCACTCATATAGACCTATAATATAGGATAAACCTACTAAAATCTGTATACTTAATGAAACTAATTAAGAGGGAGGAATCTGGCAAAAATGCTCAATCCCTAGCCAGAAAGGCAAAGCAGATGGACATAAGAAGAAGAAAATAGGAAACAAGTTAGGAGCCTGTCACAGAGGGCCTCTGAAAGGCTCTGCCCTGCAGAATATCAAAGCAGATGCTGAGACATATGGCCAACTGTTGAGCAGAGTGCATGGAATCTTATGAAAGATGTGGGAAATAGTAAGATAGGGAGAGGACAGGAGTTCCCCAAGGAGAGCAACAGAACCAAAAAATCTTAGCACAAGGGTCTTTCCTGAGACTGATACTCCAACCAAGTACCATTCAAGGAGAAAACCTAGAACCCCTGCACGGATGTAGCCCATGGCAGTTGAATGTCCAAGTAGGTTCCATAGTAATGGGAACAGGGACTGCACCTAACATGCACTGATTGGCCTTCTCTTTGATCACCTCACCCTGATGGGGCAGCTCCCTTACTAGGCCACAAAGGAAGACAATGCAACCACTCTTTTTTAAAGTAATTTATTTATTTTTATATTAATCACAGGTTATATACTTTTTATCCCACCCGAAGCCCAGTCCCTCATTCCCTCCCACTCTCCTCATCCCTCCCTCATCTTCTCCCTGCCCTCCTCCAGGTCCAATGATAAGAGAGGACCTCTCCCCCCTTCCATCTAGCCCTAGTTTATCATGTCTCTTCAAGGCTGGCTGCAATGTCCTCTTCTGGAATCTACTTAGGCGGCTCCTCCCTCCGGGGGTGGGGGTGGGGTAGGAAGGATGGTTGACAAGCCAGCCATTGAGTTCATGACAGAAATAGTCCCTGTTCCCCTTACTAGGGTACCCAGTTGCATACTGAGCTACCATGGGCCACATCCAAGCAGGGGTTTTAGTTTATATTCATACTTCGTCCTTGGTTGGAGAAACAGTCTCATAGAAGACCCCTGTGCCCTGATCTATTTGGTCTTTTTGGAGCACTTGTCCTTGCCAAGTCTTACTAACTCCCCATTTTTTCATATGATTCCCTCATTCTGGCAATGGCTTGGTTGTGAGCCTTAGTATCTGCTTTGAAACATTGCTAGTCAAGACCCAGCTATACCACTCTTAGGAATATATTCAAAAGATGTTCAAGTACACAACAAGGACATTTGCTCAACCATGTTCGTAGCAGCTTTATTCGTAATAGCCAGAGCCTGGAAACAACCCAGATGTCCCTCAGTCGAGGAATGGATACAGAAATTATGGTACTTTTACACAATGGAATACTACTCAGCAATTAAAAATGAAGAAATCATGAAATTCGTAGGCAAATGGTGGGACTTGGAAATGATCATCCTGAGTTAGGTTCCCAAAAGCAGAAAGAAACATTTGGTATATACTCACTTATATAGACCTATAGGATAGGATGGACATGCTGAAATCTATACACCTAGGGAAGATAAGCAAGAAGGAGGACCCAGGGTGGGATGATCAATCATCGATTAGATGGACAAATGGGATGGACATTGAATGTAGGAGAATACAAGCAACAGGACAGGAGCATACCACAGAGGGCCTCTGAAAGGCTCTAACTAGGAATCAGTCTTGATGAGAGCTGATAGACTAGGATCAGAAGGAAGGAGAGGAAGACCTCCCCCCATCAGTGGACTTGGGGAGGGGCATGTGTGGAGAAGGGGGAAAGAAGGTGGGATTGGGAGGAGAGGAAGGAAGTGTTTATGGGGGAATGCAAAGTGAATAAAGTGTAATTAATAAAATTAAAAATAAAAATAAAATATTGATATCATTACAAAAAAGAAAAAGAAAAAGATATAACATTTAAACTGCCTTTATTATTTTAATTTAGAGAATTATATAATGTACAAAGGACAGAAGATAAAAATAAAAATCAAGCCAATAAAAATAAATAAAGTTTGGTTTTTTTTTTCAACAGAACTTAAGCATGTATCTGAAGTGATGCATTTGCTTAGAGATATATACACACTGAGTTAGAAAAAAAATAGATATTATGAAAAAACTACAGGTTGTTTGAGTGACAAAATAATCCAAGTTAACAAGCACTTGGGGCATCATAGAGGAAAATAACTTTGATCAAAAGAAAAAGAGGATATTAAAGGTCTTTCCTGGGATGTGACATTTAAACAAGGTCTGTGGTGATTTATAAGCAAAGCAGGGGACTTAGTTCTCTCACTGTGAGCAATTTAGATTTTCACACAACTCACAGAAATGAATCCTGAAAGGTACTGATGATGTTCACATAAAAATGTAACACATTAGAAAAAATAATGAATTACGTATACAACTATCCTTTAAGCACTGTTCTATAACTCCCACTCTTTCTAAAGACTACAAAGCTATACCACCAAATATGGTAGTCTTTACACTCTAAGAATATTTGATGTGATCATATATCTCCCATTATTAGAATTACAATTCAGCACTCTTCAGTAAAAGAGGGTGAAGTCTGTTGTTTTCTGCATGAATTCTTCCGGAGTATTTAGAAGTTTAGCTACCCAGAAGAATGTTAGCATTTAATTATGTTGATACCTTGTACTTGCTAACCATTTTGATGGAAAACAAGCTATGAAGGAATCAGATCCTATGTGGATTTCAAATGAAAGCACGCTGTATTCTTTTCCCTGTCCTATAAAGGGCAGCTTTTACATCTTTGTTCCTTAAGCTGTAGATCAAGGGATTCAACATGGGGATAATCAATGTGTAAAAGATTGAAGCCACTTTATCAGTGTCAAAGGAGTGCCTAGATTTGGGCTGAACATACATAAATATCAGAGTCCCATAGAAAACAGTGACCACTGTCAGGTGGGACCCACAGGTGGAGAAAGCCTTGTGCCTGCCCTCAGCAGAGTTCATCCTGAGAATGGCCACAAGGATGAGCAGATAGAACACAAGAACAACTAAAAGAGAGAAAATCAAATTAAAAGCTGATAAGAACAACATTATCACTTCGATTTCTTGTGTATTTGAGCAGACCAAAGATAACAAAGGGAGACTGTCACAATAGAAATGACTGATGACATTGGATCCACAGAAGGAGAAAGTGAAAATCTTAATTGTGACTAGAAGAGCCACAATTGTACAGTAAAGATAAGGGATTACCACGAGCATCCAACATATTCTCTTTGACATGATGACCATATAGAGGAGAGGCTTGCAGATGGCTACATAGCGGTCATAGGACATTGCTGACAGTATAAAAAGTTCACAAGCAATGAACAGAAGAAAGACGGCTAACTGTGTAGCACAAAAATTAAAGGATATTCTATTTTGATCCGCAATAAAATTTATTAACATTTTGGGTCCCACAGCTGTTGAATACCCAATATCTGTAGTAGCCAGATGTCTGAGAAAGAAGTACATGGGTGTTTGCAGCCTGGAGTCTACCATGGTGAGGATGATCATGCCCAAATTGCCGACCAGGGAGACCAGAGAGATTATGAGGAACAATCCAAATAATGGGGTCTGCAGCTCAGGGCGGTCAGTGATGCCCATCAGGATGAACTCAGTCACTGTCGTGAGGCTGTGGTTCTCCATCACAGCTTATGGGAAAGCCTGTTCTGGTTAGAAAAATCAGCATCATTAGTAGAATTAAATTGTTGTTAATTGGAGGAGTTTGTCATGAAGTATTATAGATAACATGTACCTAGTTCTTTCAATATTTAATGTTTAAAATTACTTCTTTAAAACACATAATACATCTTCCCCTAATGTTTACTGGGACATTTAACAAGTTTCATGATAGGTAGACAGTAGGCAAAAACATAGCTGAAAATAGAGATTAAAGATATAAAATTTATTGATATGCATATTAAAATAAAGTTTTATTATTTTAAAAATTTTGGATGCTACTTATGTTGATATTTATTGCACTTATTTAAAATGTTTATTAGTCATTTCTATAATTAAAGTTAATATTGACATGCAATCATTAAATATATTAATATGTTGTAATTCACATATAACTATGCTGCAAGAACAGCTAACATTTAGAAAAATGCATCAGCTCTACTTTAGAAGTAAAGCATTAAATGCTTACACTTAAAAACAGAGCAACTAAAAGTGTTAAGTTGTGAAACATATTGAATAGGAGTTTAAGAACAACATAGCAGATCAACCACAAACTGGATTTATATCAAGAAACCAAAGACAATATATTCACATATATCGGTGACGTATTTTAACATAGTGTACACAAAGGTAAAATTTGGCAAATACTTCATTGAAAACTCTTTATGACATGACCCAAACAGATGTGACTATACATGTTTTAGAGAAAGGAAGCACGACTTTATTCTTTATTGCATCTATACTGGCACAAATAGCTCACAAAAGTCACATGAATATACTTTTTAAATTTTTAGTCATGGCTTAAACTTCTCATAAAGGGATTTTGTTCACAAGTGTTTGTGAGCATCCCACTGGACAGTCATGAACTCTGTACTGATCTGAAATGATAAGTAGGTAGGGAATTAGGTAAAATATCTTGTTGTTCATTAGACCTGTTTAAGTCTTTCTCTCCCTTGTGTCAACAGTAACACTGCTATGCTTCAATTGATTCTTGATGTTTTTATAATCATTAAAAATAATATGTCTATGTGATATAATGTATGGTCTTATAAATTTTTCTAGGGATATTTTAATATAATTTTCATAAATTTATCCATACATTTTAGTGAAGAACCTAGAAAAATACAGAGATGTTTGATCAAATTAGCAAGAATGGTTATTATCATTGGTTTCATAATGAAGACTCCAATTTCTCCTTGGATAAGCGAGAAAGAAGTGTATTTTCTTATAGAACATTTTAATTCTTTAAATTCCTCATATTTTTACTCTGGTTAACAACATTGTAAACATAAATTGAAATTAAAATTGAAATAAATTACATGGAAAATTTGATGTGATTTGAAATCTACCTGTGCATTATGTATAGATCTTTTTGTTAGTCAGTCTTATTTTGTTTCATTTGCAAATCTAATGTAAGACATTAGAGGTAACTTCTAAAATAATAGGATGTATGTGAACACATTCAATATGTTATAGACCAAAATATAGAATAGTAAGCATTATTAATTTTGTTGAATATTATGAGCACTGTCATTGACTGAATAAGAAGAGATTACAAATATGACAGTTCATAGTAAACATACTGGATATAATTTTTTGGGCAATCCATAAATAAGGTCTGAGGACAAAATGCTTTACAGCATTCTTTAAAACATTATATTTAATTTGCTCTACTCATGTAAATGCTGATTGTAGATTTTAGCCCCGAATATCTTTCATATATGAAAAAATGTGTTACACTATAACAGAAAATGCCTTCAACAAATGCTTCATTTCCATTTTATTACTTTGTTTTCCAATGCTGAATTCTTAAAAACAACAACTGTACAACATGTTATACTTCTAAAAAATACAGATACAGTTGTTTTCTCTTTATAGATTTAAGAGTCCTTGCATGAACCAAGTAACCCTTTCAGCGTTACTATCTTTATCAAATACTGAAAGATTGTTTATAAAACTCTAAACAGATCATCATTAAATTTAGAATAAACTTGTCTTAACCATAAAATTGCTTAAGTAATGCTAATCATATCTTTGAAGTATTCAACATTTCACTTCCTTCCTGAATAATTTAGAAATTAATTATATCTATATATTTATAAAATGAATATTATTGTTCTCAGAGGCCCTGGAGCAAAAATAATTGAGAATCAGAAAGACACAAGAAGAAGATATGAAATCAATGATTTTCAAATTCTGTCATTAAAAAATAAGGACAATATGCTTCTATTTAGATCACATTAAAATTCAACACTTGTTAAATTATGTATTATGGTATGATTTAGTAAACTGTTTACAAACATTAATTTTTGCAAACAATTCATCTATAGCTCTCATTAACATGTGAAAACAACATTTTTATACTTCATTTGTAAAATACAAAGAAATATTAAATGAATCAGTTAGTCTGTATGTTCATATATTAAAGCTCTTGGTATTCTAACATTTCTGAGTAATTTTCAAATATGTTATAAGAATTAACATTTTTCATTAAAGTATTAAACTTAATTAGAAGTGATAAGTGTGAGAGTGATATAAGTGCTTCAGGTGTATAATAGGAAATTTAGAAAGTACAGAATTGGAATTAGAAATGGACACTGAGCGATTTCAGGGAGAGGACGAAATGCAACAATATTTGAATTCATAGATGGCTGTGTCACAGTCCCTTACCTGTCAGAAACAACTGTCTTGAATTCTCAGTGTGGTTCTTAACATGATGTTTTGGAGGTCAATTTATGCATTCTGTAAAGCTACAGAAACTCTTTTCCCTAAGGATCTTCTAAGTAAATCAGTGATTAAATGTAAATAATTTGATAGCCTAATGAGATGTCTAGAGGTTATAAACTAAATTGCAGGGAAAATTGCTATTCAACTTTATCTCTCTCTCTCTCTCTCTCCATTTCTCTATCAATATCTCTATCTATCTTTCAATCTATCTATCTCTCTTATAACATGGAAATCCAACTTATGTAAATCTATCCATATATATTGGTGTTAGGATCTTAAAGGTATGAGTACTCTCACATTTACTATAGCAAGTATACTATCCAACATGTGAAAAATCTACTTAAAATCTATTCAAGAACTAACAAATACAATATTACTGGATACTGAAAATCTTAAAGGTGAATTAAATTTGAAATGTATAGTAACTCGGTTCGACTTCCAGAGAACATGATGACTAACCAAAGGCAGACACAACAAAGAAAATATTTCATGAATCCCATTTAATTAATTATACCCTGGGTATATATCCAAGAAATGCCCCACCATTCAATAAGGAAATTTGCTCAACAATGTTCAGAATCTGGAAACAAACTAGATGTCCCTCAATGGAGGAATGGATACAGCAATTGTGGTACATTTACACAATAGAATACTACTCAGCTATTAAAAACAAGGAAACCATGAAATTTGCAGGCAAATAGTGGGAACTAGAAAAGATCACCCTGAGTGATCCCAGAAGCA
Organism: Pachyuromys duprasi; assembly: GCA_028658305.1. Classification (NCBI taxonomy): domain Eukaryota; kingdom Metazoa; phylum Chordata; class Mammalia; order Rodentia; family Muridae; genus Pachyuromys; species Pachyuromys duprasi. The sequence goes on from CM053752.1 coordinate 59,787,104, forward strand.
GAAAGACACACATGGTATATATTCAATGATAAGTGGATATTAGCCATATAAAATAGGATAAACATACTAAAATCTATAGTCTGAAATGAAGCTAAACAACAAGAAGGACCTAGGGAAGAGGCTAAAACCACACTGAGATAGGCAGATAGGATAGACATCAGAAGCAGGAGAAGACAAGGAACAGGACAGGAGCCTTCCACAGAGGACTTCTGAAAGATAATTCATCAGGATATTGAAGGAGATACTGAGACTCATAGCAAAACTGGACAGAGTACAGGAAACCTTACGGAAGAAGGGGGAGATAGAAAGAACTGGAAAGGACAGGCACTACACAAGGAGACCAACTGAGCCTAAAAATGTGGACACAGGGGCCTGCAGAAATGATACTCCAACCACGGACCATGCAGGGAGAACCCCTGCTCAGAAGAAGCCTATAGTGACTCAGTTTCCAAGTGGGTTACCTACTAATGGAAGAAGGGGCTGTCTCTGACATGAACTTAAGGGCTGGCTCTTTGATCACCTTTCCCTGGAGATGGAGGAGGTACAACCTTGCCAGGCCAGGCTACAGAGGAAGATATGATGCAGCCAGCCCTGATGAGACCTGATGGGCTAGGGTCAGATGAAGGCAATGAGGTCTTCCCTTATCAATGGACTAGGGAAGGGGCATAGGAGGAGAAGAGAGAGGGTGTGTGGGAGGAGATGAGGGAGAGGGTTACAGCTGGGATACAAAGTGAATAAATTTTAATAAATAAATAAATTTAAAAAGAAATGCTTAATGTCCTTCATCATCAGAAAATGCAGCTCTGTGCACAAGAACTACATGAGTCAAAGCAGACACAATTTAAAGCATTAGTGAAGAAGTAGTGAGGAAGTCCCAACCTGAGCTGAGAATCTATTGATTACAATTGACTAGTGCTTAGTACGTGAGAGTCATCACTCTTCCCTGATATTTGACCTGAGGGACTACCCATGACCTGCTGAATTCAAATTGTAAAGGCTTATCCATTGTATTGTCTTTGTATCAAAACTTAATACATAGCTTGTTTAACTAACCAAATATAAAAGCTTTATTTATTTTATATGCACTCATTAGTATCCTTATTTTGAAGTATATTCATTAATCAGGAAATGTACAAACATGTTAAAGAGAACTGCTTTTTTCTTTTTTTATTGATTACACTTTATTCACTTTGTATTCCCCCATAAACTCCTCCCTCATCCCTTCCCAATCCCACCTCCCTACTTCTTCTCCACACATGCCCCTCCTCAAGTCCACTAATAGGGGACTTTTTCCTTTCCTTCCTTCTGATCCTAGTCCATCAGGTCTCATCAGGAGTGGCTGCACTGTCTTCCTCTGTGGCCTGGTAAGGCTGCTCCCCTCTCAGGAGGAGGTGATCAAAGAGCAGGCCAATCAGTTCATGTCAGAAGCAGTCCCTGCTCCCATTATTATGGAACCCACTTGGATACTGAACTGCCATGGGCTACATCTGTGCAGGGGTTCTAGATTTTCTCCATGCATGGTACTTGGTGAACTGCTTTTGACTTTAATATTTCCTATTCTTAATTTTTTACGTTCTGTAAAACCTTGATTTTAATCAATTGATATAATAAATCAGAATTTGAAAAATGCATGTAATTTGCTCAACATACTCAATAATTGACAGTTTTAAATAAAATTACTTAATAAATGCAGATTTCAGCCTTCCAATATACTTTAGATATTCTGCTATTCATTTTAGCTCAAGGAACAGACACACAAGTTAGAATACCCATTTAATATCCTCAGTTCACCTTGTTTGTATTCAAATAACCATCAGTGATAAAAACTACAGGAAATGTCCCAGAAGAATTATGCTTCATTTAGCAAATATTATGCCTCATACAGATAGAAATTAGCAAAATGAAAATGGGAAAAACCTAAACAATACAAACAACAACAAAACACAAACAAAACACCTTAGTTCTTTAGGAATAGAGTCATTTCTGGTGTTGTTCCTTGTAATTAAAAAAAATTAGAGCAGTATTTAAAACACTTGTTATCCTATTACCAAGAATATTTGTGATGTTGAATTTGTTTTTCACACATGGTTCGGGGTTTTACTCTTTTGAAAAAATAGTGTTGACACTAATTTGCAAGTTTTTGACATTAAATTTTATTATAATTTAATAGCTAGTTTCAGGCAGTTTATTTAAATCTTGTATCATATATTTGTTTTATAAATCTAGAGATGTTTTTCAGTAACCAAGAATGCCCAAGGCCCTGTCTCAGTTCCTCATACCAAGAATAGAAAAGTTTGATTGTTCATATACAATTTAAATACTAAATGTTTATAGTTTTTATTATCAGTTTTATTTTCTTATGATAAGTTTCTCTACTGCAGATACTTTAAAGTTATAATTGGTTCCACGCATCTACTGTTGTGTTATATTGGCTCTGCTGTAAAATACACAAAAAGCTTTCAAGCAATGCTGGAAGTTATTTCTTTATTAATGTTTATGGGCAAGTGATCTGATTAGCCTAAATTTACCTTAGACTAACCATGTAGCCCAGGCTAACCTTGGAATCCTGATCCTCCTGCCTCTACATAACAATGCATTAGTGTTGGTATACTTTCGTACTCTGTTTCATATGCATTTTCTTCCCTTCTCCACCCCAATCACTTCCAACACCTCCAGGTAGGAAAGAAAGGAGGTTAGAGGGGAAAGGGGTGGAGTTCTCTTTAGCTACTTTCTGCTGGATGAAGTTCTAGGGTTTCTTAGGGCACATCCAATCCTCCTTGCAGGGCATTTACAACTTTTTCTCATCCAGCAGCAGGAGCAGGATGGGGTGGGTACCAGCAGCCTGCTCCTGTCTTGGAGTGCCCCTTCTCTCCTAGGGCCAGGCATTTTGTCTCCTCTCCAGAGTCCTAAGATCTAAACTATCTGCTGTTAGCAAAGAGGCCCTCTCAAGGCCTCAGGAGGCAGATAGTCTGTTCTGTGGACAATCTGAATCAGGCCCATATCTTAAACCTGGGATAAAAAAATGTTTACACCCACAACACATTATAATGTTGACATTTCATTCAATAATCAAAACTTAGTATATGACTTGAAACAAACAGACTTTATATCCAGAAAGAAAACAAAATTTTTCAGCACAGAGAATGGGAAGTAAGGAATTAATACTATTATATGATAAGTTTATATAATTATTTATGTAATGTATATAATAATTTATATAAATATAATAGAATAGAATTACATTATTACAAGACCAAAGTAAAGTATTCTATGGAAAATTGAAGACATCTAACATAAATGCACACAAACAAAACTATACAATATAAAATGATACATAGAAATTATGAATTATTTGATCAATAAATATATGTTACTGATTATTGTTATTGTTATCACATTTGAAATTATGTGAAAAGGAAGTAAAGTAGAATCAGAACATGAAATTCCAGGTGGAATGAAGGCATCTCAATGCTCTGATATTCTGGGACCTCATTATCAAAGTGATATACTTCACTTTTATGACATTAGGATCAAAAATTTTAACACGGTTTATAGAAATGTATACGCAAGTGAAATGTATGTCAATTTTAATATACAACAATTCATTTTCATACAAATAAATACTCATATACAGCTGAACACCAGACAACTTATATTAAACTTCAACTCACAAAACTAAAATTAAAACGACCCTGAGATTTCACCTTGCACCCATCAGAATGGCTAAGATCAAAAACTCAAGTGACAATACATGTTGGAGAAGTAGTGGTAAAAGGGAAACTCTCCTCCATTGCTGGTGGGAGTGTAAACTTTTACAACAGTATTGGAGATCAATCTGGAACTTTCACAGAAAATTAGGAATAGTGCCTCCTTAAGATCCACTAATAGTACTCCTAGGCATATATCTAAAATATGCTCAAGTACACAAGGAGGACATGTGCTCAACCAAGTTCGTAGCAGCTTTATTCATAATAGACAGAATACGGTAAAAACCCAGAAGTCCCTCAGTTGAGGAATGGAGACAGAAATTGTGGTACATTTACACAATGGATTACTACTCAGCAATTAAAAACATGGAAATCATGAAAGGCAAATGGTGGGATCTAGAAAAGATCATCCTGAGTGAGGTATCCCAGAAATATAAAGACACACAAGGTTTATATCACTCATAAGTGGACATTAGACATAAAATACAGGATAAACATACAAAATCTGTACACCTAAAGAAGCTAAGCAAGAAGGAAGACACTGGGGAAAATGCTCAATCTTCATCCACAAAGGCAAAAGTGATAGACATCAGAAGCCGGAGAAAACAGGGAATTGGACAGAAGCCACCACAGAGGGCCTCTGAAAGATTCTACCCAGCAGGGTATAAAAGCTGATGCTGAGATTCATAGGCAAACTTTGGGTAAAGTGGAGGGAATCTTATGAAATAAGGGGAAGACAGAAACACCTGGAGAGAATAGGAGCTCCAGAAAGAGACAACAGAACCAAAATTTCTGGGCCCAATGGTCATCTCTGAGACAAATGCTCCAACCAAGGACCATGCATGGAGATAACCAAGAACTCCTTCAGAGATGTAACCCATTGCAGCTCAGTGTCCAAATGGGTTCCCTAATAAGGAGAACAGGGGCTCTCTCTGACATGAACTCAGTGGCTTGCTCTTTGATTAGCAACCCCTGAGGGGGAAGCAGCCTTACCAGGCCACAGAGGAAGACAATGTAGCCAGTCCTGATGAGACCTGATAGCCTAGGGTCAGAGGGAATGGGAGGAGGTCCTCCCTATCAGTGGACTGAAGAAGGGGCAGGGAGGAGAAGAGGACGGGAGTGCTGGATTGGGAGGGGATTAAGGAGAGGGATACAGCTAGGATATAAAGTGAATAGATTGTAATAAATTTAAAAAATAGAATAAAAAATCTTAAAACACCATCATCACAAAACCAAAATCATCAAAGACAACTGTGAGTGTGTTCATTCTCACACAATATATACATTGCTACCCTCTTAGGTCTACATACTTTAAAACAATTTTTCTATGTTACCACATTTCTTCACATTTTTTTTCGGTTGTTGGTTTTTTGAAACTGTCTCATCTTCAGAGAAAAGTAGTTCTTTACTATTTTCTTCACTGAGACTTACAATCATTTAAATGTATTTTTTAGTGGCATATGGTAACATTTAACAACCTATGACTTCTATGAGAAGTTATTGTGTATCCTTTTTCCTGTCTTTCTTAGGGCATATTTTACATCTTTGTTTCTCAAGCTGTATATCAAGGGATTCAACATGGGGATAATTAAAGTATAAAATATGGAAGCCACTTTATCAGTGTCAAAGGAGTGGTTGGTCTTAGGTTGGACATACATAAATATCAAAGTCCCATAGAAGACAGTGACCACTGTCAGGTGGGACCCACAGGTGGAGAAAGCTTTGCGTCTGCCCTCAGCAGAGTTCATCTTGAGAATGGCTATGAGAATAAGTAGGTAAGAGACAAGGATGACCAGAAGAGAGGAAATCAAGTTAATAGCAGATAAAATTAAAATTATCATTGCAATTTCATTTGTATTTGAGCAGAGTAGAGATATCAAGGGAAGACCATCACAGTAAAAATGAGGGATGACATTGTTGCCACAGAATGATGAAGAGAAAATATTTATGGTGACTATAAGAGAAATAAATACACTGTAAATGTATGGGACTGCCACCAAAACCCAACATATACGTTGTGACATGATGACATTGTAGAGCAGAGGGTTACAGATGGCTACATAGCGGTCATAGGACATCACAGATAGAATAAAAAGTTCACAAGCAATGAACAGAAGGAAGAAGGCTAATTGTGTAGCACAAAAATGAAAGGGTATTGTATTTTTGCTGACCACAAAATTTGTTAACATTTTAGGTCCGATAGCAGTTGAGTAACCAAGATCTGTGATTGCCAGGTGTCTAAGAAAGAAGTACATGGGTGTTTGCAGCCTGGAATGCACCATGGTGAGGATGATCAGACCCAAGTTGCCCACCAGTGAGATCAGATAGATGATGAGGAACAGCCCAAACAGTGGTGTCTGCAGCTCAGGGCAGTCAGTAATGCCCCTCAGGATAAATTCAGTCACTACTGTGAGGTTTCGGCCCTCCATCTGGGTTTATTAAAAAACAAAACAAAACAACAACAACAAAAAAAAAAAAACAAGTTCTGAATAGAGAGAATACCATAGTCAAGAGATTTCAAATATTATCATTTTTTAGAATTTGTTTTTAAAAGTAGATTAAATAAAATGTACCTTAACTTTTAAATTATTTTAGGAGTAAACCTACTAAAATAAAGATGTACATACACTTCTATGCACATCTGTACACTCACATTACAAACGTGTAGCTTTTAATAAACAAAGACATAGAAATTTTTGGTTCTCAACTAGTAAGAATTTAATTAGAGACTAATATAGTACTTTGGCAATGATTCTCAGTTTCTCCAAATTGATGTGATTTATTTCTTCAATCGAGTAGGTTAACAGTAATCAATATGGAAAGCAATCCTCTTTCAACATCAAATGTATAACACAGGCAATATCCATGCTCAAACTCTGTTACTTTCAGGATCTATTAATGTTGCTAGAGAGTAATATGTACATGTAAAGATGAAAATATATTTTATAAATATACTATATATGTAATTTTAAATATATTTATACATAAATATATCTATATACAAAACCTTCAAATTGTAGGTAGTGGGATTTACACAGAAATTCATACAATTTATTTTTCCTTTGCTTTTATTTCTGAATGATCACAATAAATTGTGACTTTTAACAATTGTATATTTTGTAATTTCATGTAAGGTGCATGCTAATAACATTGCACATACTTCCTGAAATGTTTCATGAGTAGATCTAGAGAATCTTAAGACATACAGGAGGAACATCCAGAGCTATTACAACAATCCATATTAGTCACATGCAATCTCACTCAGTTACCTTTATTTGAATTAACCAAAGAGCTTGTAAGTGAATCTGTGTAATGCTCTTACACACTGACCTATAATATGTAAGTTTTCCTTTGGGAATATAAGGTAAGATGTATACATTTTTGGCATGTATAATATCAAGAAGTCTCACTATGGCCATTTGAAACTGTGAAGAGGTAGGTGACCCTGGGAACCTGTGCTCCCTGGACATAGTTCACAAAGATGATGAAGACAATGGTTTTGAACAGTCACTGGTTATATTACATTACCTGATTTTTCCTTAAATATGTGTGCACTCACATCCTACAGGTTGGGTGTGTAACCTCTTTGCTCGATCTGTGATAATGAAAAGTTGAAGAGATGGTTATGAAGAACTAGGTACATACACACTACCCTAGTCTATATCTCTCTTAAACAACAGGAAATATTCATAGTTTGCTTTCATTTTGAATTAATTTTTGCTACGTTATTATGGTAGTAAAACTTTTAAGTGAGTTTCTCTTATATAAATTAATCTTTTCCTGAGAAGGTACATTTTATTCTAACATAATCTATTTTATTGCCTTAAGTCAGACACAGGCTATAGCCTATAATCTAGAAAAATATGAAGAAATAAGGGGGAAATTAAGAGAATTTGTTAAAATTCTCAACAGCTCCTTTTCAAGAAGTACTATCTTACAAACAACATAATTTTTACAATAGCACTTTAAGTATGTTTGCCCACTGTTACGATGGATGTTTAATATTTGGCTATGTTAATTGTGGTGTATATACCACAAAACCAAACCAAATTGCCATACTACGACATTTGCATGGATGCAAGTGCAGGAAAAGTCTTTCCTCTGGTTAACTCACAGAGATGTCTTCCAAGCATGACCTAGAACACAGTGCAAAGTGTTTCTAGACTCTGTAAAGAGTATCTTAATATTCTCAGTGCACCTGAGGGGAGGAAATTACAAGAGAGAAACAGTTACTACTTTTGTAAAATTATGTCCTCCCTTAGATAGACAAATGGAATGGACATTGAATGTAGGAGAAAATAAGCAACAGGACAGGAGCCTACCACAGAGGGCCTCTGAAAGACTCTAACTAGCAATGCATCAAAGCAGATACTAAGATTCCCAACCAAACCTTTGGCAGAGTGCAGAGAATCATATGAAAAAAGGGGGAATTAGGAAGACTTGACAAGGACAAGAACTCCACAAAGACCAAATAGATCAGGGCACAGGGGTCTCTTATGAGACTGTTTCTCCAACCAAGGACCATGTATGGATATAACCTAGAACCCCTCCTTGGATATAGCCCATGGTAGCTCAGTATGCAACTGGGTACCCTAGTAAGGGGAACAGGGACTATTTCTGTCATGAACTCAATGGCTGGCTCTTTGACCCTCCTTCGAGGGAGGCGCAACTTTGCTAGACCACAGAAGAGGACATTGCAGCCATCCCTGAAGAGACCTGAGAAGCTAGGGTCAGATGGAAAAGGAGGGGGTCCTCCCATATCAGTGGACTTGAAAAGGGGTAGGGAGGAGATGAGGGAGGGATGGGGAGAGTGGGAGGGAATTAAGGAGGGGGCTATGGCTGGGAAACAAAGTACATGACCTGTGATTAATATAAAATAAATAAATTATTTTTAAAAATTACATATGTCTCAACAGTTTTTTGAATAAAACCGGAATTAAAATGATTTACATTTGTAATCATGGTAGAAACTTCAGTCTCAGAGAATATGGCAGCAGCATCTACTGGTTCTCAAGTTTCTATGTAAAGGTGAATGTGTTTAATTTGTACTTCACTCATTGATAGAGCTGTTTACAAACTGTTGACTGATATTCCTCCATTTACCATTATACACTTTGTATATGAAATATCTAAAATTATGAATTATCACTTAACTGAAACTACCCATTCTTCAGCCCTTCTTCATTGGTTTGCTTTGCAAGAGTAAATAGGTTTAAAAAATGTGAAGGATTTTTGTCCAACATTAATATTTATATATTTCATGTGTGTGTACATGTGCAGAGACCAGAGAACAAATACATGAGTCAGTTCTTCCATTACACTATGGTAGCCTCCTGCTCACTTTCAGTTCTCCATATTCAGCAGTTTTACCTTAAGAGACAGCCCACAGAGGAAGAGGATCCAAACAGTTGTGATGGGACCTGTTAGGCTAGGGTCGGACAGCAGGGGAAGAGTACCTCCCCTATCAGTGGACTAGGGAAGGGGGATAGGACCAGAAAGAGATGAGGGATGGAGCAACAACTTGGGTACAAAGTGAATAAATTCTAAATAATAATAATGATGATGATGAAATAAAACAAAGGATCAAAAAGTAAACACATTTATAAGTGTTCCTCATAATGATTTATTGTTAAAGTGTCAATTATTTTAGGTTAGGTTAAGAAAGTGGGTTAAGTCCCACAGCCAAACTTTGGGCAGGACACAGGGAGTCATAGGAAAAAGTGCAGGAATAGAAGGACCCAGAGCAGACATTATCTCTATAAGAAGAAGAGTCAACAAATCTCAGCCCAGAGGGTCCTGCAGAGACTGATGCACCAACCAAGGTCCATGCATGTAGAGGACCTATATCCCTTGCTCAAATGTAGGCAGCTCAGTCACCATGTGGGTTCCTTAGTAAGGGGATCAGGGGCTGTCTATGACATGGACTCTGTTGACTGCTCTTTGATTCTCTTTCCGTGGTGGGGTGGGGCATCTGCAGGCCATAGAGAGAGAAGATGCAGGCAGTCTTAATAAGACTTGATAGGCTAGGGTCAGAGGAGTGCTCTTCCTTTCTGAGAAATAGGGGATGGGAGTAGAGAAAAGAGGAACAGAAGGGGCTACAATCAGATATAAACTGAATAAACTATAACAAATAAATTTAAATAAAAAAAACTAGAAAAGATCATCCTGAGTGAGGTAGCCTAGAACCAGAATGACACACATGGAATGTATTCACGTATAAGTAGATAATAGCCATATAATACTAGATAACCATATTAACAACAGGGAGGTCTCTAGGGAGGATGCTTAATTCTCATTCAGAAGGACAAATAGAATAGACACCAGAAACATTTGAAGAGAGGGAACAGGATGGGAGCCTACTATTAATGTCCTTTGCAAGGATGTCATTTTGAGACTAGAGAAGAAAAATAAAAGAACTTGATAAAACTTCACAAATTTTGAGGTTTCTGGAGAATGGATCAATCTGACTTTATGAAAATAGAAAAAGAAAGTGAGTTTTCATGTGACATTTTCATACTTATTATGTCATCATACATTGTATTAATTTTCCTCTGTCTTCTGTCACTGTCTGGATATTTCTTTTTCTTATTCTTGATGGTCTACCACTTTGTGTTTAAGATAATTTTTGTAAGGGACCATTAATAAGTCTTAGGGCAATTAAAACTCTGGATTAGAAAGACAACATAAGGACACATTTAACACTTGGGTTCTGAATTTCTTTTCTTTAAGTAAAATCATATTGTTTTATTTACTAATTATTTTTCTCATATAGGCACTTTACTAGTTATAAAATTAAGTATGTGTGTATGTGAGAGTGTGTGTGTCTGTGTGTGTGTTAAGGAGAGAGTTAGGAGGAAAGAGGTGAAGAGAGATATGTTTCCTTAGAAAAACTTAACTAAGAACTTTATGAGTATGCTTAAAAGACAGTTAATAGTATTTTCTCTATCAATCTCAGTAAAGATTGTGTTTAAGTAACATAAAACAGAGAAATGAAATTCTATTCCTACTCAGACATTATAGACAATTAGAAAAAATTTAAAAATGAATCAGAAATGATTACCTCCAGATGGTGAAACCCCCGCATATTATGATGAAACCACAGGTCTGTGAGACAATTTGTTACCTGTTGTGAAAATCTTCTTATCATTTCCCACTGTGGTTCTTAGCTTGTGGTTCTATGTGTGTCTGTTTTTAAGCCAGAGAGCCTCTCCCTGAGGAGATGCCAATAAATGAATAACTACCTGCAAAATTTTTGAAAGTCTAATGAGGCGATACCTAGGGAGTTATAAACTGTCAGGATCAATTTGTATACAAATGTGACTTAGTTATTTGTTGTATAAACCAACATTCCCACTCACAAGTATTTATCAAAAATTATCAAGGCTCTGTTCTCAAAGGTAAATGTGTGTTCTGCTGATTATTGTGACATAATGTGTAATTACCATGTGATAAATTAAGTATCCAATGATGGATGAATGAATGAACAATAAAATCATCTATACCAAACAACAGAGTGTTAGTCAACTTAAGAACTGCAAAGAATGACCAGGCAGGATGACACAGACCTATAATACCAGCACTCGGGGATACAGAGGCACAGGTCTCCTTGAGTTCAAGGCCAGCCTGGTCTACAAAGTGAGTCCAGATTAGCCAAGGCTGCACAGAGAAACCCTGTCCAAAAAATCAAACCAAAAAAAAAAAAAAACCAATCAACAACAAAACTAAACAAATAAAAACTGCAAGGAATGGTATCCTGGATGAACATGAAGGTCATCATGCTGAGTGAAATAATCCTCAATTATTCGAGGATAAATTCGATAAGACATATGTCTCCTCATCTGAAGACATAAAGACAATATTTACATCTGATGCCCAAAGTGATTAGAAGATAAACGCAGCAGGACTGGAGAAGGAGAAAGCCCAAGCGCATTACAGGAGGAGGACAATTCACAGAAACATCACAGAGGACAGGAGACACCTGACAGGAAGCCACAGAGAAGAAATTCAGGGAGGAGGATCCAAGATGGCTGCCCCAGGAGGACACTGTGTCTGAGGAGCAGGACAGTAGTGTAGGCACAGAGACTTGGAGACTGAGAACTCAGACCTAAAACACCAGCATTTGCAACTGCCAGGTGAGCAGAATTCCTACGGTGGTGAAATCAAGTGGAAAAGTCCAAGAGACACCCTGCTATTCCCAGGAAAAACTCCTGAGGGTAACAGGCTGTGCACAGCCACACTGAGCGCCTAAGCTGCCATTTCGGTCTGGGTCACACAGTACCCAGGACAGACTGAGTTTTACCCAGATACCGCAGGCTATACCAGTCAGACCCACACCCCTAGGCACACCCAACCACCACCCCGGATTGGGACTCATAGTATCAGGTCCAGACTGAGGTGCCCCCAAATACCATCTCAGACCGTGGTGCACAGCCCCTGACCCAGAAGGAGGCACCAAGATTCCAATTCAGAAGAGAGCCCTTAGCAGCAAGCTCAGGTCAGAGCATGGAGCCTCCAGACCAGAGCAGCACTCCCAGCAGACATATCAAACGGGGACACACAGCCTTTGACACAGAGTGAGCAGCCAAACCTCCAGACCAGAGGAGAGACTAGCCTGTGGTGCTCACAGCTTCTAGCACAGAGCACGAAGCCAGGCACACAGATCCCACAACAGAGTTCAAATGAGGCAACACCACAAACTATCAAACCACTAGAACTCCCTGATCTTCTTGAAGAATACTCCTGACACAAGAGATTGACAGTTCCAGTCTGAAGTTCAGCCTTGAAGCACAAACAGCTCTTGATTATTTATAAACAAATGCCCAGAAATCGGCGTAAGAACTCGCCAACAATAATCAGGATACCATGGTCCAACCAGAAACACGCAAAAGCAATAGAGATTTTAATTCAGTGGAGACACAGGAAAATTATATTAAAGCTATGATTATACAGATATTACAGGAACAAAAGGAGGCACAAAAAGAGGAAATGAACAAAGCCCTCAAAGAAATTAAGAAGGATTTAACTGCCCACATACAGGAACAATTAAAGATAGAGAAAAAACAGCCAAAATAGGAGACACAGTCAATCAGATGAAGGAAATGATACACAGCATGAAAACAGAATTAGAATCTATAAAGAAGACACAAACGGAGAAGATCCTGGAACTGGAGAGCTTAGAGAAAAGATCAGGAACCACAAAGATAAGCATCACCAATAGAATACAAGAGATGGAAGAGAGAATCTCAGGAGCTGAAGATCTGTTGACTGAAATGAATTCCTCAATCAAGGAAAAAATAAAATCAGAAAAGTCTCAAACATAAAACATCCAAGAAATCAAGGATGCCATGAAAAGACAAAACCTAAGAATGATTGGAATATATGAAAAAGAAGACTCCAGGCTCCAAGGAATGGAAAATATTTTTAAGAAAATCACAGAAGAAAATTTTCCCAACTTAAAGAAAGAAATGTCCATAAACATACAAGAAGCCTACAGAACACCAAATAGACTAGATCAGAAAAGAAATACCTCTTGTCACATCATAGTCAAAACACTAAACCTGCAAAACAAAGAAAAAAATATTAAAGGCAGCAAGGGAAAAGGCTCAAGTAACATATGAAGGTAGACCAAT
>CM053752.1:59800939-59817249 GCA_028658305.1 Pachyuromys duprasi
GGTCTCATGATCCTGGCATAACAATAAAAACCAGGTTCTTCTCTTCTTTTTTAATTTTTATTTTTATATTAATTATAGGTTATTTACTTTGTATCCCAGTTGTATCCCCCTCCCTCATTCTTTCCCAATGAAACCTCAGTCCCTCATCTCCTCCCTGCCCCTCTCTAAGTCCACTAATACAGGTGCTCCTCCTCCCCTTCCATCTTACACTAGTTAATCAGGTGTCATCAGGACTGGCTGCAATGTCCTACTTTGTGGCCTAGCAAGGTTGCTACTCCTTTGGGGGGGGGGGCGGTAGGTCAAAGAGCCAGCCACTGAGTTCATGTCAGAGATAGTCCCTGTTCCCCTTACTAGGGTACCCACTTGGATGCTGAGCTGCTACAGGCTTTGTCTGAGCAAGGGTTGTAGTTTATATTTATGCATGGTCCTTGGTTGGAGAAACAGTCTTAGAAAACACCCTTGGGTCCAGATATATTTGGTCCTCGGGGCGCTTCCATCCTCTCCAGGTCTTATTAACTTCCCCTTCTTTCATCTGATTACCTGTACTCTGCCCAAGATTTGGTTATTAGTCTCAGCATCTGCTTTGATCCACTGCTAGGCAGAGTCTTTCAGAGGCCCTCTATCATAGGCTCCTGTCCTGTTTTTTGTTTTCTCTTTACTCCAATGTCCATCCCTTGTGTCTTTCCAAGTGAGGATTGATCAGCTTACCCCAGGACCTCTTTCTTGTTTATCTTCTTTAGGTATACAGATTTCAGTATGTTTATTCTATCTTATAGGTCTAGTATCCACTTGAAAGTGAGTATATACTATTGTATGGGTGCCGTTGAGATTATCACCCTCTTGATCATCCTGGTCTCTTACAGTTTCGTATGCTTTACAATACTTAAGATGCATTCTGCTGAAGGGAAAAAAAATCTACCTGTGTCTCATATTACAGGTATGTCCATTTATCAAGGGACAATTCCGTTTATGTATGAGAGACCTAGGTTCAACTATACTTTGGAACATGATATGATTGTGTCCACGTTTTACACTATTGTGGTTCCCATGCTGAATCCCATTATCTACAGTCTGAGAAAGATGTAAAAGAGGCAATGAGAAAATCTGTGAGAATAATAGGTTTGGTTAATGAGAAAATAAATTTTTAAAATATAATCACCTTAAAAATAATGTGTAGTGGAAGTTGTTGTTGTGTTATGTAGACGCTTCTGTTGTAATGCCAAGTGTGGGATGCAGGAATCCACAGCTGAAAGCTGCTTCCTGAAAGGGCCTGTGATCCTACTCAGCTGGAAACTGTCTTGGGCTAGGGGCACAGTTTTTGCCATCTGAAAAACATGCTGGTGTGGACTCTGGGCAGGTATAAATATGAGCCTAGATAGAGAGACAGACAGAGACAGAGACACAAATAGAGACACACAGAGAGATATTGCTTCATGTTGCTTTGAAAAGGAACATGTTTGTTTCAAGAAGGTTGCTGCTGCCCCTGCTGCTGCTGCTTATGGTGGTCTTTTTCCCTGCATTTGTTATTGCTGGATTGGTGGATTTCTGGATTGCTGAATTGCTGGATATCCTGATGAGAAAGAGTGAAATCACCGCAAGGAACTGCATCTGAAGAGGACTATATCCCTTCTTCCTACCAACTTTCTTTCTTTACTATCTAGGGTTGGGGGGTTGAAGGGAGGTGGAAGCTCAAGGAACCCCCAATAAAGTATGTGTAAAACAAATCAAAGCCCATTGTAATAATGCCCTTTGTAAGTCTTTATTTTACAGAAAAAAACTCCCCTAAGTTTTTAATGGTACTTGTTTCAAATTGTTAGAGCTAACTTATGAATAGTATCTCTATTTCTGCTTGTCAAAAATAGCAATGAATACCATCACTTACATAGCTATGGATAACTTCTACCACAAGTATATTAAAATGCTATTGATACGTATATCGTTGCCATCAATTCATTTGAGTTTCCAATAGCATTCATGTCATCAGGAGTCTAGGCTTTGGAATTTTGTCAAATTGATTGTAAGGAGCTCTCTGTATTCATTCTAAATTTAATGTGTCAATCTTCAGTTCCCCTCTTCCTTGACTTTAATGCAATAACCAAATTTCTCCTAACTTACTCAAAACAAGCTAATCACTTCTGGGGGTTTTAGCCATTTCACCTTAAGCCATAGATTTTTTTTTCTCTTTCTCTTCTGTTGTTTATTTGTCAAGACAGTGTCCTGATCTGTATTCCTGATTGTTCTGTAAATTACTTTGTAGATGATGTTAGTCCCAAACCCCCAGAGATCTGCCTACCCCTGTCTCCTGAGGGCTTGAATTAAAAGTGTGAGCCACCATTACAGGTGTCCCATAGATATTTAAATTCATTGTTCAAAGGTATATTTTCACTATTACATAAAGGAAATGAAATAGAAATAAAAATAAGGTAAACACACTGATACTACATGCATATTGCATGTTTTATGAAGTTCTATAGTGGTAGATTTTCTTGTTTTTCAGAGTTACTAGCTATTAGGTATAACTCTTCATGCTTTTTTCTCCACCTGGAAATCATAATCTCTTTCCCACATTTTTTTCAGAGCACTTTCCTAGGTTTTACTTATTTATTTATTTTTTATTAATTACACTTTACTCACTTTGTATCCCCCCATAAACCCCTCCCTCCTCCTCTCCTAATCCTACCTTGTCTCCCCCTTCTCCACACATGCAACCTCCCCAAGTCTACTGATAGGGGAGGTCTTCCTTTAATAACTCTTGCTCATATTTCCCCTTCCTAAAATCATCCAGTTTTATATAGACACAGTGTATGTTACTATTGAAGACAAAGCTCATTTTATAAGAAGTAATGTACTCAAAACTATATCACCATTATTTCTAATGTTATGACATTTTGAATTATTGAATAAAGAAATTTCTACTTTATAAATAAAATTAATATTCCTGTCTTATTGCTCTGGAAATCACTTTGTAGATGAGGCTAGTCCCAAACTCACAGAGTATGCCTAAACTCAAATGCTGGCAGTATGACGGAGTTATTTTGCTTAGCATTCTAAGATACTATATCAAAATATACCTTACTTGAAAGCTTTTAGAGGGAATGTATCAATCAAGGATTTTTTTTAGTGACTCTATAGTTGTTTTCAAATAAACATGAATAACTATTGTGAATGAAAGAAAAAGGTGACACAAACAATAAGAATGATTTTATTTACAATTAAGTTTGTATTTTAAAAGTTTTACAAATTCATGAAGAACACAGACTCATTGTCATATTTCATCAAAATTCTGTTATCTTTCTCTGTCTCTCTCTTGTACATCAGTGTTCCAGAAACCAAGTGGTGGCATGGCTTACCTTATGGCTTGGTATTTGGTTTGCTACTTGTTTCAGTTAACACATTCAAATTAATAAATCTTCATTATTCATCTCATCTCAGTTCTGTTGCTCTATTAGAACTCTGAATTTCTCTGTCCTTAAGAGTATGTTTTAAATCACTTGATAATTTTGAATAACATCTAAAGATTTTACTGTTTTAAAGCTACGTGCTTTCTTTTTCTTTCTCCTTTTTTGGGGGTGGGGGTTGGAAGAGTTTATTTTACTTTTTTATTTTTTCTGCTGTTATTTATTTATTTTAATTTTTATTAACTACACTTCATTCACTTTGTATCCCCCCCATAAGCCCTTCCCTTCTCCCCTTTTTTCCCATCTTTCCTCCCCTTTCTCCCTGCATGCCCTCCCCAAGTCCACTGATAGGGGAGGTTTTCCTCTCCTTCTGATCCCAGTTTATCAGCTCTCATCAGGAGTGGTTCCATTGTGTTCCTCTGTGGCCTAGTAAGGCTGCTCCTCCATCAGAGTGAGGTGATCAAAGAGCAGGCCAATCAATTCATGTCGGAGGCAGTCCCTGTTCCCATTACTATGGACCCCACTTGGAGACTGAACTGCCATGGGCTACATCTGTGCAGGGGTTCTAGGTTATCTTCATGCATGCTACTTGGTTGGAGTATGAGTCTCAGGAAAGACCCTGCGCTCAGATTTTTATTTATTTTTGTTTCATCATGCACTTCAATCTCACTCATCCCCTGTTCCCTTCTGCCCTTACAAACTCTCTCACCCTTTTCCCAGAAAAGAAAACAAAGACATCTCTCCATGACAACTACATTATGTCATGGTATGTTACCCAGTATACTCTTTTACCCAAACAATTTTTTGAAAAACAACAACAGCAACAAGAAAAACAGCTGCTTCGTAGATGGGTAGAAGTTGGAGCGGTATACTGGAAGCCCTAGCCATCCCTGGTCAGCCTGACTCTTCTCTCCAGTCATCACTGGGGCCAGGTCTCCTGTCACTGCCCAGGTGAGGAGGCAGGGCAAACTTACCAAGTGAGGCAGACCCCTGGGGGAGGAAGCAGATCTCTAGCTCTCAAACTCTTGGGGTAATAAAGCTACCCTTAAATGAAATTAAATTATCATATTTCACCCTTAATAAAATGCAACTAAATGTATCAAAACCTGAATACAAAACCTGAAAATTTAAAGTTGATTCAGGAAATAGAATGGAAACTGTACCTTGTCCTAGCTGGTCTGGGACAACTTCTCATGCCCCGTTCGTACATCAATATTGAGGTGTCTGAAGACTAAAAGGAAACATCATTAGCTAAACCATAATCTAAGCTAAAATAATCTAAGATAAAATCAAATAGAGCTCCAAGCACTCCTTCAACATTGTAGAGGCCATATTTTTATACTGAGAAACACTGCTTGATGACAATCAGTGTCCCTTTGCCTGGGTCTCAGTCCTGAAACAAACTGTATGAATTATTAAAGATAATATGAATTACTTCTAATATGAATACCCCATAAAATGGCAGCTTACATGGCACATAAAAAATGTTCTCCAAATAACAATTATAAATATTTTCAAAGAATCCAGAGAAGGAATGATGCAGGTAACAAAACAAACAGTTGAACAAAATTACAAAAAAATCTGGATATTAATATAGAATTTAATAAACAAACATTCAGAAGAAGAGCAAATATGAAAACTTGAAAAGAAAATCTAGAGTCAAATAAAAAGGTTCATTAGAAATTCTCACTAGTAGATTAAAGTAGAAGATAAACAATCTTGTCTTAAAGATATGATAGAGGGTTTAGATCCCTCAGTCAAAATGTGTTAAATATTTAAAAAACATGTGAAAGGAGCATCTGTGAAACTATCAAAAGACCAAATCTACAAACCAAAGATATAGAGGAAGGAAAGGAAACTTATTCGCAAAAGTTTATATTTTAAGCAGTATTATAAAATTTCCAAATTTAAGGAAAGGTGTGTTTCCATGTGCTAGAACGCATACAAAATATAAAGCAAAAAGGAGTAGAAAAAACTCCCCAAACATATAACGGTCAAAATATTAAATATGCAAAAAAGGAAAGAAAGAACAAGTCTTACATGAAGGCAGACCCATCAGAATAACCGACTGTTGATGGTGGCTTCAAAAGCCATGAGTACTTGGGCCAGTATTCTTCAAGTTATAAAAGATCCCAGATGTCAACATGGAATGCTGTGCTCACCAAAATTATGCCATAATAAATAGAAAAATAAAAACTCTCTGTGCCAGATTAAAGAGATTTACAGTAAATATACAAACCCTTCAAAAGATACAAAAGGGATTACTTGGGTCTGAAAAGAACATGGAAAACCCACAAAATGACATGAGGAATAAAACAGTTTTGGAACAGTTAATCAAAAGATAGTTGTGAAAAAATAAACAATAAAAATATCAAGAATCAGCATACATTATTCAATAATAACTATTAATATTGACAGCCTTTACTCCCTATTAAAGATATTCAGATTAAAATAATGGAAGAAGAAACAGGATCCACCTTTCTGCAGCTTTGAAGAATTTCCTTGTAATCAACCATAGACATCCCCTGAGGTTAAAAGGATGGAAAAAGGTATTGCAAACAAAGGAAACATAGGAACAAAATAGAGTAAATATTCTAATGTCTGACAAATTAGACTTCATTTCTAAACTAGTGAGAAAAGTTACAGAGAAACAATTCATGCTCAATGAAGGCAATATTCAAAATGATATTATAATTTTAAAAATGCATGCATCAATTATAGAAACAATTATTTTCATACAAGAAATAGCATCATATCTAAAACCACAGCACAGTGTTTTTTGTGAGGAGTGAGGGGGCTTTAATACAACACTCTAACCCATAGTAAGTCATTCTGACTAAAACTAAACACTGGAGTTAAATATCATTGAACTTCAAATGGATCTAACAGATTTCCAGAACATTTCATCAGAACACTGAAAGGCACAAATTGTTCTCAGCACCTATTAGAATAAGGTTGAAAATCCATTAGACTTACCAAAAGAATTCAAAATAAATGAAAAGTTAATAAGATTATAAATGAAGAGGGAAGCATTAGAAAAGAGGGTCATGAAGTTATAAAATCATAAGAACATAAGGAAAATAGATGGCCTATTCAAGGTCAGAAACGACAAAAGCCAAAGAAAATATAAAGTGCAAATGTTTAAAATTCCTAATCTAATAATAAAAATAAACTAATAGGAATATAAAAAACAGGTTCTAAAAATAGATATCAAAAGAAAAATAAATCATAAACTTTCTATAGTATTGATGTGTAATATCGCCAGCATGTGAAATGGCTTATGAAAATAGGGTGATTACATACATATGGGAAGATTTTAAGTAAAGAAAATGTTAATCGTGTGTCTGACAAATTCATATCATTCAAGAAAGCATACATATTAATTGCTTGCCATTGTGTCACCGTTTTACAATGTGAAAATGGAGGCTTACTCACGTGATAAATGCCTGCCACATTAGCAGAGGGATGGGAGGTCAGTTCCCACACCAACATAAGGATCCTGGCAAGAAGGCACATAACTGAAAGCCTAGTGTGGGGTAACAGAGATAGCTGCCTCGCCAGAATCTCTGACCAGCGAGCCTAGACCATCAGTGACCACCAAGTTCAAAAAGACAACCTGTTTCAGAAACTAATGTGGAGAACAATACATATGGACACTTGACATCAGTTACTGGTCTTTCTCTCCCTATGTGTCCACTAGCACACATGCACCAAACAAATACATAGGACATGGACACTTACATAGAACACATATGCACGTGAAAAAACATAATAAAATGAATGATAATTAATTTAAAAACTTGCTTTAAAGCAATTTTACATTCATAAGTTTATAGTATAAATGTAAATTAACTGTAGGTATTGTAACTAATTAAGTCTAAGAATTATGTGGGTTTCAAGGGTATAATAGGTACAGACAAAACTGAGAGTACTGCATACAGATTTAGGACTTGATAGATTTATAGTATATCATGATCAAAGCAACATAAGCCTGAAGTACTGATCTGTCCCAACAACTGAGAAAACATACTTCTCACAGTTGGATATGATAAAGAGATGATCAAACAGTACGCTCCCAAGTGAGTGAATAATGCTAAAAATCAGCATAGAGAAAACATTGTATTAATGTGAACTACACTAACATTTAATTATTGACTGAGAAGAATATGATTATGATTATCAATACCTTTTAGTGTTTCTCTTTTTTCTGGTTATTAAATGTTTTCAAAATTGTCACCAACATGTTATGATTAGCACAAATATATATTTCCTATAATGTAATGTTATTTCAAACATTTCTGTAAAATTCAAATTTGGAAAATATTGAATTCTATTTAAGGTAATTACATGTTTGTGCATTCAGTTATCTGAAAGTAATTCATAAAACACCCAAAAATATTCTTTAACAAATGACATTAAATATTAAAGTATGTCAGGAATTGAATTTATCAATCACAATTAACAACATGTTTATTAGTTCCTTAAAATATTACTTCCATCATCTTCTCATGTGTATATTGAATTATTATTTCTCTTGCACTGCTGAGGAAACTGAATATTAAATTTAGTTTCTTGTCAAGAATTATTTAGCAAATAGCAGACTGCAAATTATATATAGGGGGTGATTTCTGAAAGAATAGTCATTGCCCAAATTATCTTTCTGTTATATTTATCTAAATGATTAATAACTATTAAATTTTATATGATATAGTTCTAAGAATTTTAAACAAGTTTTCTTACGTTGCAAATTAGAATTCCTTAACACAGAACAAAACAAAAGACATGTGTTTAGTATGTGTTCGATGAAATTCATCCTGGAAAACTGACATTGGAAACTACAAGAAATGAAGGGATAAAGAGGGAACAAAGATTGAGGGACTGTACAACCAATAATTGGTGCAACCTGAGACCTACCTCATGGCAGAAAACCAGCCCCTGTTACTATTAATGATGCTCTGCTATGATTTTAAACTGGAGCCTAACATGATTGGGAGACTCCTCACAGCAGCAGATGGAGCCAAGCATGGGGCAGAGTTCTTGAGTCCTGTAGAAAGATGGAAGGACCTGGAGAGGAAAGGAACTTCAAAAGAAGACTAACAAAGACAGCATGGTGGCTTACAGAGACTGAGACATCAACTAAGGATCATGCATGGTCTGGACTTAGGCCCCTTTCATATATATGTAGCCAATGGGTGGCTTAGTTTTCATGTGGGTCTCCCGGCCAGTGGAGGGGAGGGTGAAGCTATTTCTAATGGAGGAGGCGGGGAGGAGATGAGGGAGGGATGGGGAGAGTGGGAGGAAATGAGGGAGGGGGCTATGCCTGGGATGCAAAGAACCTAACCTGTGATTGATATAAAAATAAACAAATAACATTTAAAAAATTTTACTTAACCAGTTTTATGAAATGAAAAAAAGTTATTCATTTCTTAGCACTATCTAATAAATTTTAGTAGAATTTTTAACTTTTGATTTCAATATATTTGTACAGTTATTTACTTTGTATCCTAGCTGTAGCCCCCTCCCTCATTCCCTCCCAATCCCTCATCTCCTCCCTTCCCCTCTCTAAGTCCACTGATAAGAGAGCACCTTCTCCCCTTTCATCATTCTCTGGTTTATCAGGTATCTTCAGGACTGGCTGCAAAGTCCTCTGTGGCCTAGCAAGGCTGGTCCTCCCTTGCAGGTGGGGGGATCAAAGAGCCAGCTATTGAGTTGAGGGATGGGGCTTCAATCATGATATATAATGAATAAATTGTGAAGAAAAAATTTTTTAAATATTAACAATAATTGTTTGGAAAAATGTATGAACTGTATAAACAAATGAAGACATTCTGAAACTTTTTATACTTCAAATTTTATGCCTAAAGTTATCTATTAATAGTATATGCACAAATTATTATTTATAAATACATGAAAAGAAAACTGATGCATCTTGAAAAAAATAAAATGCCTTATAGCACTTGGGGGAAAAAACAAACAAACAAAAAACCCCAAATCCAATATTTGGTAAGAAAGTAACTCTTAAAAAGGCATTTGTTTCTTGCCTCTAAATTCCAAAGATGGAGATTGAGGGAATAGCTAAACAATGACTGGCCTAATTTGAGACCTACCTCATGGTAGAAATCCAACCCCTGACTCTATTAACGATATCGAGAGTCTCCAAGGTTTACAGACAGAAGACAAGTGTAACTGTACTCTTAGAGGCTCCACCCAGCAGCAAATAGAAAAAAAAGTTAAAGAGACCCACACCAAATATTAGGCCAAGATTGAGGATTCTCATGAAAGAGTTGAGGAAGGATAAGAGGACCTAGAGAGGACAAGAACTCTACAGGAAGATAAATGATCTACTAACTGAAGACCATGGGGTCTCACAGAGACTGAACCATGAACCAAAGAGCATGCACTAATTGGTCCTTGGTTCTCCTACTCTTATGAAGCTGATGGGCATCTTGTTCTTCATGAGGAGCTTCTAGCAATTAGAGCAAGGGCTTGTCTCTGACATAGACTCTGTTGCCTGCTTTTGTATCACTTTCCCCTAGGCAGGCTTCCTTATTGGACATCAGTGGAAGAGACTGCACTTAATCTTGATGGGACTTGATGTTCCAGGGAGAGTTGGTAAGGTAGGGGGTTATCCCCTTTTCTGAGGAGAAGAGAAAGGATAAAAGGGGAAAACGGGTGGGTGGATGGGACTGGAATGAGAGGAGGGAGATGGCTGTGTAAAGTGAATAAATTCCAAAGTCATAGACAAGAAACAGCTTTATCTTTATCTCTTCTTTCATTCTTCTTAATTTTATTTTTATTAATTACAGATTATTCACTTTGTATCCACCCTGTAGCTCCCTCCCTTCACTCCTCCCAATCCCACCCACCATCCCCATTCTTCACCCATGCCCATCCCCACTTCCAATGATAGGGGATGTCTTCCTCCTGTTCCTTCTGATCCAGATCCTATTCTATCAGTTCTCATCAACAGTGGCTGCATTGTCTTCCTCTGTGGCCTGGTAAGGCTCCCCTCCCCCTCAGGGCTATTTTAAACTTGTTGTTTCCCTAATTTCTTTCTCAGCCCTTTTGTCTTTTGTATACAGGAGGGCTACTGATTTTTTTGAGGTGTTTTGTTTTGTTTTGTTTTGTATCCAGCCACTTTGCTGAAGGTTTTTATCAAGTGTAGTAGTTCCATGGTTACTCATATCATCTGCAAATATTTTGACTTCTTCCTTTCCAATTTGTATCCCCTTGATCTCCTTTAATTATCTTTCTGCTCTAGCAAGGACTTCCAGGACTATGTTGAAGAGATATGGAGAG
The DNA here is from genome assembly GCA_028658305.1 of Pachyuromys duprasi. Lineage (NCBI taxonomy): Eukaryota > Metazoa > Chordata > Mammalia > Rodentia > Muridae > Pachyuromys > Pachyuromys duprasi. The sequence goes on from CM053752.1 coordinate 59,811,637, forward strand.
AGTAGGCAGCCTTGCCTTACCCCTGATTTCAGTGGGATTGATTTCAGTTTCTCTCCATTGAGTTTGATGTTGGCTATAGACTTGCTGTATATTGCCTTTACTATCATTAGGTACTTGCCTGGTATCCCTGATATATCCAAGACTTTAAACATGAATGGGTGTTAGATTTTGTCAATTTTTTAGCATCTAAGGAGGTTATCATGTGTTATTTTTTCTTTCAGTTTGTTTATATGGTGATTCACATTGAAAGATTTCCGTATATTGAACCAACCCTACATACCTGGGATGAAACCTACTTGGTCATAGTGGATAATATCTTTGACGTGTTCTGGTATTAGGTTTGCAAGAATTTTGTTGAGTATTTTTGCATAAATATTCATAAAAGAGATTGGCCTGAAATTCCCTTTCTTTGTTGGGTCTTTTTGAGGTTTCGGTACCAAGGTGACTCTGGCTTCATAGAATGAGTTTGGTATTCCTTCTGTTTCTATTTTGTGGAATAGTTTGAAGGGTATTGGTGTTAGATCTTCTGTAAAGTTCTAGTAGAATTCTGTGCAGAAACCATCTTGCCATGGGCTTTTTATGGATGGGAGACTTTTGATTATCACTTCTATTTCCTTAAGAGATATAAGAATTTTTAATTGATTTACTTGCTCTTGATTCAGATTTGGTAAGTGGAATCGATGAAGAAAATTGTCCATTTCATTTAGATTTTCAAATTTTGTGGCATATAGACTTTTGAAGTAAGCCCTAATGATTGTTTGGATTTCCCCAGTGTCTGTCATTATGTCCCCCTTTTAATTTCTGATTTTGTTAATTTGGATAGTGTCTCTCTGTGTTTTAGTTTGGCTAAGGGTTTATCTATCTTGTTGACTTTCTCAAAGAACCAGCTCTTGGTTTCATTGATTCTTTGAATTGTTTTACTTGTTTCTAATTTGTTGGTTTCAGCCCTGAGTTTGATTATTTCCAGCCATATACTCTTTTGTGTGTCTGCTTCTTTTATTTATAGGACTTTTAGGTGAGCCATTAAATTGTTTGAATGAGATGTTTCAAATTTCTTCTTAAAGACATTTAGTGCTATGAACTTTCCTCTTAGCAATGATTTTATCATGTCCTATAAGTTTGGCTATTTTGCGCCTTAATTTTCATTGCATTCTAGGATGACTTTAATTTCTTTCTTTATTTCTTCCCTGACCCAACTGTCAGTGAGTAGCAAGGTGTTCAGTTTCCATGTGTGTGTAGGCTTTTTGCTACTTCTGTTTTTGTTGAGGTCCAGCTTTATTCCATGGTGATCAGATAGGATACAAGGGATTATTTCAACCTTCTTGTATCTGTAGAGGCCTGCTTTGTGACCAAGTATATGGTCTGTTTTGGAGAAGATTCCATGAGGTGCTGAGAATAAGGTAAATTATTTTGCTTGTGGGTGAAAGGTTCTATAGATGTCTATTAGGTCCATTTGATACATAACCTCTGTTAGAGACATCGTTTCTTTGTTTAATTTCTGTTTTGTTGACCTGTCCTTTGTTGAGAGTGGGGTGTTGAAGTCTCCCACTATTATTTTGTGGGGATCTATCTGTGGTTTAAGTTTTATTAATGTTTCTTTTACAAATGTGGATGTCCTTCTATTTGGGGCATAGATTTTCAGGATCGTGATGTCTTCATCGTGGAATTTTCCCTTGATGAGTATGAAATGTCCTTCTCCATCTCTTTTTATTAATTTTGGTTGAAGGTCTCCTTTATTAGATAGTAGAATGGCTACTCCTGCTTGCTTCTTGGGTCCATTTGCTTGGAAAACCATCTTCTAAACCTTTACTCTCAGATAATGTCTATCTTTGTGACTTAGGTGTGTTTCTTGTATGCAACAGATTAATGGGTCTTGTTTACACACCCATTCTGTTAGTCTGTGTTTTTATTGGAGAATTGAGTCCATTAATGTTGAGAGAGATTAATGACCAGTGGCTGTTAAATCCTTTGATTTTGATATCAGGTGTGGTAATGTGTATGTGTGCTTGGTTACTTTTTGTTTTGCTGTAATGAGGTTATTTATTTCCTGTGTTTTCTTGAAAGTAGTTGGTTTTCTTGGGTTATATTTTTCCTTCTAGTATCTTCTGTAATTCTGGATTTGTGTGTAGGTATTGTTAATATTTGTTTTTGTTGTTGAATATCTTGTTTTCTCCATCTATGAGGACTGAGAGTTTTGCTGAGTATAGTAGCCAAGGTTGACATCTGTTCTCTTAGGGTCTGCATGATATCTGTCCAGGCCTTTTGGGTTTCATTGTCTCTGTTGAGAAGTTAGGTGTGATTCTGATGGGTTTGACATTATAGGTTACTTGGCCTTTTCCTTGCAGTTTTTAGTATTTTTTATTTGTTCTGTATACTTACTGTTTTGATTATTATATGGTGGGAGGATTTTTTTTCTGGTCTAATTTATGAGGTGTTTGTAGGCCTCTTGTATGCTTATAGGCCTCTCCTTTCAGTTGGGGAAATTTTCTTCTATGATTTTGTTGAAAATATTTTCTGGGCCTTGGAGAGGGAATCTTTTTCTTGTATTCCTATTATTCTTAGGTTTTTGTCTTTTCATGTTGTCTTAGATTTCTTGGATGGTTTGTATCAGGAAGTTTTAGATTTATTATTTTCTTTGATGGATACAGCAATTTCTTCCATTATATCTTCCACACCTGAGAATCTTTCTTTCATCTCTTGTAGTTTGTTGGTTATGCTTACCTCTGTAGTTCCTGTTTTCTTTCCTAAGTTCTCCCTTTCCTCCCCTTTGTTTTTAAGTTTTCCAATTTTATCTTCATATCTTGAACTGTTTTGTTTAGTTCCTTCACCTGTCTGACTGTATTTTCCTTCAATTCCTTCACCTGTTTGTTTAAATCTTTCAGTGATTTAATAATTTCCTCTCTGAAAGACAAACTGTTTGGCTGCATTCTCCTGTATTTCTTAACGGATGGCCATAATCTGTTTGATTTTTTCTTCCTCTAGTTCTTTATGCATTTCATTTGTTTCCTCCATTAACCTCTTCATAAGCATAGATGTAAGGTCATCTTCTTGAATTTCACTTATCTTAGGGTGTCCAGGGCTAATTACCCTGGATAATGGGTTAAGCAGATGCCGTACTGCTTTGCCTTTTATTGGCGTGCTTTTATGCTGGCCTCTACCCATCTGGCTATCTCAGGGGTGTTAATTTCTGGTGCCTACTGGTTCCTGGGTTGGGGAGAATACCCTTGTCAGGGTTTTGACAGAGATCTCCTCAGCTTTTTAAGTATGGTAAACTGAATGGTGGTGCTTCTCAAGAATTGTAACAGTTCACCTCAGACATATGGACCTATGTGGTAACTGTGGTGTTCAGGAAGCCTCTCCTCTCATCAGGAGAAGTCCTAGAGACAGCTGCCCTGGGTTTCTTGCTCTGAATTTAGTGAGCTGCTGCAGCTGCTCTTCATCTGTATTTGCTGAGTGCAGCTCTCATGAAGAACCACAGAGTCCCTAGGTTTCGTCAGTTTAGCTAGGGATAACTGGTCACACCTTGGAGCAATATCTGAGAGCTGCTCCAATGGCTCTCAGGCTTTTGTAGGTCAGAGGTTGTAGCAGTGTGCCCCAGTACCCTAGCCATAATCAGAGGCAGGTGAGCACTGCACTCATGCATGCAGTAGAAGGGCAGAGCCTAGAGCCTGAGGGAACTCAGAATGTTTTCTGGAGCTGGTTATCCTGAGGGTTGGACCTGATGTTTTCCCTGAGTCTGTGGTGTTTTGGGCTCTTCAGTTCCATCTGGGATGGCTAGTTGAGCAAGCAGGCACTGATGTGTGTATCCACCGTGCTGGCAACTGGGTGCCTGGGTACCTGCAGGAACTCGGGAACTTTTCCCAAGAACTTTTTTTCGGGGGAGGGGGTGGAGGGGGTGTTGTTAGCTGAGTCCTCTGAGGTCAGACTTGCTCTTGCCCTTACTGTGGGCTTCTATCCGACAGAGAAACCCAGTCTCATGTGCCCAGAGGCTCTCAATTCTTTCTGGGAAGTTGAGTCAGACATGCAGGCAGGACTCTAGGCTCGAAGTTAGGCACCCTACGGACCCGAGTCTTTTTCCAGGGATTGTCAGGGCGGCCTAAGGTCAATTCCGATTCTTTCTGCACCTTGGAATTTTCTCTTGACTGGAAATCCCAGTCTCTGGAGTTGTGGAGCCCACAGTCCAGTCTGAGACAGTGATCAGAGCACACCAGTGACATGTGACTCGGTGCTGGCAACCCAATGCCCGGCAGGATCCAGGAACTCTTCCCTGGTTTAGCTGGGTGACCTGAAGCCAGTTGAATCCCACACCACAGGGTTTCCTCTCACTTGGAAAACACAATCGCTGTTGTTTTAGGGCCCATAGTTCCATCTGCTGGTAACTGTGTAGCCCCTGCTGGGCTGCTGGTCAGAAAGAGTGGCCTCCCAGTGCCGCCATCTTGGATACCTCTACCTTCATTCTTTATACCTCCTTAATCTTTTCTGGAATACTGATATTACTGTTACAGTTTCCTTTTGTTTTTATTTTTTCATCATTACAAAGCAAAGAAATAAAAGTAGAAACAAAATTTACCTAGGAACTAAATTTTCAGAGAAACAGTTTTATTCTTACTGCATTTGTTGAAAGTATTTCTCTAATGTTATAATGCATTCTAGATGCATTTTATCATATGAAAGTGTCCATGTGGGGCAAGAGAATGTGTCTGATAGTCATAACCCATAACCAACACATATGTGAGCACAGTACCCAAATTTCACAGACTGCTGTTAAGCTTTGAGACTTTGTTTACTAGTGATGCATAGACATTTCTGTCCACCATTCCCACTAAAATCCCATTTACATGTTTCTTATTTGCTCTATGCTGGTACTCAAAATATTTACCAAAATAGATTATGTCTATTTTTGCATATTTTAAACTTATTGGTCACTAAGTACATACAAATGTATTGTTTTGAGACATAGACTATTACTATATATTGCTCTATATTATATGTTGGCAACGTTTTTATGTAATTGTTGTAAGGGAATATTTCAATTTTAGATATCTGGAAAGAATTCTAAAGAATAGTTCTTCCACCCCATACTCCTGCATTGGAATCAAGGCACAAGCTCCTGCTGTTTTGGTAAAGTAGTGAGTTAATGTCTGTCTGTCTAATGCCACATAGAGGAAGGCTTATGAGGGAGGCAAGAATTGAAATGACAATAATTAATGTGTACTGTATAAATGTATGAAACTGTAAATATCTACACCCAAACAAAATCAAAAGGAATACAATTTAATAAAACAGAAGAACATGCAAATATAGGTAAATGTCAGAAGGTTTATTTTAATAGAAAATTCTACAGAATGTTCACAATCCTTTTTTGTACATACAGTATTTGCTCTTTTCCATTTACCATATGTCTCTTTAGACATACTTTCAGTTCTGTAGACACTGAAACTGTTTATATTTTGCAGTAGATTTGGCAGTTATATTTAGAATATAATGTACCCTGAAGAAAATTATTCTCCTCCAATGCATATCATATATGAAAGTTTTATTAGCACCAGCATTCAAGTACTTAAATACATGTTGAGTACACTGGTGCTTATTGTACATTCTGGAGGAAAACAA